>OZ037765.1:34620079-35220079 GCA_964035545.1 Bugula neritina | reverse complement strand
GCGTATCGAAGATGGCAGAAGATGATTTTGAACTTCGACCACGGCCGATAGAAAATGAACGTTGTCATAACATTTTTATGGAGAATCCCATGGCAGAAAAGAGAGGGGCTTATAGAAAGCTGGCTGCGGATAGGTATCGGTTGAAGGCTCCTACCTTTGCGGGCAACGAAGATGTAGAGCAGTTCATCGTGGAGTTCAGTGATGTGATGGAAGTCACTCAGTGACCACTCCGGGTGGCACTGTTGCATCTGCGGATGTCGTTGATGGAAAACGCCAAACCCTATGGGTTGGGACCCGACATTGACAGCATTTCCGCTTCGCTGCGGGCCCGTTTTGGCATCTCCGCTGTAGACGCCAGGGCCCAGTTACAGAGGCTGCGGCGTGACCCCCGCATCTCGCTGCAAGAGCATGCTACCGCAGTGATGAAGCTGGCGCAGAGCCCGTACAGCGACCTGCCTCAAGCTAACCGTGAGTGGTACACTTTTGACGCCTTCGTACAATCCATCAATCACTTAGGGCTCCATCACCAGTACCTGGCGAGGGGAGTCACGACGGTTGAAAACGCCCTCGTGGCGGGAGAGGCCTACCTCCTGGCGAATCAGATGCACAGGAATCGGGGAGCCTCCCACCAGGTGCAAGTCGGGTCGTTGGCCGCTCAAGACGACACCAATGCAGGACCTCCCCAACCACTGCTGTAGGGCAGTTAACAGCAGCGTCGAAGGTCGCACAACTGACCGTCATGTTAGCTGAACGTAGGCCCCCTAGGCCGTCGGTGGGGGACGGGGGACACAGCTACCTTCTGTTGGGAATGTGAGAACCCAGGACACTTCAGAAGATATTGCCCTCTTCTGTCCCATGGGTTGAATGATCACGGCCCACAGGGGTTGCCGCCAGCTGCGAGCCGGAGGTAAACTTTCCAGGGAAGAAGAGACGCGCACCTCCTGAAGGGAGGCCGCAAATGGATGCTCGGGAGTAGAAACAGCCGAGGCGGGTAGACAGGGAACACTACCCAAAGGCTGCCTCCTATAGGCCACCCGCAACAGCCCCAATGGATTGCCGGCGCCAGAGTCTGGACGGGGGCTGGTACAAGCTTCGCATAGAGTACCTCCCCCCCCCGCTGAACTCGGCCCGCAACCATCGGAGATTTCCTCAAACCGGACCCACAGCGAGAGGGGTGTCCCCTGTCAAGAAACGGCACGGTGAGAGAGTCAGAGTGCAGCCCCACAGAAACAGCTATTTCTTACCCGGCAAGATAGCGGGTAAAGCTGCCACTTTCCTGTTAGACTCAGGCTGCACTACGAACCTCATAAGTTGCCAACTCTTTGACACCCTGAGCGCTAAGCTCCGGGGCGAGATGGAGCCATACGAAGGAGAATACGGCACCCTGGCAGACGGGTCATGCATTCCCTTCTATGGTCTAGTAGAGCTGACAGGATATGTCCGAGATCGGGCTATCCGAAAGACATTTATCGTAAGTCAGCTAAAGGAGGATGCTATACTCGGCATGCCTTTTTTGAAACAGCACGGATGTCGCATTAACTTTAGTAAGTCTGTAATAGTGATGTCCGGGCAAGAGATCGCCTGCGTTGACAAGTTTGGCCGCCCTCTGGAGAGAAGGGGCCAGCAGTGTCTCAGTATTGAGAGGAGGGACGGGGGCCCCTCGAGATCCGATACAGAGACACAGGCTAACCCAGTGGCAAGGACCAACTGGGGCCAGAGTCAACCCACACCGGTAGTCAGCAAAGATTCAGAGGCGGTGCAAACCCTCTGCGCTAACCCTGTTTTAGCAAATAACATCACAGAGCTACTAGAAGCCCAAATGATCCTCCCTGGAGTAGTAGCTGACGTCTATCAAGCAAAAAGGAAGAGGCGGCGACCCAATGAAGTACAACTTGGACAAGGATACGCTAAATTTTGGCTGCTCTGCCGAAGTTGGGACTCACTGTGGATCAAAAACAATGAGCTGTTGACAATCACACTGTTTGCCAGTGACAAACACCCTGAAAAGAAATGGGTGGTTTGCCCCGAAGCCATGCGCCGGGAGTTGATTGAGATTACCCACCAGCAGACTCACGCAGGAGTCCAGCAGATGATCAACAGACTACAACTCCGGTGGTATTGGCCCAAGATGGGGCGAGACGTACGGCACAAAGTGAAACGGTGTAAAGATTGTCAGGCTAACAAACATGGCTGGCCCCTCAATGGGACGGGGCGGCAGGATGCTAGATGGTCAGGGTAGACAGGAACCGTCGACCTGGTCGAACTACACCCTCGTTGTTGAAGCCCAAGAGGCAGACAATAATGCGGGGAAGGCAGCAGCGTGGACCAGAGTATGAAGTGGTCGTGCCGCGGAAAGAAGGCCTGACAAGAGACGAACGGTAACTCCCCTCAGCGGGAGTGGGCCCGCCGCCTCCAGCGCCAAGTCTGACACCATAACTTCTAGATACCAAGACGGTTCCGGAAGTGCAAATCCCCACGAAAGGAGGGGCTCCGTCCGGAGAAAGCAGAAAGAAGGCGACCACCCATGAGCCAGAAGTTCTGTGGTCAGAACTTAGTAGGCCGCCGGTGGATACGCCACCCCCTCTGAGACGAGGGCAACACACCAAACAAACCCCAGCACACTTACAAGGCTTCACATATGACCGCGTGCCAAGCGGCAAGTATGTAAGTCTAGCGGGGTATGACACGGTGAAACCCCAACTGGTTGTGGGAGTTGTGAGCACCACGTAAAAATCAACTTTTGCAAGGCCGGAGCTACAAGTATAATTAATCCGCCGGGTAAAGCGCCTTGGTCACATGCCACAGCCACGCTACTCGGCCTTTTCACATGTGAATGCAGTCGAGAGTAGACGTACTAAAGATAGCTCATAATCATTCTGAATAATTCCAGTATGTCCGACTATACCGAATCTCAGGGTGAGTTAACTATCTTTTGCTAGTACAAAAACTAGACTGCATCAGTCAGCTAGCCCAGTTGAACTAACTAGCTGGAGATACTATTGGTGAAAATCAGTGGCAAGACCGTAGACTGACTTGGGATTTTTGTAATCCTCAACGCAGTCACGCTCTCAGCCAACGGTCCACCAACCTACACAGTTAGTTTAACGTCATAACTTTCCAGGTTCCGGCAGCACTTCAGTGTAAATAACTCACACTGTTGAACTCTTTTAAGTAACACTCGCACCACCACCGCGGGACTTCCAGACTCCACTCTATACTCATTTTCCTCCGCACTCATGGAGGATGGCGATGAGACGGAAGAAAGACTGGCAGTACCGCTCCGCCGCCGCAGCCGGTGGGTGTCGCCAGAGACGGAGAAATTGATAGAAGTCGCATGTGGACCCCGCAAAAACACCAGATGCCAGGTATGCCAGGAGGACCAACCCAACCCCGCTCATTGCGGATACATGTGAACACACACTACCTGTTAACTTTCTACCATTGCGGACGGCATGATATACAACCGCATCCAATCATCAAATACATGGCGAAAGGATGCCACCCCGGAGGCCCGTATATCGTCGATGCAGATACTTGCCCTCTAGTTCGCAAGGCATGGGTTATTAGCTGCCCTGACCCAAGGGTTCTCCGCCCTCCTAGAAGTCGCCAGACGGAAATCCTTCGTGGTGCCCGACCAACCTCAAGACATAAGCCACTATAGCCGACTCAACCCACAACACTGTAGAGGAAGAGGCAGAGTCACCCCCCAAAGTTCCTAGACTGCAAACAGAAAAACAGACATGCTTGGCAACCGTGAAGGAGCGACTCCTACGGTTGCAGTTTGATTTCACACAGCTGGCTCCTAGTTTATTATCCACAACGACTGGATTAAGCCAACTCAAGGACTCTGTAGGCAGAATCAAAAGAAGGCTGCGTGCCCGACAAGCTAAGAGTCGCTCTCAGGTTGAGAGATGACGTTCCTGTTCTTCTTCCCCTCCTCTCGTTCCTTGGCGGACGCAGTAATATCTGTGAATGTCCTTCCTGGGAATTCTCCAACTACAACGTTGTGATCATGTAGATGACAGTTCTTGCCTGCGGGGTAATTACTGATGTATCTGTGTGATACTCCTCCTCTTGCATATTGTCTTATTATCTTTTGGGTTTTATATTATGGTTTTATATACATATATGTTTTAATATTAGTGTTCTTATATTATGTAGTATAGTGTTTTTTTCCCGTTTCTATTATTGTATTTTTTTATCAAAAAGTAAGCTTTCTGCTGGTGGGGGCGGTGTAGTGGCTCGCGGAGCCACAATAATAGAAACAAGGACTCGCCAGTTTCCCCTTTTTGATATACTCTGAATGCAGCACTCAGCTGACATGCAAGGATGGCGTGGCCTCTAAATGACTGTCCAATCAGGAGGGACATTAGTTAGATACGTTAGCATGACTGGCTAATTAATAGAGTTGAGTTAGAGACATTGGAGTAGCAAGATGTGTTTATGTATGTAGCAGTTTTCATTAGTGCATAATTTTCCTTGTGTGTATTATTCGTATAAATATAGAGACTTTATTATTACAAAGCGAACAATCTGTGGAGTTGCTGAACAATGCAATAAGTAGCTAGTACACCTGAACCCACAGGCACAAATTTATAACAGTAGCAAAAAAACCAGCTACGGTGGGCTAAGAAGCATGGTAGTTAGACAGTGAAGGATTAGAAAAAAGTAATTATTTCAGATGAATCCACATTTAATGTGAACAATCAGGCTGGAAACTTTTTTGTTAGAAGGGACCAGTATGAGGAATATAGCCCCTAAAGTATTCTTCGAACAATTAAGCACCCTATCGGTGTTATGTTCTGGGGTTGTATAACATCAAAAGGTGTAGGTCGACTCAATATTTGCTCTGGAATGATGTTAATCCCCATATCTATATAGAGAATCTCAATGCTAAATTTCTTCCAACCATAAAAACACTTCTTTTTAGATGAAATTAACATATATATATATATATATATATATATATATGTTGAGTTGGGTTGGGTTGAGGGCTCGGATCGGGCTCACCACTAAAGATGCGCATGCATGACTGCAGGGGTTTAAGTGTGATTCTAAAATGCCCCTGCGGGAACACGTAACTGTAGTCGAATGGCTGGTGCAAATCACTTATGGCGACATGCTAGTAAAAGGTTGGAGGAGTCTTGCATTAGAGGCATTTCTTTAAACAGTCAACAACATTGACTTGAAGCGACACTTGATGGTCACCAAAATTGACTCAATGGAGAGAGCCTTTCGGCTTGGGAGTGCTTATTTTCAAGCCAATAGTGCATCCTAGCCTGGGGTGAATACTTAGCAGATAGAAGCCAAAGACGAGCCGCCACCATATAATTTAGCTGTACCCGCTCACATGGCAACAGCCACATCAGCGACAGCAGCTGCTGAACCCAACTTGACAGCTAGTCTTGTCAAATAGCTGCTGGCTGAGGTTAGGCATTTTTGACAGCTATTAGTAGCTGAACAGCCTTCACAGCCAAAGACAGCTACTGCTGGAGGTCGCCCCTCTGCTTGTTGGGAGTGTGGTACTGCAAGACACCTCCTGAAAAGCTGTCCCCACGCAAGGAGGACGTCATTAAACCTCGGCGGTAGAATTCGTCCACCCTGGGCCTCGGTTAACGGCTCTAAGACCAATGCCTAGACCCAAACCCAGTAAAGTGAGGAGGCTCCTCCGTCAGAGTGGCAAGCCTCCCTAGAAAATTAGCAGACTTTGAGGTATGCCAATGCCTCCTGCTTGGCCTTGGCCACTCACAAATCACTTTGAGAGATTGCAAGAGGAAGATTTCTCTCGACTGCCCACGGAGCCTCAAATACCCCACACAATCAGAAAGCTGGGGTGCATCCCAAACTCAATGCAGAAGATGTGCTGCCTCCAGAGATCAGCCTCTCAAAGAGCGTCCAGCCATGTGGAAGCAGTTATTCAATGTCAGGCAGTTTTGCCGGCAAAGCTACAACATTCCTGTTAGACACTGGGTGTACTACCAACCTTCTGAGCAGACGTCTTTTTGACACACAGCGCGCGAGACAGGGTCAACCTAGAGCAATATGAAGGGAAACACGGTACATTGGCGGATGGATCTTGTTTTTCATTCTAGGGTGTAATAGAACTGACAAGATGAGTCCGTGATCAGGTGATCACCAAGACTCTCATCGCCAGTCAGCTGAAGGAGGATATCATCCATGGGATGCTGCTCTTAAAAAGTCAAAAGTGTCATATTGGTTTTAACAGGCGCGAGCTTGCTTGTGTTGAAAAATTTAGCAGGCCTTTTGTGGGAGGACTGCAGGTGGTGCAGTGCTGTATCATCTCTGAGTGCTCCTGGGCTACAGTTTGCTGCAGAGTAAACTGTAAGAAAATCTCCGACCTAGGAGTGGTAGAGGGGGCACATACAAGCTCCTGCTACTACGGGCTAATTTCAACTACCTCAAGTATTATTAAATAAATTTGCATAGATCTCTTGACACATTAAGTTACTTATACAGGCAATTCTCAGGCCGATCAAAACACACAATGTACTAAAGCTCGCAGGATTTTTTCTACTATGAAAAGAATGAAATTGCATGTTCTACAACATTTTGCTGTCACATTCTGCCTCTGTGGAATGCATCATTTTTATTGAGCGGCTGGATGTTATGTAGGGCACATCTATGAGAATAATGATCTTGAATTTTGAGATCTCATTCTTCTCCATGTTCCATCATCAGCACATAGAGAGTTCTCTCTTCTAAGCTTCCCAAACACTAGGCCGGCCATAGAAAGTGATTCTGGCAATGCAAATGCATTTCCGAATCTAGTTGGCCCTCCTCTATCTGTCATAGAGACTCGTCCCCTCCATGTAGTAGCAGCTAGTCTTGACCAGCAGACCCGCAACTTAGCCAGCAATGTCCCTCATTCTGTTTACCGTCGTGAGAACATGCAAAAGACCAAGACAACCCCTAAGCCCAGTGAGATCCTCGACAGGGACATCCAGGCACAAATTGACAAATTGAAGGAGGGCTTCTCTCGTCCGGGCAATGAACACCACCAGACTAGCTTAAAGATTGCCCGTCTGCAGGACTTGTTATGTAGTAGACAGACAGTCACAGGTAGTTAGTATCTGCATTCTGTCTAATATTTTGGATGGGTAGCTGTCAATATTGTATTGCTACTCATTCAGCTGACCTAGCTACAGGGCCTTTCTGCTGTTTTCTGCTGTGTTAATCAGTATCGGGCCGTAGTCCGACAGTGTTTCTTCTTGTACATTTTTAACATTTTATCGCACAGGGCACAGTTTTATTTGTCGTGTAAAACATTGGTCTATTTTTTTTCTTGGGTGGAGGTTCTTTATCACGGCCACTTTTGTATTCTCTATAACATTTTAGTGCATCTTCCGACTTTTCTTTTATCGTCAGGAGTCGCCCTCTGTAGGCTATTCTAACTGGATACCTGGCGTATCATATTATTTTTTTTTTGTCTTGTCTTGTCTTTTCATGCTCAAACACACATAACCCACACGCATTGTGAACTAACGATATAAATTCAGAACAATATATATACTGTAAAAATGTTTTTTGAATCATTTATAAAAAATAAATTATAAGCAGACTTTAGAAATATATATGAAAGCTTTTTTTCTACCCCACATGCATTACTAATAAGTTTCCTGGCTCACTTAGCTGTTTTCAATAATGAATAAACTACTATATATACGCTGTACACTTACAATAAAACTTCATCTATAAACATTTATACAGAGGAACATTGACTGCACTATTGAAAGCAATGATACTATTACATATAATCTATACAAAATCCTTAAACTTCAAATATAATAAATGATACTGAATGCTTTATTAGAAGCTAATCAGAAAATCTAAAACATGAAATACATTGGGAGTTTTAACCAGCAGCGTACAGATCCTTTCGATTAGACATTCCATAGTAACCAAAACTTGTACTATATTATATACGTTATAGTTGATACACCACATAGTTGTACATACAGAGCCTTATAAATGTGCTAGAGCAAATGAAATGTGCCGACAGAGAAAGTAAAATCTGTAGTATCCAATTGCTTTTTAATAAAAATAAAGTTACTCTCATTGTAGACTGTTATGTTGTATACATACTGCAGGAAAAACATGTTTATAATATATTATAAGAATAAGATAAAATACCATGTCGGCATTCATCAAAAACCTGGTCTTGCATAATATGTTAACTTCTCCATTAAGAAAAAATTAGCATGAATTAAGTATAAAACTAAACAGGAGAGCTGGCCTTAAGTAGCTGAGACTGAGTGTTTGTATCTTCCCAGCATTTTCCATGTTTAAATAAACTACAATTACTGCAGCACAGCGATAATAAACATTATATATATATATATATATATATATATATATATATATATATATATATATATATATATATATATACATATATATATATATAAATATATATATGTATATATTTGTGTGTTTATTATCGCAAACTGAATGAAAAGAGAAAGGAGAGTGAATAACAGAAAATGCTGGGTTTATATAACAGTCAAAAAAATATAGCTATTCTGTAATAGCAAAAATCATTGTAGGAAAGCATAATGTAGCTAACATATATATATTTAGCTATGATAATACAAGTAAAGCTGTAATTATTCCACAAGCTTTCCAAGCTCATGTAATGTCCCAACAACAAAACGTTACAATATTAAAAGACATGCAGAAGGTGGCTATATGCTTGTGACATGGCACTTTTCTCATCTGTCACAACATTTAGATATTAATTAACATACCTAGGTGTTGTATAGTAATCAATTAAGCTGCTCTGCCTTTGTAAAAAATGTCTACAGTGGATAAAAAATTATTTCAAACTATTATACTGTGGTTATTTGCCAAAACCTATCTAAAATGCTTAAAATCTATATAAAATGTAGTATAGAAGCAATGGAATAAAAGTACAATGTGATAGCCGTTACTTTGAGCTGCATTACACCTTGGAAATATGTTTCTAATAACTTAATGAATTAACTTTCTGTTGACTAGAAAAGTCGGAAATGTATTTAGACATAAGAGAAAATTATGTTTTTATATTGTCCTAAGAAATAGCTAGCAACATATTAGTCTATTTCATATACAACTATTTTAGTCTAAGAAACTATACACTGTATGTAACATGTTATACATTACAAAACCACTGCGCCAACATGTATTACATATTCAACTTTTTGTCTATCTATAGTTGGGAGATAATTTTATAAGTATTTAGTGTAACAAAAGGACCTCTTTTTATTTTGACCTCAAAGACAGGTCCAACTGATACAGAAAAATCTAAAGACACAACTCATCAGCCAATAACCACTCTCTGTAGATTAATCTTCATCAGCTCATCATTCCTAACTGAAGTTTAATTTATACCAGAATAGTAATAACTCAATTGATAAAACACAATAATATTGAATGAAAGAGCAAATTTTTAAAACCTGGGAGCTAACTCTGATTTTGAAATCTTTAAATTTCAAAACTGTAGAAAAAGTTGTATTTGTCAGACTGAACTGGAGTCAAGAGGACACTATAGAGCATAGAGTGTCTACATCCTAAAAATTAGCTGTAAAGTGTCAGCTCAGAGAATATCAGAAATTTCCAGAAAAGCAACACATGGTGTCATAGGCTCTGTCCACATGTCAATCTTTACTCAGGATTTTTATGTAAAAATTTAAATAAAAAACTTCAATCACTCAAACAATTACATATCATGTGAACTCTGCCTCCAGATACAAAACAAGGAATGTTGGTTTGGTAGTGAAAAGGTTAGTATTGATGTGTTCCACCCGACTACTTTCACATGTTAGCACCTCCACTGAAAACATCCTATTTTATTTTACCTAAACATCTTAATAATAATCGGATACTTACCCAGACAGGTTAGAGACAGATTTGACATTCTTCACTCTCAGGTGACTCAGCTCTGGAGCCAGTAGATGAATATTATATGGTAGATCTCCATCTACTATCATGTGGGTGATTGTGTGACCTTTAACCTCCTTCTTTATACCATCTATGGTGTATTTTCTTGTGCCACTTTGATACCATTCATCATCAGGTGGCTCTTCTCCAGAGTGTCTGAACCAGACTCTGTATTTCTCTACAATTATATGATATTTACACAAATAAATGAACTCTGAATAACTGAGCAAAACACCTTATTTATATCCAATTTCACTCTGTGACTCTGAGGTTTGTGTTGAGCTGACAATAGCATTATACACACTATAAGTATTCTGTCTGTGTGTCTACAGTAAATAGTCTGTCTGTGGGTCTACGGTAAATAGTCTGTCTGTGTGTCTACAGTGTATCAGGTCTGTGACAGTATCTGGGTGACTTAGATTGTGATGTACTTTATCTATTAGCCAACTTGGCAACAGATTCTTAAGTTTATTGACTATCAAATCGTACCAATATTGATGCACAGATAAGATTCTTTGTCATCCCAATGTCAAAACTGATGGTCTATTCAGAGTGTAAACGTTTGAGTATAAAACTGTGTGATCATATAATGTTATAGCAATTGTAGTGAGCCGTCTGTTGAAAGAGGAAAGTCAATAAATGCTTCTCTATGGCTGTTTGATTAGAACACACTGACCTGTGCTGTGCTAAGGACAGTAAACTATATAGCAACAGTACTGCCAGCTAATAATAATTTTCGATGAATGTGTTGAAGCAAGATAAAGCTTCAACGATTGGTGGCATACCAATACATCGGTGGGGTCGAATTGTTTTGCAGATACTATTCTGACAAATATTGATAAATTATGTAAATTAAAACAAAAATAGAATCAGTCACAGATCATGAAATTTTTGCACCGATCCACTGACTCCTTTAATTTGGCGCCAGCCAGTCCCACGAAGGTACGATCAAATGAGAACCCTCTTCTAGCGACTCGAGCGTACACGCGGCCAATAAGGTGGATCAGTCACTTATGCGTTCACCTCAGTTGATAAAGCCAACCTACGCAAGCTGCGGGTTATGACAGTGTCTTTACAGCCTACATAGTCTCTCAGTTTTCCTACTACCTTATAGTTTTGTGTTAGAAGTTCTAATTCTGTGGTTTGATTTGTAAGATTTTACCATCAGTTGCTGAGATTCTCAAGCTTTACCTAGCTTCATATTCTGCCCCTCTACCACTCTCCTTAGACACTGTATGACAACTCCAAAACTCTCTACACTGCGACATGCAGATAAGAGCTCAAATTTTAGTCCACTGCTGTAGACACTCTTCTCATCACACAGTCTAGTTATTTCCTCTAGTCTCTAGTTTGAAGCAGACTTTAGGACTTCCTGGTGCCTTTCTCTGTTGCTGCTTTCTGAAGTCTGCCAGTTTGCTGGGACGGGGGTCTACCCCTCTGTATACTGGCTGCATTACCATTGATTACATTGATGGGTGCTGTACCATTCACATGCACACTGGGGCTGTCTGCGGTGCAACAGTGGCGGATCCAAAACCCGATTTAGAAGCTTTGCTGTCAGCTTTCAGCTTAGATGAAAGAGCGGGTAGGAGAGATGCCCGAGGTTTTTTAAAATCTTTCTTTACACCGGCTGATATAGGAGGTAATAAACATTGTATCTTCAGTGGTTTCTTAGTAGACACAGCAGATGCATGGCTTTGTTGTGACGTATTACTGCATGCACTCAGTGACCTTTCCACATTCTTTCTGGCTGGAGATGTGTGTAATTTAGACTGCATATTTCTAGGTGTAGCTTTAAGTGGGCCCTTCGTGTTCTCCTCTATTTGTTTAGTTACATCAGCCCACTTACTCTTAGGCTTACTTTTCTGGATCACAGGCTTGATGAGAAGATCTAACTTGTCCCTTGTAGCGGGTGGGGGCAGTAAAAGGCTCTCCCGTGGTTTTGCAAGTTTAGAAGGTTTGCTAAAAGCAGGCAGAGATTGTCGCTTGTCCGAGTTGCCACTCTTTACCTGCAGTAGACTGGATTTCCTGCATTTAGCTGGAGCTTTGTTTACCCCTTTAGCAGTCACTTTAGATTCTGCCCTTTTATTGGCTGAGACAGGTGTGGAATGTGTAATAGAGGTACTACTAGTAATTTCATACTCTGTCTTATTCTCTATAGACATGGGCATAGAGTTATTGACTTCTAAAGTTCTGTTCAACTGTTCAGAACTGGTTTGTTCTGCAGACTCAGTGTCTGGCTCTCCCGGGCAGAAAGTGCTCTGTAACTGGTCTGAGTCATCAGCTGACTCATTCATACAAAATCCAATGGCTGTAGTCTGAGATTCACCACAATTTATAAAAGCCTGAGGCCTAGTTTCTATAGTTCTAGTGACGTTGATCGGGGGTTGCAGTCATTATTGCTAAAACTATATGTGAGATTTGCTGGGTTTGGAGATGTTTCTAGCTCCTGACTGGTTGACTCAGAGGTCGAAGTTGAGCTCAAGTTGACCTTTGCATCCCACGAGTCATGGAGGGCTGGGGAGTCATCTTCATTTACTAATTGACCCTTTATCTGGATAAATGGCTTGCTTGAAACTGAGACTACACTGTATCATTACTCGATTCACCTTTTTCAACTGAGGTGTTCATATTCACATTATAACCTTCAGATCCCTGCTCCAAGTAGTACACACTGCCAGGTGATACGTTGTCACAGGTAAAGTTATTATTACTAGAGCTGTCACATTTACTTTGCCTTGTACCAGGTGACCTTGAAAATGACCTTGTAAACTGACTAGGAGACGCGTCGGGACTATTGACACTGTAGGTCGGCAGAGAAACTGTAGACAAGTCCAGATCACAGCCGTTGAGCGTGTCGGCAATGCTTTGAGAAAATTTAACTTTCTCCAACTTCTCATGCATCATGGTAGCCTGTACATGGAAAGATGAAAATGGAAGCATAGAAAAGTTGTTAAGGGCCGCAGTCCAAAGGGTCCGGAATATACATAGAGGTGAGGTCCTGCTTGATCAACTTGGTGTTTTGGATGCAATCTAAGAAGATCGTTACCAATTAGCAGGTCGATAGGTCCGGTCTTCTTCAATAGCTTGTTAGTGTCTACTTTTGGAAACAGAGATCTGAGGATGTTTGCATCAAGTGGCCTGCTGATAGCCCCTGTGAGTTTCCAAAGACTGTAAGCTAAAATGGTATAAGTCCTTCCTTTTGTAGTCTGTAACTTTACTTTATAAATAGTAGAAGTTTCATTAACTTTATGTTCACCAAGTGTGTTCATTTCCAAGTTCACCTTATCTATCTGTCACGCACCCCATGCTCTAGCAGCTCTCTCCAATATAAATGAAGCATTAAATCCTCCACCGAAGAATATAATAGCTGTATGAGATGCACCCACTATAACTTGGGCCTGCTGAATGGCAAGTACTGTAGTGTTTCCTGGATGATTGTGCACTTCATGATTAGGAGACACATAGACCCTGGTGCGAACAGCAGACGCTCCAGGATTCTCCCTACTCTTGTACCTAATTTGATCAGTTTTTACTTGGTATTACAATTGGTATTTGTATCAGTTTCAGCTGATTTGATGCTCAATAACACATGGTGAGTTGTTTTATTACAGACTGAACAAGGGGTTCAAAAATTTGGACAGCACTTAGGCTCATGGGCGCTCAATCGCCTAACACATAGAGAATTAGTTTTTAATAACTTGTATCTTCCATCTACAGACAACGCCAAGAAATTTCTGCACTCAACAAGACAATGACGTTTATTGCAATGAATAAAACAGTAATTCTTACTATCAATGATTGTGTTATTATTATTAGACCTGTTACTGCTAGATTTTGGGCCACTGCTTTCAGTGTAGAACACTTTCACCTTTTGTTTATGCATGCTGGAGGACTCCGGATTTACTGTTTCTATGCGTCTGAGGGCTATTTGCCGTTCCTGCTCTAGAAACCTCATGAGGTGTGGGAATGGCTTGATTCTCTCCTCGTGAGTAAGTATGTGAAAGTGCCTATCCCAGTCTCGTCTAATGCTTGTAGGTAATAGGTTTGCAAGTATCGACCTGTGACAGCGTAAAAGCTTGCAAAAGTCCTGCTTCACCGAGTTGGCTGTACGAACTTTCTACTGCGTTGGCCATTTTGGCGAGTTCTCATGCATCTCCTTCCTTTAATAGCTTTAGTTCTTGTAGATTGTTGAAGACTGCTTGCACACTCATGCTAAGATCATTGTAGACCTCTTGTAATCTACACATCAGTTTCTCGTAAGCTTGAGGTTGAGTTGCGAAGATTGGCTGAATCATCTCCAGAGCTTCGCCTGTGAGAAATTTTTTTAATTCACAAGCCCTGTTGACATCATCGTAAAACATAGTGGCATATCTTAGCCATACTGACCTAAATTCCGGCCAATGACATCTAGTTCCGTTAAATGGCTTGAGTTGCGAATAAGTTTTATGTATAGATCTATTGAAGTTATTTCCACCTGTATGTCTAGGGTCATAATTTATTTGACTTGTTCCATTAGGGTAGCTATCATATGCATTGACAACCGAGGAGGTTGCGCCTTGAATCAAAGATTTAGAATGAGTTGCACGATCAGTATTACCATGAAGATCACGTCTTGAAAATTTAGAAGAAAAAATATCTCTGACATTGGCATTTGCTATGACAGCTGGATTTGATGCCAAAGCTCCACTGGATGTATGGTCTTTCCGTAGTACCTGCCTGTCCTTACCGCTTGCTGTGATATCTGGATTTGGTGCAAGAGTAACCTCACGTGTGCTAGGGTGTAATCTAGGAGAAGACAACTGACCCGACGCGACCATAGTCGGTGCATGACCCGCGCCCCCTGAAAGTGACCCCCAGCCACCCATACCGCTCTCTGGGAGACCGGACCGGACCACAGATGGATCAGATTTATGGTTTTCTGTGACTGTGACTTGCTATGCTAAGTATTACAGTCAGAAATAGGTTTGTCATAAATAGCCTTTACAGCTTCATAGTACTCTACTGGACTCATCTTATTAACGTAAGCAATGTCTTCCATGGACTCATCTGACGAAACGTATTCCGAAAAGTCATAATGGATAGTTAGAAACTCTTGATATGTAAATTCAAGCTGAGATCGCAGACACTTCACTTTTGTAGAGCTGCTACTAGAGAATGCTGATTCTATGAGATTAGCTAGCATTGTTACTTTAGACCTTAGAGTAGTACGTTGCTTCTTGAGATGAACTATGGCCTGTCGGTCCATGTCAGCCTCATCAATATTGGTACTGTATCAGGTCTGTGACAGTATCTGGGTGACTTAGAATGTGATGTACTTTATCTATTAGCCAACTTGACAACAGATTCTTAAGTTTATTGACTATCAAATCGTACCAATATTGATGCACAGATAGGATTCTTTGTCATCCCAATGTCAAAACTGATGGTCTATTCAGAGTGTAAATGTTGGAGTATAAAACTGTGTGATCATATAATGTTATAGCAATTGTAGTGAGCCGTCTGTTGAAAGAGGAAAGTCAATAAATGCTTCTCTATGGCTGTTTGATTAGAACACACTGACCTGTGCTGTGCTAAGGACAGTAAACTATAGCAACAGTACTGCCAGCTAATAAAAGTTTTTGATGAATGTATTAATAAAGCAAGAAACCTTCAACGATTGGTGGCATACCAATACATACAGTTTGTAGTCTGTCTGTGTGTCTACAGTAGGTAGTCTGTCTGTGTGTCTACAGTGAGTAGTATGTCTGTGTGTCTACAGTAGGTAGTCTGTCTGTGCGTCCACAGTAAGTAGTCTGTCTGTGTGTCTACAGTAACTAGTCTGTCTGTTTGTCTACAGTAAATAGTCTGTCTGTGTGTCTACAGTAAGTAGTCTGTCTGTGTGTCTACAGTAAGTACTCTGTCTGTGTGTCTACAGTAAGTAGTCTGTCTGTGTGTCTACAGTAAGTAGTCTGTCTGTGTGTCAACAGTAAGTAGTCTGTCTGTGTGTCTACAGTAAGTAGTCTGTCTGTGTGTCTACTGACTTGAATATAGACTGATATAAGAAATAGAAGTGATGTAACCCCACGCATATCGTTATTTTAAATCTTCTGGTAAACTTATAAAATATATAGATAGTGATTCTAATTTAAATAAAATCATTCTCTGGTTAAAACATTGTTGTGTACATGTTTGACTCCATCTTGTTCATATCACAACCCAGAAATATGACAGTCCTAAATGCTATAGTATAACATATAATATAATATAATATATTATATTATATAATATAATATATTCTTTTATGTTATAATGTTTGAGACATCAACCATGGCCACACCCACCTGTTGCTGAAAACTCCATACTGTATTCAATAAACTATGTGCCTGTGTGACACTGTGTAGACTGTAACTACAGAGTAACAGAGTATAGTAAAGTTACCTTATCAGATTATATACTAAGTGATGTTTACATTAACTGATAGTGAGTGGTTAAGTAACTGAGTACAGGTCAAACTCCAACATTAAATACACTTGCATGATATACTAATATGACTATATAATACTATAATATACTATACGATATGACTATATAATACTATAATATACTATACAACATGACATATAGTAATATTGTATAATATACTATAGTACTATATCTAGTCATGTTATATAATATATTATAGTATTATATCGAGTCATATTGTATAGTATATTATAGTATTATATAGTCATATTGTATAGTATAGTATAGTATTATATCGAGTCATATTGTATAGTATATTATAGTATTATATAGTCATATTGTATAGTATATTATAGTATTATATAGTCATATTGTATAGTATATTATAGCATTATATAGTCATATTGTATAGTATATTATAGTATTATACAGTCATATTGTATAGTATATTATAGTATTATATAATAGTCATGTTAGTTTGTCATGCTATAATGTATTTAAGGTTGGAATTTGAACTGTACTCAGTTACTTAACCACTCACTATCAGTTAATGTAAACATTACTTAGTATATCCTCTGATAAGGTAACCTTTCCTATACTCTGTTATTCTGTTTCTATAATATATTATACAATATGATTATATATATATATATATATATATATATATATATATATATATATATATATATATATATATATATATATAATACTATAATATATTATACTAAATTACTTTCTATTTACTGTGTGTGTGTTCGTGCGTGCGTGCGTGTGTGCGTGCGCGTGTGTGTGTGCGCGTGTGTGTGTGTGTGCGCACGCGCATTCGTGTGCGTGTGCGTGTGCGTGTGCGTGTGCGTGTGCCTGTGTGTGCGTGTGCGTGTGCGTGTGCGTGTGTGTGTGTATGCTCAGGTTGTAAAGTGGTGACAACTTCTAATACAGTCTATTTATTATTTTTTTGTAGCACTGCATAATTTTTGGTGGGCACAACAGTCATAGGGGTGCAACAAACCGGTCAAATTGTGAGAGAACTTATTGACTTAGAGTTGTAATTTTCTTTAATAAAAAGGTATTGACATAATTATTCAGCCATTGTAGTTTTGTTGATTTGCCTCCCCCTGCTATCTGTGGTGCCACAAACTGTACAGGTAAAACATGGGTTTTGCTATAGATATGAAAGATTATTTTTATTTACTTGTGTATTTATAAATATCAGATGCAACCAAATCAGCAAAGTATTACTACATTTGTTGAGTCCCACCCAGTAGCCCATTGTACCCGGTACTGGGGCACAGTGGGCCATTTTTTGTCATTAAGGTTGTGAAAGAGATAAAAGCAACAAACTGATACTTATAATAGACAACTGGTGTAGCATTTAGAACTAGTAGCTTGAAAAACAGAAGGAATTCAGCACATTGTTAATTTTAAGGTTGTTTGTTTCAGGGTTAATTGTAGTCTTCAAACTTAAATAAAGGCTTTAGAAAGTCTCCACTTTACTGATTTAACTAGGTGTAGGCAATGTTCACAATAAAATCAATATTACAGGGAGCTACAACTTCAATGAATGATTACTTTAAATAAATAGCTGTTAGCAGCATTCACTCGTGTCGTTCTCAGTCCCACTAAAGACAAAGTGGTCAATAATATGTTTGTTAGTTGCCCAGTAATGCGAGTCACGTGATCCGGTCACAGCACGGCGGTGTTAAGCTCAGTAGCTGCATGCGCTCCGTACTGTTCATTCAACTTGACGCAGTTGACTAAAGAATATATTTTCACCTTCCCTTTCGGTGATATCTGATCCACCGTCTTTTCTTCAACTCAAGACAACAAAGCAAGCAGGTTAGTTGTGATTTCGGATCACAAAATTCTTCATAAACCACCATTTCAATATTTTCAACAAGCTATGATTGCTTTTCACACAAAGAAATGTGATTTTACTTAGCTTCAGTTTCTAATTTCATTCAACTGACATGTGGCTACAGGTATTCCCTATACCTGTAGCTAACAACAGTCAAAGTATTCTTACTTCTACTTCCTGTAGACCAACTGCACTGTCCTATTGTGTAAGTTGTACAACATTGTGTAATTTATATCAACCTCTGTTATCTCACAACTCATAAATATGACAGATGTTGCTAGGAGGCTGCTAGTTGCTATATATTAGAGATGTTTCACTTTTGTAAAAGAACCATGTTTATTGTTTGGTTTCCATCACTTTGCATTTTTACTTCTGACAAGCGATTCTAGCAAGTGCCACTAGCAGGTGCCACTAGCAGGTGTCACTAGCAGGTGTCACTAGCAGGTGTCACTAGCAGGTGTCACTAGCAGGTGCCCTCAGCAAGTGCCCTCAGCAAGTGCCCTCAGCAAGTGCCCTCAGCAAGTGCCCTCAGCAAGTGCCCTCAGCAAGTGCCCTCAGCAAGTGCCCTCAGCAAGTGCCCTCAGCAAGTGCCCTCAGCAAGTGCCCTCAGCAAGTGCCCTCAGCAAGTGCTCCCAGGAATGGAGCAAAGTGTTGACAAAACATAAGTCATTAGACTGTGGTTTTCTGAAGCTATCACTGAGCTCAGTTAGCTTAAAAGCACAACATTTAATTTATTTTTCCAGTCACTCTTAAGCATTACTTGATAATTATTTAGGAGTTGATCAGATAACTTAAGAAGTTTCCCATCACTGAAACCACCTGTGACTCAAAGTGGCACCTGTCACCCAGCTCAAGGTGTCACAAGTCACCCAAAGTGACATGTGACACCCAAGGTCACATGTGTTACCCAAGGTGTCATAAGTCATCTAGGTCAAGGTGGCATGTATCACAGGTGGAGATGCTATCCACTGTTTATTGAATAGCTAGGAGTTTTACGATACTGATGGAGGGCTGATATCTCAGCATAGAATTAGCTGTTTTCTTTTACCACCAGCATAGATAGTAGAATGTATTGTACCCTCAGGATTCACACTCAGAGAGCATATACCCTCTTATAATATAAGTTAAACTATGTAAACACTAGAACTTCATGCCTCATAACAGCTTCATGGTGCGGAGATGCTAGGATAGTGAAGTAGTAAAATTATCTTCAATCTTCACTTTGAAGTGCAAAGTAAACATTACTTTAGTTTTCCATCAACATGGTTGTTCCCTGCACAGTGCCCATTTTTTAAACTGGCTGTTCTCTACACACTCCCTGTTTTATTAACTTGGCTGTTCCCTACACACTCCCTGTTTTATTGACTAGGCTGTTCCTCTTTGTTTTATTAACTTGGCTGTTTACTGTGCACTCCCCTCCCTTGCCTTTTGTTTTTAGTAGAAATATATTTGTTCACGATGTGTGAAATACTTACACAAGTGATATGAAGTGTCATTATGGCAGCTCTCCTTGTATAAACTAGTTCAACTCCACAGCCACCTCCTTTACTTACTTCTGATGTAGACTCAGATCTGCTGACAGCCACAGACATTGCTGGCAGCAGTATGAAGAGCTGCCTGCTGACCCTACTGTCACTATACATAGTCTGTTGCCATGGTAATCCTAACAAGGAGCTGTCGCCAAAGACGATCACTGACTCTAACGGTAACTATGCTGACGAGGAGAGTCAGCTGACCTACGCTGCCATTCCAGAGGGGATAGAGTATATAGTGAAGCCGGATGAGTACAAGTACCAGGGTCTGCTGCCGCTCATCAATGGAATGCAGGGCTTTGTGGGAATATCCTTCGGCAAGGAAACACCTTGGGGTGGGTGTCATCTGTATACTAGATAGTTTATATGCTAGACAGTGTATAAGATAGTATATATACTAGACAGTATATATACCATCTAGTATATAATATACTTGAACTAGATAGTAACAAATAATTTTGTTGTGTTGATTGCACTTTTGATTTGTTTGCAGATACTTTCTTAGGACTAGTTGATGGTTCAGTCAGCTTTGACCAGACTACTATACTAGAGGTAAGTGTATTATACTAGAGGTAAGTGTACTATGCTAGAGGTAAGTGTACTATACTAGAGGTAAGTGTACTATACTAGAGGTAAGTGTACTATACTAGAGGTAAGTGTACTATACTAGAGGTAAGTGTATTATACTAGAGGTAAGTGTACTATACTAGAGGTAAGTGTACTATACTAGAGGTAAGTGTATTATACTAGAGGTGAGTGTACTATACTAGAGGTAAGTGTACTATACTAGAGGTAAGTGTATTATACTAGAGGTGAGTGTACTATACTAGAGGAGTAGAGGTAAGTGTACTATACTAGAGGTAGGTGTACTATACTAGAGGTAAGTGCATTATACTAGAGGTCAGAGTACTATACTAGAGGTGAGTGTTTTATATCTGCACGTATAAGTCATAGCTTTACATGCAGTTATTACTTTCCTCTGTTATCACAGATTTGCACGTCCTAAAACCCTTTGTTTTTATTTGATGTGTTATATATTATATTCATGTTATATATAGCATATTATATTATATTATATTATGTTATATTATATTGTTTTTATGATAAAAAAGCTAGATATTATAATAGTGGTGTAGTCACAGACACTAACGTAGTGTAACTAGTAACTACAGTAAACAAACTTCACGAAATGCAAGTAATGCGGTTGACACAACCCACTATACATACAGGGACATAACAATACCCCCTTCAACCCCCTTTGTCTGCACACAAAAGGCTCTTAATAAAAAGATATCGATTTTGTAGTCCTCGAGCTGTCTTGAACTAGTCCAGTACGTAATTCAATTTCATATTATAAAGTAGCTATAAGCAGTTAGCTATAAGGTAGACCTAGCTTTGTGTTTAACTACACCTGTACCGAGTGAATTAGCCTTATTGTTTAAAGTAATAGAGGCATTCACTGAGTCTCAAGGTATATTAGCTTTGAATTAATTTCAAATCCACTCAATTATGTATCTTCCGTTATTTTATGTCTGGGTTACTCCAGCTGCTACCTTCAGGTTAAGGTTACCAAGTCATGACTCAAATATTAAGTTACCAAGTTATGACTCAAATATTAAGTTACCAAGTTATGACTCAAATATTAAGAGACCAAGTTATGACTCAAATATTAAGTTACCAAGTTATGAGCTAATTGTTTGAACCAGCTGAATACAGTAGAAATCTACTTGTTTACCAGAAGGTAAAAGTGTAACTTTCACCATGTCGTTTGTCTGTTAAGATGATAACAACATGACTGTAACTGGCTAGATGGGGACATCCACAGTCGCAGTTACAGAGCATAACTTCCAAAACCTAGAACTTATACTTATTTATCCCATTAAATATAATTTGTGTTACTGTAATAGAAATAGGAGGGCTGCAAATAGACTACTACATCCTGTTTAGAAACAAAAGTTTACAAATGAAATAAACGTTGCTTTACTTTTCAGCTCGGGAAATGGGCCGGCGGATACGCTGCGTGCCTCGTCATCGGCTTTCTGTTTTTCCTGATATTCCCAATCGTCGGGTTTTGCTTCTGTTGCTGCCGCTGCTGCTGCTCAAACTGCGGAGGAAAGATGATGCAGAAGAGAGACGACAATACGTCTGCCTGGAGGTGTTGTTACATCATCACTCTGTTCCTCAGCTGCACCTTCCTCTTGTAAGTTGTTCCCTCTTTACCTGCTGAATATTCTCAAGTATTTAGGTTTCTGAGTACAAGAGGATTTGTATGATGCTATTTCGTAATCTCATGTTCAAGGAGATTTTATTGACACTCGTTTTATCTAGATTTTTGCCCTTGAACATCTTAGTGTTAATATATTAGATAGGAAGAAGGATATGACATCATAGTGCTAGAGCTGTTGACAGCAAATGTGAACGGGTTTAAACTTTCAGATATGAATGTTGCTAAACCTTTCTCGATTGCTTCATAAAGCTAAATGCTATGTTCAAAGTTGAATAGTTGTCCAACTGATATTACAGACTGTTTCTATGCTGTCACAGTGACTGGTTGAGCTGTTATTGATCTGCATTCCCTTCAGGTTGAATGACTGAATCCTTAGTCTTTGTTAAGGGATTGTTCTGTGTGCCGTGCAGTAATTTGTTTTAGTTAGCATGTCTTTTTTAGGATAATTAATTGTATATCTTTATATATATACTCTTTATAATTATATACTCCATATTTATATATATATATACTCTTTATATACTGTATATACTCCATATGTATATATATATATACTCTTTATATATATACTCCATATGTATATGTATATATACTCTTTAAGTATATGTACTCCATATGTACATATATATATATATACTCTTTATATAAACTTGCTTGAGATTTTTATTATTGTTATATGAAATACCATCCTCGTTGTAGCTGCGGCATGGTCTGCACGTACGTGACTAACGAGAGAATGTCAACTCTGTTCTCAGAAGTAACGCAGACGGTTCAGGAGAATACCGTAGACCTCCAGAGCTTCGGCAACAACACCATTACGGTAACTCTTTCTAGAATGTCATGGAACATTCTAGCATCATAACTGTATCTACGATCTATTTACTACAGCACTATAGATCTACCTACATCTAACAGCTTCTAGAAAGTCTTTATATGAGTCATAGGCAGCGAATAGTTTACCAACTGATTGACGAGAAACTTGCTATAAATATCCTGGCAGACAGCACATCTGCATGCCATAAGTCTTGTGAGCTGAGAGTCTATTGGATAAGTAAAGTTTAGAGCTGCATTGTGGACCTTCTTAATATCAAAGCATATTTCTGTTTACCAAAATTCCTAGCAACATACAATTTAAGTTGCCACTTGAGCTAAGTCTACAGTTTACTACTAGAGATGTTAAGCCTCAATCTAGCAAAGCTGATGTTTACTTGCTGCTGCCACAACCAGTGTTGAATCTGAGAATGTAGGAACTTCTTTGATTTGCTGTTGGGTTATGTCAGCCACCCACACATAGAATACATACATCTGTTTAATTTCTGTAATTCTCTACTAACGTAAGTTAAGGAAGTTTAGGTTCTCTTTAGTCCCCCCCCCCCCCCCCCGTATAGTTGCAGGTAAGTGTAGGTCTATGAAAGGAGAGGTCAATGTACTAAGTTAGTAATAATAGGGAAATAGTTCGCTGTAGGAGGTTAATTCATCTGCATGTTGTATCATATGAGCGCATTGATCTCTAATGAGTGTTTCCTATTACTTTCAGCAAATCAATTACGTGGCTTTAGACGGGTTCAACTTCACAGCAAAGGTCATGCTGAGAGACCTCAACAGTAAGTTGGAATATTATATATCTAGCAGGGTGGAATAACTCCTCTATATGTCAGAGTTGTCTCTTATCAAGCTACTGCAAACTGATACTGTAATAGTATACATATTACTATGATACAAGTTGAAATTATGACCCTTGTATTGAGAAGTTGTCATCCCATAGTTTGCTGTTGACAAGTTAAATCAAGTACCTAGTTAGCAGCATGTTGACCTGCCTGAATACAGTTGACCTCTCACCTTTGTTTATTACGCTGCAGAAGCAGTTATTATAGAAATAAGTTGAATCAATAATAAAACAGTTGAATCTGTTTCTGCCACTCAACATGAAAGTTGAATGATGAAGCAGAATATTTCTTAGAACTCAGTTTAATATCTAATCTGACCTTTTCACATGTGACAGATATTGGACCTATAGTGGGCGGGGCTGTAGAGGAGTCTCTTAGTCAGCAGTCTGGAATTGATGCCACCTTCACACAACTCTTAGCCTTGGATCCAGGTATGTTGACAAACATTCTAAAGTTTAGTATAAGCCTTAGTATACCTATAGTATTACTCTGTCAGTTACAGTATATAGTATTACTCTATCAGTTACAGGTATATAGTATTGTTATAGTTTTCAGATTTAGGGTTGATATGCTATCCAGAGAGTCTATTTATCTAATATAGAACTGCACCAGGCTAAGTCGAGTGAACGAGTATATTTTATACACAATTATACATTATAAAAACACGATACATTATTTCCAACAAGTTACACATCTAATCTATTTCACACTCTAGCTTCGACTGACTTAGCAGCGGGAAACTACAATTGCTGCTAACTATCAACTACGCTAATTGGCTATCCATTGTTCCGGGTCAATTACGCGATCCTACATGTTGTGCTGCTGGTAGTTCCACGAACCACCACACCGCCCCCACCAGCAGAAAGCCATCTTTCTGATATATATATAAAAAAAAACATTCAATAGTAATTGCATACATCAGTGGACAAAAATAATACATAATATACAGGAAGAGACATAATAATAATACACAGAGTCGTTATAACGATCCGTTGCATACAATTGGCCAGCTGTAGATAGACGAGGAATACTAGCTAGCTGTGGTATTAGACAAGGAATAACCTGTCTAGCAGTTAAGCATTTACACGAGTTTGGTTCTTCACCAAATGTGGAGTATTCCGGGTAGCATACTAGAGTCCTTGTTGGGCACGCCGGTGCTTGGCTTGGCATGTACGCAGTTTCCGTTTCATACGGCATACGGATCCCTTCAGCTGGAAGAGTCCTGTGGTAGTGTTGAGTAGATCTGGCGCCAGCTGGGTGAACTCTTCTTGTAATCGTAGGAGGCGTTCTTCTACTGTGGCTAGTCGTACTGGGTCTGGGGACGGTGTCCGTCTGCGGCGTAATGGTGGACTGGGGGACCTGGTCCGTCTCTTCGCCGGGGTAGGGGAGATCTCTCCTTCTTCTGGATATGTAGTTTCCTCGGGGGTGTAGGTAATTGGAGGGCGGTCAGACACCAACGGGGATTGTTGGCGGGCGTTGTCTAACACACTTTGGAACCCCGAGGATAGAACGGCTAGTAGCATTGCCTTCTTTACCAGAGGTCGTATATGTGTGAGGAACTCTGGGTACAGCTTAGCGTCGACCACATAGTTTTCTCCAGGGAAACAGCCCGCCGCTCTGTGTCTGGTGACGGGGTAGGGATACACATCATTGTACCCGCAGGGGCAGAAGGTCAGTAGGAGATGAGCATTGACGTGTAGTTTAAGGGAGCGGTGAGAGGCGCAATCTTCACCACAGATCTGGCATCTCGTCCGTCCTCTGGACCCCCAGGCTGTTTCTATTTCTTCTTCGGTTTGTGGAGACACCCACCGCCAACGGCGGCGTAGTGGCTCAGGCCGGTCACCACTAGCATAGTCCTCCGGATATGGAGCGGGACGTGTTCTATCCCGTACCCTGGTTGTAGCGGGTCGAGTGTAATCTGAAAAAGTTTCAACAGTGTTAGTACATTACACTGCTGTGTTGTCAGCTTGAACAGCTTGGCAACTCCTAATTCAGTTACCTCGTAGAGATTAATGATAGTGAATAGTCAGATAGAACCGTATTGCAATGAGATTATAAAAATCTCTAAGTCAAACTGAGTTCTTACTACGGTATTTCACTAACCTATCTCCAGCTCGATTGACTCAGTGAGTCAGAGCTGAGCGATGCAATCTAGTTTCGTATTAAGATATAGTTAACTCACCCCACGATCTGTTGTCGTAAGACATACTGAATATGTGAAATGGTTTGAACTACTGCTTAGAAACACGTCTACTCTTGACTGCATCAGCGTATGAAAAGATCGAGCAACGTGGTTGGGGTGCGTGACTAAGACTTTGTGCACCCGGCGGATGAATTTTGTTCCTACTTCCGCCGATACAAAAGTTGATATTTCCGTGGTGTTGACAACTCCCACATTTGCTCGATTCTTTTCTCGTACGGTTTTCCCCTAGACTTTCATGTGTGCCGCTTTTAACGCAGTCACATACGAAGTCCTTCAAGTATGCGGGGGGTTGCCTCGTACGCTGTCCCCTGTCTAGGGGGGGTGACACGCTTGCCGGTTCGTTAGTAGGGGCCTCAAATGGCGTCTCTACTTCACCGTTAGTGGTCACCTCTTCTTGTTCTCCGGATGGAGCCCCTCCCTCCGTGGGGGTTTGCACTTCCGGAACCGGCTCGGTTGCTGGAAGTGATGGAATTAGACTTGGCGGTGGCGGACACGCTTCTGTTGACAAAAGCTGCCGCTCCTCTCTCACCAAGTTTTCCTCCCGCGGTATGACCACTTCGTATTCAGGTCCATGCCGCCGTCGCCCGCGCGTCGTTGTCTGCCTCCTGGGCTCTAACAACGGGGGGGCTTCTCCCACTCCGCCGGGGCTAGCCCAATACGGTTTCAAGCGAGACTCATTCTGGATAGACACCTGTCCTGAGCGCTCAATCTTGTACGTATGATTGGGCATAGCCTCGACGACCACGTAGGGGCCTACGAACTTAGGCTTCAGCTTATCAGCCTGTCCGCGGCGCCTACGGTAATTGACCATCCACACCTTATCTCCTCTTTGATAGAGGGGTGGTTCATCGGAATCTTCATGCCGCACCTTCCACTGCTGTTGACGCAGTATCTCGTGTGCGGCCTTCATCCGTTCCACTAGTTCACTGGCATACTCGTGGACTGAGTTATCTTGCTCTGGAACGTGATAGGTGAGATGGTCAGGGACACGAGTCTCTCTCCCGAGCATCAAGAGGTTTGGGGTCTCACCAGTACTGGTGTGTGGGGTGCTACGGTATGCACGCATGACTTGCGGCAACACCGTATCCCATTCCTCTTGACCTCGTCCAAGGAGGAGACTCCGGAGCGCATCACCTAACATCCGGTTGTTGCGCTCCACCACCCCGTTACCTTGAGGGTGGTAGGGGGTGGTCCTGCTCTGATTTACTCCCCAGAGGTGGCAAAGGTCGCTCATCAGTTGAGACTGGAATTGAGCGCCTTGATCAGAGTGTATCTGTTCGGGAAGCCCAAAATAACAGAATACGTGTTGGTCTAGTGCCCTGGCCACTGTTGGGGCTGATGCATCTGGGATAGCCAGAGCATCCGCCCACCTAGTAAAGTGGTCGGTTAGTACTAGGATCCAATTATTGCCTCTGGGGGTCAGGGGCATGGGTCCGACCAGGTCTACAGCGACTACTTGCCAGGGCCTACCAGCATATAGCCTCCGCCGTCCTGCTTCACCAGGGGGGCGGCTATGCTTACTGGCCTGGCAGATCTCACACTGTTTGACTCTGAGCCGGACGTCACGCTCCATCTGCGGCCAATACCACCGGAGTCGTAATTTGGACATCACTCGCTTGACCCCTGCGTGGGCCTGCTTGTGAGTATCCCAAATCAACTCACGGCGGATGGCTGTGGGGCAGACTACCCTCTTCCTTTCCGGGTGTCTGCCGCTGGCAGCTAGAGAGATGGTTAGCAACCCATCCTGCCCGATCCGCAGCGAGTCCCAACGCTGACAGTATAGCCGGAATTCGGCGCATCCCTGTCTTATGCGTTCCTCGCTGGGTCGTCGCCCTTCCCTTTTGGCCCGGTAGATGTCTGCCACGACTCCAGGCAGCTCTTCTTGGAGCTTCTTCAGCTCTCGAACATTACCGGCCAGTACAGGGTTGGCGCGGAGGTTTTGTATATCCTCCGGGGACTCGTCAACTCTTTGCCTGAGTTGACCTTGATCCCAGTCAAACGGTGCTCCGTGATGAGCCAGCGTCTCCAACTCGCATCGAGGGGGACCTCCATCCCTCCTCTCGATGTTGAGACACTGTTTGCAACCTCCGTCAGGTCGGCGGCTCAACCCATCCGCATTGCTGTGTCTCTTGCCCGGTCGGTGTTCGATCCGGTACGAGAATTCAGCTAGGATTTCGAGCCACCGGGCGACCTGACTAGAGGGCTCTGCTCTCCTGCACAACCAGATCAGCGAGGCATGATCCGTACGCAGCCGGAACTTCCTGCCATATAGGTATGGTCTGAAGTGCTTCACTGACTTGATTACTGCCAGCAGCTCCTTGCGGGTAGTGCAGTAATTTCGTTCAGCGGGAGAGAGAGACTTGCTGTAGTAGGCTACGACTACTTCTCGGCCTTCCTGCACTTGTGACAGCACAGCGCCAACATTCTGGTCACTGGCGTCCGTGTCTAAGATGTACTCCAGAGTGGGGTCTGGGTAGGCCAAGATGGGCGCCGTTAGGAGGCAGCCCTTGAGGCGGTCGAACGCTTCTTGTTCGACTGGAGTCCACTGCCACGTCACCCCCTTTGCGGTAAGCCGGTTTAACGGCTGGGCTATGCCCGCAAAGTCTGGTATGTATTGCCTGTAATACCCTACCAGCCCCAAGAAAGCCCGGAGTCCGGTCAAGTCTTGAGGGGTGACCCAGTCTTCTACTGCCCGTACCTTTTCGGGATCCGTTGCCACGCCGTTTCGACCGACAACGTGCCCCAGGTACTTGACCTCCGGCTGCAACAGAGCGCACTTGGAAGGTTTGAGCTTAAGACCGGCACCTCGGAGTCTCTCGAAAACCTCCTGCAGACGACTGACATGTGTCTCGAAGTCTGGAGAGATTACGATGACATCATCGAGGTAGACCAGCAGTGTCTTCCAATGGAGTCCGCTAAGGACTTGTTCCATCAGCCTCTGGAAGGTGGCTGGGGCGGAGGTTAACCCGAAGGGCAGCACCTTCCACTTCCACAAACCGTCCCGTGTGATAAACGCCGCTTTCTCTTGGGCGTCGGGACTCAGAGGAACCTGCCAATAGCCGCTTAGCAAGTCTAACGTACTGAAGTACTTGCTGCCGGCTAGGGCGTCCAATGACTCGTCAATACGAGGTAGAGGGTAGGCGTCCTGTATGGTTACGCTATTGAGTTTGCGGTAGTCCACACAGAACCGCCAACTGCCGTCTTTCTTCCGGACCAGTACGACTGGCGAGCTCCACGCACTATGGGCGGGCTCTATCAGTCCCCGGTCCAGAAGATCCCGTACTTGTCGGCTAACCTCCTTCTCTTTCTCCGGCCCCAACCTGCGTGTGGGCTGCCGGACAGGGACTGTCCCTGCAGTCAGCGGTATTTCGTGTCTGACAATTCCAGTCAGTCCCACGTCATGCTCTCCGCTGCTGAACACATCACCGTAGTCGCGTAGTAACTTGGCCATAGCTTGGCGCTCTCTGTTACTCGCGCAGCCACCACTGGCCGTCTCGTATAACTCCCGGAGATGTGTTGGGACTGCCCCTCGTCCCTGAATAGGGTGTCGAGGGGGGGCCTCTGTCGCATCACCCAGCGACGGGCCTACGTCTCCCTCTTGAACAGAGTGAAAACGGCCCAGCATCGACCCAGCCGGGAGCTTGATAGGCTCGGTAAAGGGGTTGACGCACTGCACTAAGATCTCCCCTTGCTCAGTCAGCTGATTCAGACTGCTGGCAAGTTGGATCTTTTCGTGCGCGCCTTCAACCACCCCGAGTCCAGAGATCCGGCTACTATTCACCCTGCAGTGAATGGTAGCCCGGGAGCGGCCTGGTATGGTACGGTTGCGTACCACTTGCACACCTCCCACTAAAGGGCAGCCGAACTTGTCGACGCAGGCGAGTTCCCGCCCGGACATCATCATTGCAGATCTGCTAAAATCTATGTGACATCCGTGCCGTTTAAGGAACGGCATCCCGAGGATAGCATCCTCCTTGAGCTGACTGACGATGAACGTCTCTTGGATCGTTTGATCGCGGACTCGTCCCGTCAGCTCAATTATACCATAGAAGGGAAGGCACAACCCGTCAGCTAGGGTGCCGTATTCCCCTTCGTATGCTTCCATCTCGCCCCTGACCCTAGCACTGAGGGTGTCGAAGAGTTGGCGGCTTAAGAGGTTTGTGGTACAGCCCGAATCAATGAGAAAAGTAACAGCTTTGCCTTCCAGTTTACCGGGCAAGAAATAGCTGTTCCCATGGGGCTGCACCTGAACTCTCCCTTCAGGCCTGACTCTCGCAGGGAGTACCTCCCTCGCTTTGGGTCGCGAAGGAGGTCTCTTGGGGCGGTGATGGGTAGGCCTCGGGGGTGCCGAGGCTGGTTTCTCAGCTACCTTTGTGTGCTCCCATCCAGATTCTTGGACTTGTAGCCCTGTGAATCTGTTGTGAAGGGGCATAGAAAAGGCAGCCGCGGGGCGAAGCCCCTTGCTGGTCCGTCGCGGCTGTTGCCACTGTTGGTTGCCAGTACGCGGTGCCCGTCTGGGTGACCTGCGTTTCTTCTTCCCTAGAGGTTTCGTCGGCCCGCGGAAGGTGGGAACATCTGCGGGCCGCGGTAGTTTAACCCCTGATTTAGGAAGGGACAATATCGGCGGAAATGTCCTTGATTTCCGCACTCCCAGCAAAAACTGACTGTTTCTCCCTGTGGCGGCGCCAATGGCCGCATGGGCTCAGGGGCGGTACTCACTGGGTTTTGTGGGGTCAGTGTTGCTATCAGCTTGGCTAGCATGTCCGTCAGTTGAGTGACTTTTGATGCCGTCGCCAACTGGGACACGGCAGCCGCGGCGGGGGTTTCCTCCCCTTGTCCCGCGGCCGTGTCTGCGCGGTCTATCTCCACTTGGCGGGAGCTTCCGCGACTTTTATGCATTTGGTTAGCTAGGAGGTAAGCTTCCCCCTCAGTCAGAGCATCTTCAACGGTGGTGACTCCCCTAGCTAGAAACTGGTGGTGGAGACCCAGATCGTCGACAGATGCTATGAAAGCGTCGAGGGTGTACCTCTCGCGGTTGACTGGGGGCAAGTCGCTGTACGCGATCTGTGCCAGCTTCATGACCGCGGTGGCATGCTCCCGCAGCGGGGTGCGGGGATCACGCCGCAACCTCTGTAATCGGGCCCTGGCATCTGTAGTCGAGAGGCCAAAGCGGGCCCGCAGAGAAGCAAAGATATTATCAATGTCTACGCCCAGCCCATAGGGCTTGGCTTTGTCCATCAATGCCATTCTAAGCTTCAGCAGGGCCACCCTAGGGGGCCACTGAGCGACGTCCATTACGTCGCTAAACTCTTGGATAAATTGTTCCACCTCCTCTTCACCCGTGAAGGTGGGCGCCTTTAACCTGTAGCGGTCTTCAGCTAGTTCTCGCGGAACCCTTCGCTCTTCTACTACATGGTTAACAGGCATTGTCTCTACAGCATTGTCTCTACGCTCACCTTCGATTGCCGGTGGTTGAGTTTCAGCATTTTCAGTCTCCATCTTGGATGCACTATCCCACCGCTGCCACCACTGTTATAGTTTTCAGATTTAGGGTTGATATGCTATCCAGAGAGTCTATTTATCTAATATAGAACTGCACCAGGCTAAGTCGAGTGAACGAGTATATTTTATACACAATTATACATTATAAAAACACGATACATTATTTCCAACAAGTTACACATCTAATCTATTTCACACTCTAGCTTCGACTGACTTAGCAGCGGGAAACTACAATTGCTGCTAACTATCAACTACGCTAATTGGCTATCCATTGTTCCGGGTCAATTACGCGATCCTACATGTTGTGCTGCTGGTAGTTCCACGAACCACCACACCATTACTCTTTCAGTTACAGTATATAGTATTACTCTCTCACTTACAGTATATAGTATTACTCTATCAGTTACAGGTATATAGTATTACTCTTTCAGTTACAGTATATAGTATTACTCTCTTAGTTACAGTATATAGTATTACTCTATCAGTTACAGGTATATAGTATTACTCTTTCAGTTACAGTATATAGTATTACTCTCTCAGTTACAGTATATAGTATTACTCTATCAGTTACAGTATATAGTATTACTCTATCAGTTACAGGTATATAGTATTACTCTATCAGTTACAGTATATAGTATCACTCTGTCAGTTACAGGCCTACCATACCCTTCAGTTTAGCCTGGTTTCCTTCTTCTTTCAGTTCTGGTGAATATGATAGCCGACCTGACAGACGTGGAGAACAAAAAGCAGGCAATCAAAACTTCCATCTCCGCGCTGGATAGCTCCATGACTCAACTGGCTACGGACATCGACTCAACATTCGCTACGTGTGGCTCTACATGCGGCTCAGCCCCCGACACCACCGACCTGAAAGCCGGCACCAATTTTGACCCTGACAGTGTAAGTAATCGTAAATGAGAGTAAGTCACATTACATAAGTGTAAGTCACAGTACATGAGTGTAAGTCACAGTACATGAGTGTAAGTCACAGTACATAAGTGTAAGTCACAGTAAATGAGTGTAAGTCACAGTACATGAGAGTAAGTCACATTACATGAGAGTAAGTTACAGTACATGAGTGAAGTCACAGTACATGAGAGTAAGTCACAGTACACGAGAGTAAGTCACAGTACATTAGTGTAAGTCACAGTACATAAGTGTAAGTCACAGTAAATGAGTGTAAGTCACAGTACATAAGTGTAAGTCACAGTAAATGAGTGTAAGTCACAGTACATGAGTGTAAGTCACAGTACATAAGTGTAAGTCACAGTAAATGAGTGTAAGTCACAGTACATGAGAGTAAGTCACATTACATGAGAGTAAGTTACAGTACATGAGTGAAGTCACAGTACATGAGAGTAAGTCACAGTAGACAAGAGTAAGTCACAGTACATGAGAGTAAGTCACAGTAAATGAGTGTAAGTCACAGTACATTAGTGTAAGTCAGAGTACATTAGTGTAAGTTACAGTAGATGAGTGTAAGTAATAATACATGAGAGTAAGTCAGAGTACATGAAAGTAAGTCACAGTACATTAGTGTAAGTCACAGTAAGTCACAATGAGTCAAGTAAGTCATACGTCAGCAAATAGAAGTATATCATGCAGCATTAGTTTGGTTCTGCACACAAGCAAGCTACTAACAACTTGTAGTGGCCCAAACTCAGGTTTATGTAAATACGCTGACTCATTATTTGAACTAGTTTTTGGTGATTTTCTCAATCTAACCTATCAGATTTTGACTTTCTTTGAAAGAGGAGGAGAATGTGACCTCATGTTGTTAGGATTCATTGTCCTTTGCTATCATAATTAAACCAGATATAGCATTGTACTATACTATGACATAGCATTGTACTATACTATGACATAGCATTGTACTATACTATGACATAGCATTGTACTATACTATGATATAGCATTGCATAATACTATGATATAGCATAGCTCTTTGTCTAATGCCAACACATCACAAGATCATGATACACAATGTGACAATACCACTATGGCAATACCACTGTGACAATACTACTGTGACAATACCACTGTGACAATACCACTGTGACAACACCACTGTGACAATACCACTGTGACAATACCACTGTGACAATACTACTGTGGCAATACCACTGTGACAATACCACTGTGACAATACCACTGTGACAATACCACTGTGACAACAACACTGTGACAACAACACTGTGACAACAACGCTGTGACAATACCACTGTGACAATACCACTGTGACAATACCACTGTGACAATACCACTGTGACAACACCACTGTGACAATACCACTGTGACAACAACACTGTGACAACAACACTGTGACAATACCACTGTGACAATACCACTGTGACAATACCACTGTGACAATACCACTGTGACAACACCACTGTGACAATACCACTGTGACAATACCACTGTGACAACACCACTGTGACAATACCACTGTGACAACAACACTGTGACAATATCACTGTGACAATACCACTGTGACAATACCACTGTGACAATACTACTGTGACAACAACACTGTGACAATACTACTGTGACAATACCACTGTGACAATACCACTGTGACAATACCACTGTGACAATACCACTGTGACAATACCACTGTGACAATACCACTGTGACAATACCACTGTGACAACACTACTGTGACAATACCACTGTGACAATACCACTGTGACAACACCACTGTGACAATATGACAATACCACTGTGACAATATGACAATACCACTGTGACAATACCACTGTGACAACACCACTGTGACAATACCACTGTGACAACACCACTGTGACAATACCACTGTGACAACAACACTGTGACAACAACACTGTGACAATACCACTGTGACAATACCACTGTGACAACACCACTGTGACAATACCACTGTGACAATACCACTGTGACAACACCACTGTGACAATACCACTGTGACAACAACACTGTGACAATATCACTGTGACAATACCACTGTGACAATACCACTGTGACAATACTACTGTGACAACAACACTGTGACAATACTACTGTGACAATACCACTGTGACAATACCACTGTGACAATACCACTGTGACAATACCACTGTGACAATACCACTGTGACAATACCACTGTGACAATACCACTGTGACAACACTACTGTGACAATACCACTGTGACAATACCACTGTGACAACACCACTGTGACAATATGACAATACCACTGTGACAATATGACAATACCACTGTGACAATACCACTGTGACAACACCACTGTGACAATACCACTGTGACAACACCACTGTGACAATACTACTGTGACAATATCACTGTGACAATACCACTGTGACAATACCACTGTGACAACACCACTGTGACAATACCACTGTGACAACACCACTGTGACAATACTACTGTGACAATACTACTGTGACAATACCACTGTGACAATATGACAACACCACTGTGACAATATGACTATGACAATATATTTTGTAAATTATTTCAGATGCCGGACTTTTCCTCGGAGCTGCAGGATCTGGAAGACGTACAAGACAGCAACCTAACCGGTCTGGTGATTCAAGGACAGGAGGAGTTTGACAACATCTCAGTGCGAGTAGAGACGGAGTCCCAGTCCACTGTTCAGGGTAATACTGACTTCTCATTGGTCTAGTTGTATAGGTGGTTAGGGGTGTGGTCTAGCTGCAATGGGTGTGATTTAGTAGTTAGGGGTGTGGTCTAGTACAGTCTAGTGGACTACCATAACACATTTTATATTATCAGAGGATGTGTAAGTTATTGGTTATTTTCAAAATGGCTTCAGCATAAATAATTCTGTGTGATAATACGTTTCAACCAGCAGTGATGTGATATAGTTTGAGGCAAAGAATCTGCATGATGTTCAGAATGTGCTGCAGAATTTGTTACAATGTGAAAAGAAGTTCTAGATTCTAAAACTTCTTCTGTTGTAAGTCTAATGTGACTCAAAGCAGAGCCGTTAATTTATCTTCTGTGATGTGAATTTCAGCAATAACTGGCATGGTGTCAGACTTTGAAACAGTAGTGGGAGACGCTTTGGGGGGAGTAAGTGACATGCTCACCCTCTTTGACTCAATTTCCAATCTTACAAGTACCATAGGTAACCTTGGAAACATGACTCTCACCGGAAGTCTCACAGTTGATGATTTGGAAACATACAGGTATTGCAATCACTATCAGTATTGAGTGGTTACACCAGGTTCTTTAGCACTGATAAGTGGCTATACCAGCTGCCTTATCTCCTGGTGGTTGAGCCAGGTGGTTTTCAACGCCTAGTAGGAGAGAGGGGAGTATAGCGGTTTTTTCAAGCCCGTGAAAATAATATTTAGTTAGCTACTGCGAATACATTATTAAATTTGTCAAAAGCAAACTAAAAAGTTGCTGATTTGATATCTTAGGTGGGCTGGAGGAGTGGCACTGACTTGCTTCGTGCTGCTAATATTCCTGCTGCAGCTGGTTGGTTTGGTGTTTGGTTGCCTCGGCTGCTGTTGCTGTGGTGATAAGAACAGTACGCCAACAGAGAGAGGAAAAGTTAGTAACTGTGGTGGTCTCCTGCTGATGGCGTGAGTTTAGCTTCTTATATGATGACTAAGAATTATACAAACTTGATCTATACCATTCTCCACTTGTAGTTACAGTAGATCTCTATTAATCACAAATTTGTTTGGTACTAAGGACTAAAATACATTGTGACTAATAAAACCATCACTATGCCTGTCACTGTTGCTATAAATATAATCATTGATTGTGACAATAACTAAGACTGTGTTACACATTTAGTTGGTAGTTGCACTAAACAATGCACAAGGACCTCTAGTGATTTCTCGGTTGCAGGTCTGTGGGATTAGTGTTTATATTTGGATCCCTTATAATGCTGCTAGTGACCTTGACTTATGTTGTCGGAGCTCCGCTTGAAGAGATCGCTTGTGTCAATCTCAGAGATCCGGAGTACACCATTTTTAAAAATGTAAGTCTCTTTATCAAACATTCTGACTCTACTAGTAATGCACACTCTACTAGTCACATTTTACTAGTCACACTCTACTAGTCACACTATACTAGTAACACTCTGCTAGTCACACTCACTAGTCACACTCTACTAGTCACACTATACTAGTAACACTCTGCTAGTCACACTCTACTAGTCACACTCTGTTAGTCACACTCTACTAGTAACACTCTACTAGTCATACTCTACTAGTAATGCACAGTGTACTAGTCGCACTCTACTAGTCATACTCTACTAGTCATACTCTACTATAGTAATGCACAGTGTACTAGTCACACTCTACTAGTCATACTCTACTAGTCATACTCTACTAGTCACACTCTACTAGTCACACTCCAGTAGTCACACTCTGTTAGTCACACTCTACTGGTCACACTCTACTAATCTTATTCTGCTAGTCATATTTTACTAGTAAATACTCCCTGCATACAGTGTCTGCATTGTTGGTTTTTTACTCTCTCAGCTAATAGATGGTGGAAGTCCAGACACCGGCCCCCACACCACCATTCTGGGAGACCAGGAAGGGTATCTGCTAGGTGATATGGCATTTGGAGACCCCTCTATTCCTCTCACTGTCTCTGGGATGCTCACCGACTGTGAAAACGACAAATCAGCCTGGGAAGCCCTTTACGTTGACAACTTCTTTGATCTGAACGAAGTTCTAGACTTCAAATCTGTAAGAATACCAAAACCAGAGCATACTATGTTGGCTTCAGCTCGAATACAATTTATTACATATTTCTTTTTGATAGTGATGACTTTTAATGATAGCTTAAAGTATATCAAAATTGCTTTGAGTATCTTGTAACATCTTCTAATAAAATATTTCAATTTATAACAACTTTCAATAACCTGCAACTTTTAATAGCTTGGATTATATTAGATTAACTTCTAGTAACTATTATCTCATTCGCTACTCTCCCCATTGCTCCAGTATTGTGAGACTTCTTTGTAAACTTGTGTGTATTGATTATATCGGTTCGTGAGTTCAAAGACGAATGACTTGTGAATAAGTTACTGAGTAGATACTAAGTTACTAAGGATGTGAGACTGATAAGCAGAGTTATGCTCAGCCATGATTCAGGTTGAACAATTAAAAAATTAAAACCAAGAATTTGTCAGCACGCTGCCTTACTTTCTGTTGCAGACAATTGACGTAGACACTGAGATAGACAAGATCAGCGTTGACCTTTCCACAATTGAACTCATTAGTCCCGATACCAAAACTGAGCTGATCAGCATGCGAGATGCTATTGACGGTATTGACTTCACTGGTCTTAAGTCTGAGCTCTCGGAGCAGACAGTAACCGCTGACTTTCAGAGTCTCAGAGCTACTCTACAGGATGCTGCCTCCAACACACAAGGACAACCCAGTCCTTTGGATACTGTGCATGTATGTGTATACTGTACTGTAGTACTGTATGTGTATACTGTACTGTAGTACTGTATGTGTATACTGTGCTGTAGTACTGTATGTGTATACTGTACTGTAGTACTGTATGTGTATACTGTACTGTAGTACTGTAGTACTGTATGTGTATACTGTACTATAGTACTGTAGTACTGTGTGTATACTGTACTGTAGTACTGTATGTGTATATTGTACTGTAGTACTGTAGTACTGTAGTACTGTAGTACTGTAGTACTGTAGTACTGTAGTACTGTATGTGTATACTGTACCGTAGTACTGTATGTGTATACTGTACCGTAGTACTGTATGTGTATACTGTACTGTAGTACTGTATGTGTATACTGTACCGTAGTACTGTATGTGTATACTGTACTGTAGTACTGTATGTGTATACTGTACTGTAGTACGTTGTAGTACTGTATGTGTATACTGTACTGTAGTACTGTGTGTCTATATTGTACTGTAGTACTGTATGTGTATAATGTACTGTAGTACTGTACTCTAGTACTGTAGTACGGTATGTATAGACTAACCCAACCCCTTAGGTACTGCCATGTATGTATATACAAAATACTGTATTTACATGTCAACTCTATTTTTATTTAAAAAGTCAAGAGACAATATGTTGAATTAATTTTTGCCAGTTGATTTTGTCATTTTGTTGTAAATAAAGCACTTATTTATCCACTGGCAATGATGCCAACATATGAGACAGTTATAACTATGATGACATAAATTCCTGTATGATAAAATAAGGATATATATATGCTGAGTTGTGTCTGTTTCCCCAGGCTAACCTCATAAACCACATTGCCGAGTTGGACAGAATAGAAGCAGAAGATTATGCAGACGTAAAGACGTCACAGGACGAAATGTATATCAGTGTTCAGAACCTGGAGAATACAGCAACCCCGGTTCCCGATCAAATTGACTCCCTCGTTGCAGCTCTGGAGAGCACACAGTCCGTGTTACAGGTTGACGGAGAGCAAATCATCAAGAACGTATGTTACTCAATTCCTGATTGTCATCACTTCCTCTTTCAGTGCAACTTCCTGCCTGTTCAAAGCATCCCCTTAGCTGATTAAAAGCTGATTTCATTTCATTCATTTTCTTTCTACATTAATTTGAACTCGTCTTTTTGAAAATTGTGTCGATTTTTTATTATCACATTTTCAGTAATCGAACTCAGTTATTGAATATTCATATCATTGAGCTGTCAGTGTATGTTACATTTTCACAGGAGTCTAGCAAGTTTGCATACAGAGTTGTGGGTGTTGGTGAACAGTACGCTACATTTGTAAACAACACAATTCGAACCAGTTTAGGGAAATGCAAGCCAATCTCCAATGTCTATCAGTCTATCTTGGTGAACACTCTTTGTGGATCTATCATTGACTCATGGGTGAGTCATAAACATGGCTGCTGTACTAGTCAGCTTATTTTCATTGTCTAGAGAGTAGCAATAGTGTAAGTGTACAGTGTAAGTATACAGTGTAAGTATATAATGTAAGTATATAGTGTAAGTATACCGTGTAAGTGTATAGTATAGGTGTGTAGTGTAAGTATACAGAGTAAGTATACATAGTAAAGCTGTAACTCACTTCTCTCTTGCAGAACTGTGTCTGGTTTAGTCTGGGCTGGTCTATTGCCTTCATGGTGTTAGGACTGATTCTATCCGTGAAACTAGCCAAACACATCAGAATAATGAAGGAGCTTCACCCTGATGACCCGTAAGTAAAGAATACTTCATTCAGATCTTATGCTATGTGGTGTTTCATGAGCATTCAGGGCGACACTGCAATATTCTGGAAAGTATAAACAATATTAACACCTCTTCCTTACAAACATTCCCTTTAACAGGTTTTTCTTTCAAAAGTAGATCTTTCTTTGTTTCAGTTCACCGAGTAAAGATGACAATTGGAAATACCGACCAGAAAGGTTCAAACATTATGTTTAAATAACGGCTTTTTTGAAGTGTTTTCATTCTAATGATAGATAATACTTTTTCTAACCCCCTGAGCAGTACTACCCAGGCTTTTTCTAACCCCCTGAGCAGTACTACTTCTGTCCATCTGCCCTCTTCAGTTGTTAGAGATATCACTCCTGCTGTCAATTCCTTCATTTGACACAAGTCATAGTAACTCGTGTCTCGTCACAGGAAATGACATCAGAAGTATTATGACAATCAAACAAAATTAGTTTTCAAAAGTTCTGTGAAAAAATTTTTCCCGACTTTCAATGTCTGCGTTAACCTAAGCAGCCAAAGAAAGAATGAAACATAACCTTGACCTTCTTTAACTGAAAATAAATATCCAAGTTTGAACAATATCTGTTCTATTCTCTCAGATTCTTAGTCTGCTGAAGAAGTTTACTAAAGTTCTTCAGTTTATACTCTCTATTGATCCACCTCTATCCTATTCTAACTTGGGTGTTGCTAACTTCATCTGTACCAATAGCCTTCAGTCACTGATTCTGAGATAATTAAACTGTTTGTCAACTTTTCCATTTCTAATGTTTCTTTTCTCTGTCTACTTCTGTCTATTTTCATCTAGATATGAATAGTTCAACGTACTTGACCTAATTAATCTCGTCCAATGAATTACGGTTTAATTCGTCAGGAGTTGTATGACCATGTTATTAGCATCATTTCAACTGCACTTTATGTAAACATCACACCAGCAAAACTAAATGATAAACAGTAAATGTTAATACTGGAAACACAAAGTTTATCTCCTCACCAGAAGCTTTCTGTTGGGTCACCATAACTCTAAGCAACATACCTTGCTCTGTTAGACTGTTAACAATCCAATCATTTACTCTATGTAATATTATTGTATCTACCAAGTTGAAGTGTTGAACTGTAGGGAACTCAGTCTCACCGAGTTGTGTTAGTATAATAACTACAAGTATGACACTACTTGCTACTAAACTCGGGTTTGCTTTTAACTCTAACGCTTGTTTTGTAGTGGAACTGATTTACCTTACCGCCCACCAACCACGTAAGTTTTCTCTAACAACCAATCAGCTTGCTGTGTGTTTATACTAGCATGGGCTATCGCTTCAGTATCTAGCTGAGAAACAAAATGGCTATTTAATAACTCTCTTTGAATCACTTTTTCATGAAATAACTAACTTAAGATAAATTGTAATTATTTATTTCACTAACCATCAATTGAATTACTCATATTGGTATAAAAATTGTTTAGCATAAAATCCTACTGTATAAATCGTTATACTTTCTTTAGTCACGTTATGAATTGTCCTCTCATTGTGTTTCAGAAACAAAGTGGCCCCTGAAGCCTGAGATCTTACTGCTTTTATTTGTAGTGGTAAGGTGCACCCTATATAGGCTCCACTCCACGTCAAGGTTATGTCACTTTATAATCTCTCTGATTTCTCACTCAACACCGAAGTGCTGCTAACAAGTTTAGTTCTATATAGTTTCTACGTACTTATAAAGTTTGTTTTATGATTTACACACTTCTTTCTCTCAGCCGCTCAGTTTTAAACTTTTTACAAGATGGGCACATTATTAATCTGATTGTTATGATGGTGAAAAAGAAGCAAGGTTTGGTTTTTTGGAGTTGCAATCCCTAGCAGGGTTTATTATTGCTGATCTAATAATAGCACACAAGATTATTTTTGGCTATAAGTAGGAGGTATGTGAACGCAAGGTTTACTTTCAAAAGTGTTTGAAATTTCAGTTTGTTATAGATTTTTCAGCAACTGAAATAATTGCCATAAAAAATGTCATTGAAAATGTCAAAAGAAAGTCATGACTTTTGTATCAACTGCTAAAAGCAATCTCCAGAGTTGTAAAACAAACTTTTATTTTTATATTGTGGTTTTAATGACTTCTGAAATATTTTAAAGTAATGTTTTTACTATTGCTCAACAATCTTGTAATACATAATAATATATGATATATTTTTATATATTTGGTATATTGTCATATGTGATGCATAATATTGTATTTTTGTTTGTGATAATATTTTAGATAACAGCTCTTTGGCACAACTGTTTTTGATGGCTAGCAAAATAACTTCATTATTTAATCTATTTTTGTTCAATCTATTTTTGTATGTTGTTGAAAGTTTCTTGAAAGAATAAATAATATTTTGTGGCAATTTGAACTGAGTATTTCTATACATATATTCAACACAAGATTAATATATGCATATATGTTGGAGGTATTTTATGTATATATAACAGCAGGTTTACACATATATGTGGTGTATATGCATCTTACTGTAGGCATAATGTGCTGATTGTTCAAAGAGCTTAAAATGCTAAGTTGAGTTAGAATTTCAAACAAGAGTATTGCAGGGTAACCTTTGAAGTCAAAATATTATAAATAATCAAGTTACAGCATTCTTGATATTTCACTAGCAAAAGTTGATACAATATTGAAACATATTTGCTTTAAAACCCTCAAATCACTCCAACAGTATAAACACACGATCTGCAGTCGAGTATATAAGGGTTGGCTCATTGCCAGTAATAATACGTACAGCCTTAACTGAAGGCTTCCCTAAACTGATTCTAAATCAACTGATAAAGTTTAAAGGAATTTTAACAACAATTCCATGATAATTAAGTAAAGACATTAATTTATTTAAAATGCATAATTATTTAAATGTTAGTATAATATTTACCTTATTGTATAAAAATGCAAAAGTATTTAATCTTGTAAACAAACAATTTATCCAAATAAAGCATTATCTCTCTACACAGGGTTGTCTACGTATATCTACATGAAGCTGGTGCAACAATTGTATTTATGGCAGCTGAAACATATGCTGTCGGCTGTTGTGCTGACGTCAGCTATATAAGTATCCACGGCATTCAGTGGAATCATAGAAAAGTGTTCAAATAAGTTTATGAAAGCAAAAGAGTACAAGAGGTTTAGCAAGCTGCTGTAAGACTGTGCAATAGGTGATATCAGGGGGGAGTGTGGTAGATATATGACGTACTATATAATACTATATTATAATTTATATACTTTGATATAACATAATGTATAACCACATTATGTTATGACAGTGTAATACTTGTAGCATAATTATACAGTCAGTATAGAAGCATAAATTACATTAAAGGCAGTTTTTCTTATAGCTATAATGACAGCTATCTTCTTTGAAAGCCAGCTTTATAGCTTTATGATGGCTGGCTTTGATTAAATAAAATATGAGAGGAGCAAATTTACAGTATTATAGAAATTAGTATTCAGTTTGAAATTGTTTTATATTTGTTAAATTATCACAAATTCACCTAAAAGGAGGAAAAGGTGACAACTCCTTGTGATCTATTGATTATTTCTATAATTGACAAGTTATACATTTGCATATATTTGTTTTTGAGCTGTTTTTGTTATTGTACATATTAATCTTTTATGACATTATTTGTTTTTTTATGTTTTGTAATTGTATTTCCGTATCGAGATTGAAACGTTTACCAGGAACGTTAGGAAATATTATATTAAATGATTATATAACTCTACAAGACACCAGTTCGTTGATTCTTCTGTCTACCAGGGTTCATGTGATACACTAATATTATATTGTCTTATATAGTACTCTATTATGCTGTGACTTAATTATGTTATGTTATACTAATTTATTGTGTTATTATATTATATTGTGTTATATTATATAATACAATATATTATAATCTATTATAATGATATAATATGTTATTCTAAAATATTACTTCATATCATAATATACTTTATTGTATTATTTCAGTATATTTTATTGTATTAATAAATTATACTTGATTCTATTATGTCATATTATATGCTATTGTGAGATATCCTATTGTAAAATATATTATATTTCATTGTATTAAAATTTATAGACTATAATTTATTGTACTATGTTGCATTAGTGTTTACTTTAAGTTAATAGAAATTGAATCAAATTACAGAGAGAAGATTACTTGTGAATCATCAACTATGTTAGAAATTAGTTCACATCAGTTTTTGTAAATTATATGCAGGATTTTTTTAAGGTGTAATAATTTTTATCGCAAATTTATTTTTTCAAAGTTAAGGGTTGCTGGTATTTATTAGAATATGATGACTTAGCTGCCCTAACACCTGCAGTGTGAACATATAGCTATATGCTGCCTCAATACTTGTTTACCCTGTCAACTCTAGTCATGTTAGTTTTACAAGGCAGCAGCTTATAGTATTTACATTCTATAATTCTCTAATATCATGAATTAGTGATTGGTTACAGCACATACAAGTGTTGCTACTGTGTTTGCACACAGCTCTTTGGTTACAAATAGAGTGGTTGTTTCTGTTAGTCTACAGTGTAACATCTACAGAGTAACATCTACAGTGTAACACCTACAGTGTAACACCTACAGTGTGACATCTACAGTGTAACACCTACAGTGTAACACCTACAGTGTGACATCTACAGTGTGACACCTACAGTGTGACACCTACAATTTGACACCTACAGTGTGACACATCTCTGTTGAATGTGGTGGGATGAGCTCTCAAGTTTAATCAGGTAGGCATATATTCCGCATTACATGGGCGGCTGAAGTACCCCCCCCCCCTTCTAGCATATACATATTTGTAGCATCTAGGCTAGGAAATAACTGCCTATGTGAGTAAAATTAAACTTCTTGTGCATCTTTTAAAACCATCAAGTTATGCTGACAGTTCTGTTTGAGACAAACCGCTGGTTTCCAAAAAATCATTATTAACATTGTTTTGTATTTTAAGGCTACTCAGTGATGCATATTATGTAGGCGACTTCAATGCTTTCTGATTATCACGTTTTGTCAGAGTTTAGTCTGTCCAATAGAAGCCCTTATTACAAACTTAGAATCTCAAGTCATTTAGAAGTCCACTGAATTCCTATTGTCTTATTTTAAGAGTGAATTCTACTGACTCAATTGAATACAGTGGTCAATCTTAATCAATATATTATTATTATACTGCTTTCCTTTCTCTATATATTGGCGCTATATGCAGGGTACAGTGTGCAAAATAATTACAAATTACATAATTGGCTGCTATTATTAGAGCTATTTATTTGTTTAGATAATGACTTTGTGTCCTGTTGAATATAAATACTGCCGAGAGCGTATCAAGTAAGGTTGTAACACCAATATTAATAATATTGTAATAGCTTTTCAATTTTCACTGTCAAATATTTTCCTATAAACTCAGCTTAGTACGTCTGCTTAGTATGGTAAACTCAATTTAATTTGTTGGCAATTGTAATTAACCTAATATTATTGGTGTACAATGGTAAAACCTAATATGATTGGTCTATAATTGTAAAACTTTATATGATTGACTCTGCAGTTTCTGAAGCATGGAAAGTGACTCATCAAATATTAATGTGTTGAGACCTTCACACTGGACAATCAGCACAAAACAGGAACTGGTCAAAACCCGACAAGCTGCCATGAGCACCCACAGTCAGCCTCGACCTCACACAGCGGCAGCAGTCAAAGCAGCCCACAACTGGGGTCATGTCAAGTCTAGACCCAAAACAGCAGATGCTGAGTTCAGCAAAGTGTGTGCAGACGTCAAGGCAGCAGACGTCAAGGCAGCAGACACCTGTCCAGCAGACGTTAAGGGTGTTGGTAGAGAAAACTACATTTACAGGAAAGCTTCAACTAGCAGAAGAAACACGCGTAGTTTTTCTCAAGATGACAAAAGGTGACCATTTTCAATCACATGCAGGAAAAATATTTTCACTTTTTACACAAAGTTATTTCAAAACTGTAAGATAATATTTTATTTAGATAGTCAAACTATTTTATTTTGAGGTTTTCATCTATTGAGGTGTAGTTTGCTATACCAGATCTGTCTGTTCACGGTTGACCTAGCAGTAGTTTCTGTACCCAGAAGGCATCAGCTCTATGCCACTTGTTTTAATTTGTTAAATTAAATTGTTTAGATTTAGTAGGTGCTCAAACACATTTATATTCTTGTTCACTTAGATAGTTCTGCTGCAGCTTTCCATATTCACTGAAATTTTCAATTCTACCACATCAGAGTAAATGCTAACTTTACATTCTTTCACTTTGAAAGGCACGCCACAATAGACATAGCAGATATAGTGAAGTAAATAATATATTTCAATAGACATAGTAGATGTAGGGCAGAGTATATATATAACGTTGGTGTTGTATAACCTGTTTCCTGTAGTTGTAGTGGTTCTGTTGCTTCTAGAAAGATCCTTAGCAGAAGACCGGTGACAGCTAATTCATGTCTACACACTTCAGAAATCTTTTCTATTCGGGGATCTGAGTATTCAGAGTGAGTTGGAAAGTATTTAAAGTGAGTGATACGCTACTTGATAAGAATCATAATGATCAAGTCGTACTTATTCATTGAACTTTCGTCTAACACCAGGTCATGTGAGAGAGTGGACATTGTAAGTAAAGTGAGAGCGCAAAGCTGCCGCAGACGTTCAGCTAAGCTGACTTCTGAAGATAGAACTAACATTGTGAGAAAGCACAGACAGACAGCTGAAGAGAAAGTTGAGAGTTATTACCAGGTGTTGAAGGAAAGAGAAAGGCAAGAATTGGAGCTTTTGGCAAGGAAGGCATTGGTGTGTTGCTGTTATTTACTTATACCTTAAGCAATGAAACGTCTGGAAAGACATTTTCAAATTGCCTAATGTTTATAGAAGAGAAGTATGTGAGTTATTGGTTGCAGGCGGTGAAGAGGTTTGGCAAGGCCATCTGGAAAGTGATGTGGATAATCAGGTGGAAGAGAGTGATGATTGCCATCAGTAGAGACAGGATGGTGATGACGGCCATGGAGATAGACTGGCACACCAGAAACACAGACTCTTCCATCACTCAGTTCAAGAAAGAGGAGTTTAGTAAGACTAGAGTGAGTGAGCTTCGAATAAGCTATATATATATACTTATATAGTAACATTCTACGGGCTAAGGCAACAGTCAGTTTGAGGGCTAAAGTAACAGGGTTTTCTCAAAGTGTTGTTGCTAGAGTTGTTATAATAGTATCTCTATAGAGATATATAATATGAATATCTCATTGAATTGCTATACTCAGAAGTATTGAGCACGATATTGTATACTGAATGGATAAGTAAGATGTATTACCAGTAAATAAGTCAGTTTAGCTACTTTGTATGCAAGAAATTGAATGTCAAATATAAACTCTTTCATCTTGAGTCGTTTGAAATAAAAGACAGGCACATATAAGGAGTTGACAATAAAATAGATTTATTTGCTTAATGAATGATTGTATAGAAATAAAATTTCAATAATATTAAAATCCAGCTTTCTGAGTAGATACAATGTCAGCAGGTAACTATGTCTACAGGTAACTCTGCCTATACTGGTAACTCTGTGTACACTCTACAGGTATCAGCAAAAGTTCCAGCCTGGGCAGAGAAGCTCCTCAGAAAGCCCCCTGAGTGGAGAACTGAAAGTGACTGCAGCAAACTGTACACCTTGTTGAGGCCTCTCCGCTCATTTGAAAAGTTCACAGAGAAGATACAGAAGGCAATGTGCAAGGCCATGAGATATGAGTTGTGAGTGGAGACAGAGCTGTGTAAATCTGAAGAATAAATATAATCTGTATTAGTAAAATTAGTACAGGTTTTATCTTTTATGAAACATTATATAATATACAATATTTGTTTGCCTTATAAAGTTAAATCTTTAGGACTTTTTGCACCTGATTCAAAAGTGTTAGTCTAACAAAACATTATCAAAGCTTGAATTCTAATTTTAACTTTAGTAAAAGTCATACATATATGAAAATATATCATTGTAAAATGTCCGCTAAGTCTTATACTTTATGACAAACTAAATAGCCCTGAATGTCATGTGATTCTAGTGTAGATGCAAAGCGAATAATTCTGAGGAAGGGACACCCGGGCCTGTGTTTCTACTTCCTGTACAGCGGATCAGCTTTTGTCAACGTAGAGGACACAAACCGGCAGAACAAGATATTCACTAAGACCGTCTCTACCCTCCACAGGGGGGACTCATTTGGGGTAAATACGTCCTACATTTGTGTTAGTCATGAGCAATACGAACACAAGTTTGTTTTGAAACAATTTATTTTGATTCCAATTGAGAAAAACTGTCAGTAGAAACTTTTAAAAGAAGATTCATTCAAGATTATTCTTTGGTCAAGTTTAGCGTCACTTACGGTATTAGAATAATGTTGAGCGCAATTTGGCACTTCTTGATCAAACTAAAACTTTCCCACATGGTATTTATTTGCTAATAGTTATGGTAGTTAGTAGTTATAATAAGTGATAAAATATTAATACAACTTACAGCTTTTAGTATGCTTCAGGCAAATGAAACTCAGCATTCTGTCTGCGTGTAATATATTTTAGCCATCAAGTTATACTATGCAAAGCCCTTTTTCTACTAAAATAATAAAAATGAAATGATGTTTTATAGAACATAGCGGGACCTTACACAGTGAGTAGTCGTCTCAACTTTTTCTCTTTCTCATCTCGTTTCATCTGCTTCTGGCTTTTCCATCTACACGCTATGCTTTCATTTTCTCATTTCTTATAAAGCTAGTTGCTACACATTAGCCTGTGCTATTCAGAACAAGCTGTGGGCCGGTGCTACTAAAGCACCACTAAGTTATCAGTCTGCCAGTAAGGGAAGAACTTATTCTATACCCAATCATACGTATACCCGTAATAGCTCTCTCTGAAGTATGAACAGATGTTGTGATCTGGGATCTTCATATTGCTTCTAAGAGCACTAAGTAACGAGCTAACTGAAAGGTCACAGGATTATTCTGACTTACTGTCGGCTGGTTGAAGCTGAAACATTGCTTGTGTCAGCTCGATATTTGAGAAGGTAGTTTTAGAGTGAGGGAAAACAGTCACATGTTTCGCTTCTTACAAAACATTAAATATTCCCATTATTATAATTAATTTGCTGATTTTATATTAAGTTATTTTAGACTAAGCAAAGAGAGTAGAATATTTTGGCAATTTTTGTTAACAAAATTCCACTAAAACCATAGAGGATTTTTGTATATTTTCCTGTTTAGATGTAGAGTTTCATAATTTTTTAATTTAATAATAATAACTGGCATGAACAAAGGATTGTCATAAAATCAAATATGTCAGATATTTACCTCTACTCTATCTTTATAAAACAACATTTACTAGGAGTTACCTCCTCCGTCTTATTACAATATTTACCAGGAATTGGCTCTGTTGAGGAACACTGCCAGGACAGCTACCATAACCTGCCGAGAGGACTGTGAACTGCTGACAGTCGACAGCGAAGTGTTTGCAGAAGTATGTCCGGCCATATTTGAGAAGGAAATGCAGGAGAAGTTGAACTTTATCAGGTAACATGTTTGTCTAACATAAACCAACACTCGTAAGCTTCAACAATCAATATCTGTAAATATTTTTTCTGTTGCTTAAACTTGCTAGCAATTAATTTGCATTATTGATTTACTATATTTAGAGAATTGCCGATATTTGTGTGCAACCTGTGGGGAGAGAGCAGTCTGCAGTCCATATGCTTCAACGGACAGATCAAACACTATAAGAATGATCAGGTTATAGTAGCTGACAGCAAGGTAGATGATTGGATGTACATCTGTATGCAGGTTTGTGATTGGTCACTGCTTATAATGCAGTCAAATATTTCCTTCATTGAAGAAATTAGAAAATAATATAATACAATAGAAGGTAGTAATGTGGCAATACCTCCATTACATGCTACTACACATTACATGCTACTACACATTACATAATACACAGTATATATAATACACATTACATAATACACATTAGATATAATACAATGCCACTTGTAGGGAAAGTGTAGAATTATGAAAGGTTTAGCATTAAAAGAGAAGCTAACTCCTGAGTGTGAAGAATCATCAGATGGGAGTTACGACCTCTTCTCAAACATCACCAGAGAGATTTCCAAGTCTAATCGTCACGCAGGTAACTGCTATACCAATAAATTCTCGTCGGGTAAACTTTGCACAAGTAATTCATGGACAGCCGACAGTAAGACTACAAAACTCCGCATATAAAAATAAACTATATACTATTATTTACATGTACTCTATTGTGTAGATACTAAAGCTAGCAGATCTGACACAAACACAGACTGTGAACAGAAAAAGGAAGATTTAAACAAAGTTCAGATGTTAAACTCCATGGCAGTTGAGTGGTTCAGAGTTCACCAACAGGTAACACAGGCATATGCTGTTATTCTGTTGGTGGGTAACTGGTGGGTAACTGGTGGGTAGCTGGTGGGTAACTGGTGGGTAGCTGGTGGGTAACTGGTGGGTGACTGGTGGGTAGTTGGTGGGTAACTGGTGGGTAACTGGTGGGTAACTGGTGGGTAGCTGGTGGGTAACTGGTGGGTAACTGGTGGCTAACTGGTGGGTAACTGGTGGGTGACTGGTGGGTAGTTGGTGGGTAACTGGTGGGTAACTGGTGGGTAACTGGTGGGTAGCTGGTGGGTAACTGATGGGTAACTGGTGGGTAACTGGTGGGTAGCTGGTGGGTAACTGGTGGGTAACTGGTGGGTAACTGGTGGCTAACTGGTGGGTGACTGGTGGGTAACTGGTGGGTAGTTGGTGGGTAACTGGTGGGTAACTGGTGGGTAACTGGTGGGTAGCTGGTGGGTAGCTGGTGGGTAACTGGTGGGTAACTGGTGGTTAACTGGTGGGTAGTTGGTGGGTAGTTGGTGACAATTGTCTACTCCTGTTTATCTAAATTAGATCCCATGTCTTCAAACACTATACACTGTCTAGTCTCTAAATATATAGTATATTTTAAACAATATATATTATATACAACATATATTATGTAATATATATTATGTACAACGTATATGTAGACAGGTAGAGATGACATGAATTTCTACGCCAAGGTAAAGTATATACAGCACATCCTGTAACAGCCATAGCCTTAGCTCTAACAGTTTCTATGGCATCACCTTTACTAGTACTATAGACTTACTGTCATATGATTATGTTTTCATCTAGCTCAGGCTAATTGTATTAGCAACTAATTTATTATAGAAAAATTAGTTATAGCTTTCATCTGATTTGTGTTCATAAAAGCAACCCAATTTATAGTGTATTCAGTACCACATTTCTGCAGATGTTGTATTAGTTTAGACCTTTTGTGTGCTTTGCTAATACTCAGTTAATTGTTGTAAATTTACTTCATTTATGAAATACTTCAATTTTTTACACAAGAATCAATTCATTAAAATTAAGGAAGCAAACTATATTATGTGACAAAAAATTAATGAAAGTGGTTATAAGTGTCAACAGTTTGACTTTCTTTTACACCATGACATGGAATTTTACTTTGAAAGATACAAAAATCTTTCTATATTTTCTGATTACCATTAGCAAGCCTTCTATGCTATCCACTCTCTCTGCTCAGTCGCAGCAACACAATGACATCTCCAGTAGCTAGACCCCTTTTATGTTGTATAGGTGGAAGAGATCAAGCAGCAGACGAGAGACCAGAACGAGGAAAGCAGCAACCTCGTCAGCGGACTCAGAACTCTCTCCTACCTCATGCGTCACGCCAGAGGAAACGCCCAGAAGAGGGGAGAAGACGTCGTGTTTGTACAAGTCGCTGAGGTCCATCAACAAGATGTCTTTGTAAGACGACTTTTTCACGTGTTTTTAGGGTTGTCTCCTCCATCTAGATTTCTATTTGCGTCTTTAAAAATAATACCTGAATGCAACATTGTTTACTGTTTATAATTGACCACCATGATGCATTTATTGTCTTTGTGAGTTGTTTGGGCTGTAAACCTGTTGAAGTAAGAAATATCTGACTATAGAAGAAAAGCTTTAATAGCTCACTAATCACTCGTGTGTTTTGTAATGTCAAAACATAACCTGTAGGACCTGCACTCAATACTGTGGGGGGCTGACCCTAACCTCCCTCAGAGTTCCCTAATTCTGGTAAGTTCTGGGGCTAAGATGCTGAGAATTAAGAGAGCAGATTTCTACAGACTGGCCAAGTTCGAGGCTCTGCAGTACATCAAAACTATCACAGCTGCAGAAAAGTGAGTTATGTAATATAAACAGTAACTCTACAGTTATATTTGCTCTAAGAATATGTTTGTGAAACATTTGTTAATAATTCAATATATTATTTTTAAAGTCCCCCCCCCCCCCCCCCCCCCCGTCTGTGACTGCAAGTACTTTGTACAGCTGTACTACCCATTACCTGAGCCACTAATGTGTAGTTTTATAATCAGTTGATAATACTAGCCTGTGTTCCTGGCAGATACCCTAATGACAGTGAACTACTGCAGAGGTACACGTCCCTACTCGGCTGGAAGGAGTATAGACAGTCTACAGTCACCAACGTCCTTGCAGACAAGAAATCTCCCTACTGTGAGGAAAGAAAGGCTAAGATGAACTCGCTGTACGCTGAGGCTGAAGAGAGGAATGCCAAGGTTAGTCACATGCAGACGTCACGCACACGTCACGCAGATGTCATGCAGACGTCACGCACACGTCATGCAGATGTCACGCACACGTCACGCAGATGTCACATAGATGTCACTATCTTGTCATTCTGTCCAATATTTCTCCGTATGTTGAGGTTTCACCAAACGTCATGTATTACGATGGTTTCTAAACCCTTTTACCACTGACACTATAAAGTTATATTTATATAAGTTTTAATATCACGAATGTAACGTAATGTCATCTTTAAACTAAAGTCAAATGATTTGTAATCGTCTTCTCCTGAATTAGAGACCAGTACTCTCTAGTAAATAAACTCCTAGACCTTAGATTCAGGTTTCAGAAATAGCCATATATTAGTTTATGAAGGAATTTAAGCATTGACTGCGCAGAATGTTTAGCTAACTAAAGCTATCCTTTTCTAACCATTGATATAGCTTCTCTGATTGATGCATTCAGATGTTAGCCTCAGCACTATGTTAGCCTTCAACTTTATTTCAGTAGAACAAGGGCCTGAGACTATCTTATTGCAGGTTGTAATAAACACAACTTGCAACTATTTTATCTTCTAGTTGCTGAAAGCGCTGAGACAGAACGAGCAGTTGGAACAGAAGAGAATGAAGAAAGCAGAAGTGGCTCATCAGAGAGTAGTCTTCTTGTTTGAGCTGGAGAAAGTAAGAAAGATATAAATTGGAGCTACTAACAACTAATCTAGTGGCTTGCTAAACTTCATGATCAAATAACAATTTTAAATACACCAGAACAGTTTGCAGAATTACTTAACATAAAACCTGGTGGGACTTTGAATAAGAATTTTGCTCTACAGTTAGGGCAAGAGGTTTGCTCCGATTAGCATTCACTCTCCCTCAGTGTTTTTAGATATTCACTTAAATGCATCTCCATAGCCAATTGTTCAATATGTCACGAGGAGAAAACTCTCATTACTACTTTACTATTTACGAGCAGATAAACTCAGAAGAGGAGAAGAGAGATCAGACAGAGGACGCAGATAGAAGGGGCAGACAGAGGGGGCAGATAGAGGGGGCAGACAGAGGGGGCAGACAGAGGGGGCAGATAGGGGGGGCAGACAGAGGGGGCAGATAGAGGGGGCAGACAGAGGGGGCAGATAGAGGGGGCAGACAGAGGGGGCAGATAGAGGGGGCAGACAGAGGGGGCAGACAGAGGGTAGGGCAAGTTTTACTGACTGCAAATAGAAATATCTGTGAACAGAACCCCAGAGACTCAGTAGACTCAAACTGAAACAGTAACTCAACTCACAGTACAAGTTTCCTCTCTTTCTTCCCTGAGTACCATCATATACTTTGCTCAAGCTACCACAGAAAATGCTATTACTAGTCACTAATATTATTTTCTGTGTTGAACTTTTATAAATAAATATGTCTTTGTGTATATTGTAACAATAACGTCTTTGTAATCTGCAGAATATCACTGTGTAATATACAAGCTGCAGAATATCACTGTGTAATCTACAAACTCAACAAAATTCCAAATAGTTGCACATTAAGCGTTAGGGCGTTTAGGCATTCAAATGATAACATAACTCCTACAACTTCACAAAGTTTCAACACAACTGCAAGGCTATACCATCACCTCAAGTAAACTGACTCATGTTACTAAGTCTCATCACCAGCTGTGGAAGGAAGTACATCTCAACTGCATTATGGGTACTTCTCACCTTGAATATAATGTTTATATCCCAAGAATAATCTAGAACATAACTAACAATGAAATAACTGCAAGTCAACCAGAGAGCAGAGTGAAGCATCAGTATATTTTACATGAAGAGTACAATTTACCTTTTATATTTATGGTAAAACATGTCCATATCAAATAAATATCCTTCAACGTAAAAAGAACATTATTAAGACGCAGTTGATTGCTTGTTACTAATTGGTGATCATTATGTAATGTACTAATTCAATGCCTGATTTCAGAGGTATTTAGAGATGGAGTCAGTCATGAGTTACTCAGTGGAAATATGAGTCACTTGAGAATATGGCGCTGAGTGATGAGTCATGCATTTAGCAAGTGTCCGAGAATGACGTCTCCTCTATGGATCTGAGTCATCAGCTCATGATGTCACCAGGACGCCAGTTGACTTTGAACTGTCACCTTTTGCTGCCACATCAGTGCTGGGCTGTGAAGGGCCGGGATTTGTCCCTTCGCCTTGTATTTTGAGGTCATGTTTCTCTCTGTATTCTAATAGCTCCTTGCCCTTTTCTTCTAGTTGCTTGTCAAACATCTCCAACAGTTTACCCATCTATAAATATATCTAACAGTTTACCCATCTATAAATATATCCAACAGTTTACCCATCTATAAATATATCTAACAGTTTACCCATCTATAAATATATCTAACAGTTTACCCATCTATAAATATATCCAACAGTTTACCCATCTATAAATATATCCAACAGTTTACCCATCTATAAATATATCTAACAGTTTACCCATCTATAAATATATCTAACAGTTCACCCATCTATAAATATATCTAACAGTTCACCCATCTATAAATATATCTAACAGTTTACCCATCTATAAATATATCTAACAGTTTACCCATCTATAAATATATCTAACAGTTTACCCATCTATAAATTAATAAATATATGGATGAGCGATTAATGGAGAGTGAGTGTGTGAGTGTGCGAGTGAGCGTGCGAGCGAGCGAGTGAGTGAATGAGAGAGAATGAGCGAGTGAGTGAGTGATTGAGTGAGTGAGAGAGTGAGTTAGTGAGAGAGTGAGAGAGTGAGTGAATGAGTTAGTGAGAGAGTGAGAGAGTGAGTGAGTGAGTGAGTGAGAGAGTGAGAGAGTGAGTGAATGAGTGAGTGAGAGAGAGAGTGAGTGAGAGAGTGAGTTAGTGAGAGAGTGAGAGAGTGAGTGAATGAGTGAGTGAGTTAGTGAGTAACTGACTGAGTGAGTGAATGAGTTAGTGAGAGAGTGAGAGTGTGAGAGAGTGAGTGAATGAGTGAGTGAGAGAGAGAGTGAGTTAGTGAGAGAGTGAGTGAATGAGAGAGAGAGTGAGTTAGTGAGAGAGTGAGTGAATGAGTAACTGAGCGAATACTCTGAATTGAGCCACTCACCTGCTCAATAGTGTTCTGTAGAGAGGGCACAACTTCTCCAACTGTCAGTTTAACCAAGACTCCGCCCACCATTCTGAAGCAAGCTCTGTCCTTCTCAGTGTCTTTCAGTGTTTCGTACACCATCCTATCAACAAACACAGCAGGTAAAGTCTCACAACAAACACAGCAGGTAAAGTCTCACAACAAACACAGCAGGTAAAGTCTCACAACAAACACAGCAGGTAAAGTCTCACAACACACACAGCAGGTAAAGTCTCACAACAAACACAGCAGGTAAAGTCTCACAACAAACACAGCAGGTAAAGTCTCACAACAAACACAGCAGGTAAAGTCTCACAACAAACACAGCAGGTAAAGTCTCACAACACACACAGCAGGTAAAGTCTCACAACAAACACAGCAGGTAGTCTCACAACAAACACAGCAGGTAAAGTCTCACAACAAACACAGCAGGTAAAGTCTCACAACAAACACAGCAGGTAAAGTCTCACAACAAACACAGCAGGTAAAGTCTCACAACAAACACAGCAGGTAAAGTCTCACAACAAACACAGCAGGTAAAGTCTCACAACAAACACAGCAGGTAAAGTCTCACAACAAACACAGCAGGTAAAGTCTCACAACAAACACAGCAGGTAAAGTCTCACAACAAACAGCAGCAGGTAAAGAAACAATAGAAGATATCACACTCAAGTTTATGTCAACTAGGTCTACATCCTACTAACTCATCAGCCATATACAAAGTGTTCGGGGAAACACAATAAGTATATATAATATGTCAAATGGTATTTACTAGTTAAATAATTTCAAAATGCTGTTATAATAATCTATTAAACCAATTATAACAACACTTGCTTTTAATATCTAATCATCTTAATAGAGAGCTTATCAACTCCCACTGAAATCACAGCAATGAACATTCTCAGGATGATTAGAACACGAGTTAAAGTATTTGGCCTTATATCCATTAGGAAAATCAAATATATACTCATAGTAATAACTCAGTGAGAGAGACGACATATCAACAGCTGACCCACTAAATTCAGATCCTGGTACAGCCAATATATTAAGCCAAACTTGGTCCAAATTAAGCAAACTCTTAACGAGTAATTACCATATTAGTATCATAATCATCAAATGATCATCAAATTCAATGTGAATATCATAACAATGTTAATTGAGAATTGGAATTGATACTGTAACAGTAACTGTGCAAGTGTAAGTCATCAACACTGCAAGAGTAAAAAGTAACTCCAAGACTAAGATTGACAGTATTTCAAAGCATTAGATTTAATAAAACTAAAAGTAAAACTAGAAGCAAAAGTAAAAGTCGTCTCTTTTATCCAGTGTCATTCCAGTTAGACACTAAGCTAAATTTCCCACATAAACGCTTCCTACATAGATTATTTATTTTGGTACAATATATATTTTATGTGCAATTTATTTGAATATTATTGAAATATACCTATATTTAATTAAACTAGGATCAATTGCTTGTTATTTAGCACATAAATAAATTCCTTTGACCTGCATTGACTCATTTTTCTGCATGTTCTATACTTCTTGCTGTCTGAAGTTATTTAGTTATTAAGTAATCATTAAAGATAGTGCCTTTTATTAATATATTACTGTTTTGTTTGTCCCACACAAATCCGTGAAAGTAGGACTATTATTACAAATAGCTTATATTAGCTATTATAGCTATAAGCACAGTAGCTATTTAGCAATCAATACAACAGTTATATACAGGTATCAAAATAAAAATAGCATCCAAGTGGCAAACTTAGCCTAGCCTCTAACTGGGAAGCATCTATCCGGGATGAAACCATTTATCCAGTTATCCTAGACCTACTAGTATTACCATAATCATTATGATGACCTTATATAAATATATTCAAAATCATTACTATTATATTTATTACTTAAACTACTAAATTTTATTAGTATCACTCAGTAAATGTAATATTAATTGTATTAGTATCTACATTTATATAAGTATTATATTTACTTTTACTATGACTATGAGTACGTCTATAACGTATAAGTATAAGTATAACCTATACGAACAGGAATGGGTATCTTTACAGTTTTCTCCCAAGAATGATAAGAGATATGAGGATCAGCACTGATCACACATAGACAGGCTAGTTAGCCTGTTAAGTTAATCTGCACAAGAATGTTAACACTTTTCAGACTACTGCCCAAGTACTGACAACTTAGTTTTTTATATGAGGCACACCCCTTCTTCCCTCTAGGGAGGTCCAGTGTGGAAATAACATCGACAGGTATCGACAGGTATTGCTTATTGCAGTATTGGCTATTACTATAACTATTAGTATTAGTCTATTAGACTTAGTATTAGATTTAGTATGACTATTAGTATTACTATTAGTATTAGGCTTAGCATAGTATTTTCTACGGATAAATTTTAAAACATTCAGCTTAAACGCAGTGACTGCCTAATTTTCCTTAAAAACAATTTAATAAACTAGTGCTCTTACTGGTGTTCCTTTCTTTCATCTGTGATTTCGGAAATCTTCATAACGATTTGTCTTTGTTGATTTCGTAATTGATTAAATCCATTTATTATTTGTTCTTGATTTGGCACTTTGCTTTTGGTCTCCGTAGCCATTCTAAATTTAATAAATGTTAATGGCCAGTAAGAAAGTTCTAAAATTGAATCCAAACACTTGAGGTTAATATTTAAATTGATTGTTATTGTTAGTAAAGAAGTAGTATCCTCGACGAAGTACACAGAAATGCAAAAAAAATGTGATTAGTAATATTATACCTAATTCATTTGCGGTCTTTTATTAGTATCAAAGTCAAGTTTTTCTCAACATAAAATATGAAATAAATTGTTTTTGAAATCAATACAACAAAAAAATTAGAATTCATTTTTTCAATGCATCGATTGAATTAAATGTTGAGCAAAATTTTTAAGTAGATTTGGTGTTACAATAGGCCACGCACCAAGTTCAAATCCAAGGTTATGGCCAACCCATTTTTACAATCACAATAACTATTACTAGTATTAGTATTACATTTACTGTGCGATACTATCTTTAGTTCTTCTTCATCTTGACTTTATGTTGATAGATAAGATAAATAATTGGTATTGAGCCTGAATAAAACATTTTTAGTACAAGAGCAGTATCTAATCAATTGATATTTATCAGTTGTACCATGTTTTCACCCAATTCAAAGGCTAAAGTTATGCCAAATTATTCATCCTATTTCAATGATCCTGCATTAGTAAAAGCTTTCTACATTCCAACAGAGCCTCGACAGCTATCTGAAAAACAAAAAGAAGTAAGTAATAATTAATAGCTTGTTAAATATAATAGTATAAATTAATAAATATATTATAATTATTCATTACTGATACGATAGTGATAATCATAACGACAATAATTCACACATGATCATATTAATAATAACATTTTTATTAAGTTTAATAGTAATTTAAATATTAATACGTTAATACTCATACATGATGCACACCTTATGCCACTCAATTTTACTAGCATTAGCACTAATTATAATAGCGATTACTGATTATCGTGGTGATAGTATTAGTACTAAGAGTAAGAGTTATAAGCTGTAAGAATTGTCTCAACTATTTGTAGTGTCTTTACTGTTCATGTGCAGATAGCAATGAGTCCCCACAGACTCCCGGAAAAGGAGTCGGGTACGAAGCAGCCCGTCACTCCTGAGACTGAGGTGTACATGAGACAGACAGACTACGTCTACGACACTGAGAAGGGTCTCCCCAACCACCCGACCCCCAGTCCTCCCTCCACCCTCAAGTTTGATGAGTCGTGGCCTTCTTCAGATAAACCCTCCATTTTCAGGTATCTATTATTCATTTATTGGTAGATTATCTCCCATGTGTATTGCTGAGTAGATTATCTCCCCTGTGTGTTGCTGAGTAGATTATCTCCCCTGTGTATTGCTGAGTAGATTGTCTCCCCTGTGTGTTTCTATACTCATTATCTGTAAACTGATTTCTGTAGTGAAGAGGGGAAAGTAGCGTCCAGCCAGTCTCAGATATCACCTTCTGCTGCCGACGACAGCATTCTCTCTAAGTGAGTCATAATTACATCTTCTTAACCACTAGCTGTGCTGTACTGCTAGCTGTGCTGTACTGCTAGCTGTGCTGCACTGCTAGCTGTGCTGCACTGCTAGCTGTGCTGCACTGCTAGCTGTGCTGCACTGCTAGCTGTGCTGCACTGCTAGCTGTGCTGCACTGCTAGCTGTGCTGCACTGCTAGCTGTGCTGCACTGCTAGCTGTGCTGCACTGCTAGCTGTGCTGCACTGCTAGCTGTGCTGCACTGCTAGCTGTGCTGCACTGCTAGCTGTGCTGCACTGCTAGCTGTGCTGCACTGCTAGCTGTGCTGCACTGCTAGCTGTGCTGCACTGCTAGCTGTGCTGCACTGCTAGCTGTGCTGCACTGCTAGCTGTTAGTGTGTGGACTAGAGTGTATTTAGCTCTCTTTCTCCTGGACAGGTATTTGAGGCGGTTTCGTACCGCCCCTCCCCGGAGAAGGGAAGACCGCAGAGCGCCCTCTCACAGTGAGTTCTGGTGGGGGACGACTACTGGGCCCACACAGTCTGGCAGTGGTGGTGCTCAGGCTAAAATAGACTTTGCTAGCAGTTCAGAAGGAGTTGGGGACCAGAACTCTAGTGTGGCAGCCACACGGGAGAGTAGCGGAGAGCTCTGTGTGTCCAGCGACAGTAGCACTCCTACCAGAGTGTCAGACACACCCAAGGTAACTCTGCAATAGTTCTTCTCATCAGATTCAGCAGGGGGGATAATTCCTCATCAATTGTTTGTAAACGGCAAGACCTCCCACGTCTAGAGGATGTTGGCTGTTAAATAGTTAGAATGAATATGTGAGATATTGAATCAATATAATGCTCTTATAAGGAAGTCTATTGTAGGGAGGTAAGCGGATCAGTTTTGAGCCTTCCACCCCAAAGACTAAAGCCCTTGTGGAGAGAACCAATCAGCTATTAGAACAAAGGTGCCTGCCCTCTCTATATATTATATATATTATATACTGTATTGTTTAAGGAAATGTGGAATGTTTTGTTAGAGTTGGGAGTTGTTCTCCCAGTAATAGTAGCCTAGCCACAATACACGGGTCTGCATACCCAGTGTGTACCCAGGTCTGCATACCCAGGGTGAAGGTCATTGAAATAGAAAACATATAAAACACCACATTTAGGTGGTGACTTTGTTACGGTTAGTCAATCTAGTCAGTTATTCTGAACAAGTTGATGGAATAGTTTATTATATTATTATATGGGTGAAGGTTACGTAATGTGTTTATTCTCTCTCAGTGATGCAAGTCCTAGTACTGTCTCGTCACACGGCGTTGTAGCGTCACACGGCATTGTCTCGTCAGACGGGGTTGGTACCAGTGATGTCTCGTCTCTCTCATCTCTCACTCGCACTGATTATAAACACGTGTATCACAGCACACCTGAAGAGGATAGTGTGAGACCAGTACTGTACAGAGACACTGTGTCTAACAGTCAGTATACTTCTCTGCTCATACTAGTAGTTAGTAATAACTAATAGCAACTAGTAACTAGTAGGTAGTAAATAGTAACTAGTAACTAGTAGCTTGTAGCTTGTATATTCCTCCATCAGGTAACCAGATTCAGTATACACTCTCGTTTTGAAAAGTTGTCCTTACTTGTAATTACCTCATAGTTTTCCAATGAGTTCCAACCTGTTTCTCTGTCTGCTCACTTCAGAGACTAGGCCAGTCATCACTGCAGACAAGGTGAACAGAGGCAGCAGACAGGCTGACGCAGAGAGTGACATCCTGTACCAGTGGAGACTGAGACGGAGGGTGGAGCTGGCGAGGAGGAGAGTGGAGGAGGCGGAGCTACGAGCCAAACACTCTCAGCATACGTCTGCTACTGACACTCAGTACCAGGTACTCTCAGCATACGTCTGCTACTGACACTCAGTGCCAGGTACTCTCAGCATACGCCTGCTACTGACACTCAGTACCAGGTACTCTCAGCATACGTCTGCTACTGACACTCAGTACCAGGTACTCTCAGCATACGTCTGCTACTGACACTCAGTACCAGGTACTCTCAGCATACGTCTGCTACTGACACTCAGTGCCAGGTTCTCTCAGCATACGTCTGCTACTGACACTCAGTACCAGGTACTCTCAGCATACGTCTGCTACTGACACTCAGTACCAGGTACTCTCAGCATACGTCTGCTACTGACACTCAGTACCAGGTACTCCTGCCAAGCATTGATGAGTCGGTCACTTTGATTGGTCGGAGATGAAAGTATTTTATAAAATACTTTCAGTTACTAAAAATTTTGTTTATAATTTTATTTAAATTGAACTGCTGTTTGCAGATGTCTTCTGAAAGACTAAGAGACCAGATAGTCTCGTTTAAACCCCCTCAACCCAAACAGGAAGCTGTGGGACCTCGGCTAAGCCCTGCAGTCTGCGTGCAACAGGAAACATCAGGAAAACAGGAAGTTCGAACGCCATCAGGTGTCCCGGGAGGAGTAGAGAGGATGGCACAGACAGACGCAGAGCTGACACAATCCGCCACACAGACCACGCCCACTGTTAGTACTATATCATATATAATATGTATACTGTTAGTACTATATCATATATAATATATATACTGTTAGTACTATATCATATATAATATATATATACTGTTAGTACTATATCATATATAATATATATACTGTTAGTACTATATCATATATAATATATACTGTTAGTACTATATCATATATAATATATATACTGTTAGTACTATATCATATATAATATATATACTGTTAGTACTATATCATATATAATATATACACTGTTAGTACTATATCATATATAATATATATACTGTTAGTACTATATCATATATAATATATATACTGTTAGTACTATATCATATATAATATATATACTGTTAGTACTATATCATATATAATATATATATACTGTTAGTACTATATCATATATAATATATACACTGTTAGTACTATATCATATATAATATATATATACTGTTAGTACTATATCATATATAATATATATACTGTTAGTACTATATCATATATAATATATATACTGTTAGTACTATATCATATATAATATATATACTGTTAGTACTATATCATATATAATATGCATACTGTTAGTACTATATCATATATAATATATATACTGTTAGTACTATATCATATATAATATATATACTGTTAGTACTATATCATATATAATATGTATACTGTTAGTACTATATCATATATAATATATACACTGTTAGTACTATTAGTATTGTGTATATATTCAGGAGTTATCTCCACTCTGTAACTTATGACTATAACTTGTGTAGGTTGACCCCATAGGGGCCAGTATCCACCCTTCCGCCCCCCATCCTCCTTCTGGAAACAGAGTCTGTACCTGTCCCATAATTCAACAGTCCCTCACTTCCTGTCTGCGTACTCGGCAGCACCACAAGTAAGTTCAGCTGTGACGTGGCGTGCTGTGACGTGACGTGCTGTGACATGACATGACGTGGTGTGGCGTGACATGACGTGTTGTAACGTGACGCGACATGGTGTGGAAATAGAAACTGTGGAGAAAGTCTATTGAGAATCAAGTAAATATTTTGTGGTGTGTTGAGCAGGTCATATATTATATATTGTGGTGATTTATTCACTCTGAGTGTCGTGTGATGTAGAGGAGTTAAATTCATGTGTCTGGGTGCTGTCTGTCTGTCTGTCTGTGTAATCCATCACCTCCTCTCTCTCTGTCTGTCTGTCTGTCTGTCTGCCTTCACTGTACGGTCGTGTGTTCACACTTTCTTCTCCTGACAGTTATTATTCCTTAAATTTTTGATAATTGATTGATTTCCTGCCAGACATAAATAGTGAAGTAACTTCTACTCCGTGTCACAGTACAGTATATCTTACATGTACTTCTACTCTGTGTCACAGTACAGTATATCTTACATGTACTTCTACTCTGTGTCACAGTACAGTATATCTTACATGTACTTCTACTCTGTGTCACAGTACAGTATATCTTACATGTACTTCTACTCTGTGTCACAGTACAGTATATAGTAATGGTATATATTCATCATAATATTATGTCACTTGTTGGTGTTTAGTGAACGCTGCCGCCATCAAACCTGCTGTCTGCCCTCAGGAGATCACCTCTGCTGCCAGCCAACATTGCTCGCTGACTCAGAAGTGGAAGCGACAACTCCTAAGTCGTGTATTGGCAAGAGGCTTAGGGCTAAGGCAGAGAACTCAGTCTACGGTGTAGCAGAGAACTCAGGCTACGGTGTAGCAGAGAACTCAGGCTACAGTGTAGCAGACGTACAGCGAGTCATCTCTCAGGTATTCTGGGTCGTGTTTCTAGCAGAATATCTTAAGAATAGTAACTAACTTTCCCCTCAACAGTTGAGTATGAAACATGGCTGATAGTTTTTATGAAACTTTCCTTGGCAAATCTTGTCATCTGATGATGTAATACTTGACATGGAACATTCCAGAACTGTCTTAAGACGTCTGCAATCCATCACACCCACAGTGTCACAGCATCTCTATTCATCATCTTTCTCTCGTCTGCAGGAAACCCACACACTTCCTGTGCATAGCTCCTCCCACTTCTCAGTCCACACACTTTACTTGCCGTCAGAAACTTCACTTCACTACTGTCTGGTTGCGTCAAAGTTGAGTGAGAAATGAGTAGTTAGTGAGATGCAGTTGACTGCCAACTGCGTGTCGCAGCCAATCAGCTGTCATCTTACAAGCTGTTTGGCAGCCACACGTCTCTGCTAGCTGTAATGTTGGACACGGGCTTTCTAAGAGTTGCAGTTGGTTAACGTTGATTCACTTTTCCCAGCTCTGCCTCCTGAGGGAAGAGAACCAGTTGGTGACAAGTTGGCACGGCGTGAGTCATACGTCATCTCGTGCTGACAGCTTCTTCTGGCAGCTTCTTGTAGGAAACTCTCAAACTCATCAGACCAGTTGAGATGTCTCCTCTCTCTCTACTTGTTAGAGTTGTGTTCACACTGTATACTCTCCTCTGTAGACTCTCCTCTGTCTACTCTGTATACTCTGTAGACTCTCCTCTGTATACTCTGTATACTCTGTCTACTCTGTATACTCTGTATACTCTACTCTGTATACTCTGTATACTCTACTCTGTATACTCTACTCTGTATACTCTACTCTGTATACTCTACTCTGTATACTCTACTCTGTATACTCTACTCTGTATACTCTGTACACTCTGTATACTCTGTATACTCTGTCTACTCTGTATACTCTGTATACTCTACTCTGTATACTCTGTATACTCTACTCTGTATACTCTACTCTGTATACTCTCCTCTGTAGACTCTCCTCTGTATACTCTCCTCTGTATACTCTGTATACTCTGTACACTCTGTACACTCTGTATACTCTGTATACTCTGTATACTCTCCTCTGTCTACTCTGTCTACTCTGTAGACTCTGTATACTCTACTCTGTATACTCTGTATACTCTGTATACTCTGTATACTCTACTCTGTATACTCTGTATACTCTCCTCTGTAGACTCTCCTCTGTATACTCTCCTCTGTATACTCTGTACACTCTGTACACTCTGTATACTCTGTATACTCTGTATACTCTCCTCTGTCTACTCTGTCTACTCTGTAGACTCTCCTCTGTATACTCTGTATACTCTGTCTACTCTGTATACTCTGTATACTCTACTCTGTATACTCTGTATACTCTACTCTGTGTACTCTACTCTGTATACTCTACTCTGTATACTCTACTCTGTATACTCTACTCTGTATACTCTACTCTGTACACTCTGTACACTCTGTATACTCTGTATACTCTGTATACTCTCCTCTGTATACTCTGTATACTCTGTGTACTCTGTATACTCTGTGTACTCTGTATACTCTGTCTACTCTGTATACTCTGTATACTCTGTACACTCTGTATACTCTGTACACTCTGTATACTCTGTATACTCTACTCTGTATACTCTGTATACTCTACTCTGTATACTCTCCTCTGTATACTCTACTCTGTATACTCTACTCTGTATACTCTACTCTGTATACTCTACTCTGTATACTCTACTCTGTATACTCTACTCTGTATACTCTGTACACTCTGTATACTCTGTACACTCTGTATACTCTGTATACTCTGTATACTCTACTCTGTATACTCTCCTCTGTATACTCTACTCTGTACACTCTGTACACTCTGTATACTCTGTATACTCTGTATACTCTGTATACTCTACTCTGTATACTCTACTCTGTATACTCTGTATACTCTACTCTGTATACTCTGTATACTCTCCTCTGTATACTCTGTATACTCTGTATACTCTGTATACTCTGTATACTCTGTATACTCTGTACACTCTGTACACTCTGTACACTCTGTATACTCTGTACACTCTGTATACTCTGTATACTCTGTATACTCTGTATACTCTGTATACTCTGTATACTCTGTATACTCTGTATACTCTGTAGACTCTGTAGACTCTTCTCAGACTGGCCATTGTAACCCTCTGCTACAACAACTAATATATATATATTGCTGTCATTACACCATCTCCTTTATCTAGCCTCTCTTTGTAACCTGTTTATCCTCTCTAAACCCCCCCCTCTCTCTCTCTCTCTTTCTCTCTCCCCCCTCTCTCTCTCTTTCTCTCTCCTGCCGTGATTGTTTGTTTAGGGGGGGGGGGGGCATTCACAATGACACACAATCAACTGTGTGACCACAAAATTCCTCCTTTAATGAGTTATTTGAGCAAATTTCTGTGGTTTGAATTTTAAAGATAAAAACAAAATTCCGTTTCAAGAGACCGGCTGAGGGAAACACACAAACAGGTCTGCCATTGTCCTGCTAATTGAAATCAAGTGATTGTAAAGAGGGGCACAAATGTTAACTACTTCAAACTTCTAACTGGTAGTGGGGGGAGGGCAGGGGCCCCACTTCACGTAACATCTCCTCATATCTCTGAAGCTACACGGAATAAGAGTTTCAGTGCAAATGCAGCACACAACTTTTTAGGGGGAAGAAAGGAGATTTTAAGTGATTTTACAAATTTTGGAAATCTTGTAACTTTTTGAAGAGATATATTCCTCTAGGAATCCCTGGCCAGGATACAGCCTCTGTATGTCTCTGATTATGTTGTGTCTGCCGGACTTGTCTCACCTGCTTCTCCTTACACAGGTGACCTCTCATAGACTGATGGCTGCCTCTTCTCACCTCACCAACTCTGACACTGCTGCTGTTACACACTGCCCTGCTGCCTCATCACATGACCAGCTCCCTGCTGCCTCGTCACATGACCAGCTCCCTGCTGTCTCGTCACATGACCAGCTCCCTGCTGTCTCGTCACATGACCAGCTCCCTGCTGTCTCGTCACATGACCAGCTCCCTGCTTTCTCGTCACATGACCAGCTCCCTGCTGCCTCGTCACATGACCAGCTCACTGCTGTCTCGTCACATGACCCGGTTGTGTCTGAGGATGGTCTAGCAGCTAATATTGAAGGTAAAACTATTTCTTCTGCTCACTTGATATACTGAGACTAAAGCACAGTCAAATAGTCACACAGTCATATAGTCACACAGTCATATAGTCACACAGTCATATAGTCACACAGTCATATAGTCACACAGTTATATAGTCACACAGTTATATAGTCACACAGTCATATAGTCACACAGTCATATAGTTACACAGTTATATAGTCACACAGTTACATAGTCACATAGTGATAGAGTCACATAGTCACACAGTTATATAGTCACACAGTTACATAGTCACACAGTTATATAGTCACACAGTTACATAGTCACACAGTTATATAGTCACACAGTCATATAGTCACACAGTTACATAGTCACACAGTTACAGAGTCACACAGTTACATAGTCACACAGTGACATAGTCACACAGTTACATCTCTAATCTCTACACTCATCTATTACTCAGCTAAATGACACTAATATTATACATGTCACGTGACATTACATAGCAGATTATAATACTAAGTTAAGTCAAGCTTGGTTGTTGCAATAAACCCACACAAACACCACACAAATGGCTCATAAAAACACAGAAATAAACAGAGAAATAAACAGAGAAATAAAGCTCATACATCACAGCACATGTCAGTAGAGACAGTAATAATCAGTCATAGTGATAAATATAAATAATGAGTTGATTGATGGATGTGTTATTGTGTTATCACCTATTAGTATGTATTCTATATCACTATTACTCCCTCTCTCCCCTCTCTCCTTCCTCTCTCTCTCCTTCCTCTCTCTCTCCCCCCTCTCTCTCTCCCCCCTCTCTCTATATACTATATAGTGTAGAGCACCAGCCCTTTCCCCCTCCCCTCCTACAGGGTGTAGCAATAACATACACATACTATAACATACACATACTATAACATACACATACTATAACATACACATACAATAACATACACATACTATAACATACACATACTATAACATACACACACTATAACATACACATACTATAACATACACATACTATAACACACACATACTATAACATACACACACTATAACATACACACACTATAACATACACATACTATAACATACACATACTATAACATACACATACTATAACATACACATACTGCTATAACATACACATACTATAACATACACACACTATAACATACTCATAAAATAATTAAGCATGTGCTGCCTGTTAATGAATAATAACTCTGCAGGGGCCAGGCAGCACCCAGCAGCAGTGAATCATAATTGGCAGCAGTGAGCAGGTTATATCATGTAGAGTAACGCACTTAGCAGAAGGTGTGGAATCATCCCTCTGTGTAACTGAGTAGTGTAACTGAGTAGCAGCAATTACTCATGAGTTGATACAGAGATAGACTGGTGGGGCCAGGTTTACGACTTGTGTAGTAATATGTGCTGTGTGTAACTGTCACTGTAGTCAGTTTGCTCTTGTCTCTTTATTATATAGTCTGTAGAACCCCTTCCTATATCCACTCCCCCTACCCCCTCTCTATATCCACTCCCCCTACCCCCTCTCTATATCCACTCTGCATATCCTCTCTGTATACCCCTTCCCTATATCCACTCCCCCTTCCCCCTCTCTATATCCACTCCCCCTTCCCCCTCTCTATATCCACTCTGCATACCCCCTCTCTATATCCACTCTGCATACCCCCTCCCTATATCCACCCCTCCACGCTGCCTCTGTCCTGTGTCGCTGCCGCTGTCCTGTGTCCCTACCTCTGTCCCTACCTCTGCTCATAGACTCTGTTATTTCAGAGTCGGACGAGGAGTTCCCTGATGACGATGTGCTGGTGGAGTTGAGGAGGAAACGAGACTTACTCTTGTTGAAACTCAAGTAAGTGTCTCAAATAGTAGGTTACTCAACTGGCGATACTTACAGTGGAGTAAATATTGTGTATAGCATAGTATATATAGTATAGTACAGTGTAGCATAGTGTAGTATATAGTATAGTATAGTGTAGTATAGTATAGTGGTATATAGTATAGTATAGTATAGTATAGTGGTATATAGTATAGTATAGTATAGTATAGTATAGTGGTATATAGTATAGTATAGCGTAGTATAGTATAGTGGTATATAGTATAGTATAGTATATAGTATAGTATAGTGTAGTATAGTGTAGTATAGTATAGTATATAGTATAGTATAGTGTAGTATAGTGTAGTATATAGTATAGTATAGTGTAGTATAGTATAGTGGTATATAGTATAGTATAGTATAGTATAGTATAGTGTAGTATAGTGTAGTATAGTGTAGTATAGTATAGTGTAGTATATAGTGTAGTATAGTATAGTGTAGTATAGTATAGTATAGTGTAGTATAGTGGTATATAGTATAGTGTAGTATAGTATAGTATAGTATATAGTATAGTATAGCGTAGTGTAGTATAGTGTAGTATAGTATAGTGGTATATAGTATAGTATAGTGTAGTATAGTATAGTATAGTATAGTGGTATATAGTATAGTATAGCGTAGTGTAGTGTAGTATAGTGGTATATAGTATAGTATAGTATAGTATAGTATAGTATAGTATAGTGGTATATAGTATAGTATAGTGGTATATAGTATAGTATAGCGTAGTGTAGTATAGTATATATAGTATAGTATAGTACAGTGTAGCATAGTGTAGTATATAGAATAGTGTAGTATATAGTATAGTATAGCGTAGTGTAGTATATAGTATAGTGTAGTATAGTATAGTGTAGTATATAGTATAGTGGTATATAGTATAGTATAGCGTAGTGTAGTGGTGGAGAAATGGATATGCCCCCCTTATGCCCCCTTCGGCACTCTTAGAAACACTCTGGACACTTATTACAGTTGTTTGTACCCAAAGATGAGTCAATACTACATAAACCTGTTATACAAGCCACTCAACTGTGCTGTATTATACTATATACTATACTGTACCATACACTGTGTTACACTGTGCTGTGTTACCCTGTGCTGTGTTACCCTGTGCTGTGCTACCCTGTGCTGTGTTACCCTGTGCTGTGCTACCCTGTGCTGTGTTACCCTGTGCTGTGTTACCCTGTGCTGTGTTACACTGTGCTGTGTTACACTGTGCTGTGTTACCCTGTACTGTGTTACCCTGTACTGTGTTACCCTGTACTGTGTTACACTGTGCTGTGTTACCCTGTACTGTGTTACTCTGTACTGTGTTACCCTGTGCTGTGTTACCCTGTACTGTGTTACACTGTGCTGTGTTACCCTGTACTGTGTTACCCTGTACTGTGTTACACTGTGCTGTGTTACCCTGTGCTGTGCTACCCTGTGCTGTGTTACCCTGTGCTGTGTTACCCTGTGCTGTGTTACACTGTGCTGTGTTACACTGTGCTGTGTTACCCTGTACTGTGTTACCCTGTACTGTGTTACCCTGTACTGTGTTACACTGTGCTGTGTTACCCTGTACTGTGTTACTCTGTACTGTGTTACCCTGTGCTGTGTTACCCTGTACTGTGTTACACTGTGCTGTGTTACCCTGTACTGTATTACCCTGTACTGTGTTACCCTGTACTGTGCCCATTCTTATTTTCAACAAGCTGTTAACATCTCAACTTTCAAAGCCTCTTTTCTCACAGTTATTCACGCCGTTTGAAATATGAACTTAGATTTACTTAACCTCTTCTCAGCTTACCTCACTCTCTCATCACTACCCTCTGAGTAGATTACCTCACTCTCTCACCACTACCCTGTGAGTAGATTACCTCACTCTCTCACCATTACCCTGTGAGTAGATTACCTCACTCTCTCACCATTACCCTGTGAGTAGATTACCTCACTCTCTCACCACTACCCTGTAAGTAGATTACCTCACTCTCTCACCACTACCCTGTGAGTAGATTACCTCACTCTCTCACTACTACCCTCTGAGTAGATTACCTCACTCTCTCACCACTACCCTGTGAGTAGATTACCTCACTCTCTCACCACTACCTTGTGAGTAGATTACCTCACTCTCTCACCACTACTCTGTGAGTGACTGGGGACTGAGTGACTGGAGACTGAGTGACTGGAGACTGAGTGACTGGGGACTGAGTGACTGGAGACTGAGTGACTGGAGACTGAGTGACTGGGGACGCTGCCAAATGTTTGTTAATAATGAGTTGTTTGTGTGGAGGTTAAGTGTTTGATGTGGTGTAACTTGATATGCCTATTATATCACTATATAGTATAATATATTATACAGTACTATATAATAACACTGCCTTTAGCTCAGTGAATGTGTGACCATGTAATACTCTGGCTATGTGCTGAATGTGTGACCATGTAATACTCTGGCTATGTGCTGAATGTGTGACCATGTAATACTCTGGCTATGTGCTGAATGTGTGACCATGTAATACTCTGGCTATGTGCTGAATGTGTGACCATGTAATACTCTGGCTATGTGCTGAATGTGTGACCATGTAATACTCTGGCTATGTGCTGAAATAAAGTCCCACCACTCCATCTACTTAGTGTCACTTCTGATAATAATTATCAAATTGCCTTCCCACTGAAATTTGTATGCACTTGTTTGGTTGTAGAGAGATTAGTATGAAGGGAAGCTAGAAACTGTCACTGGAGAAGCCCTAGTACATTCTGACACTTAGCAGCAGGTTCTATGTGTGTGCTACTATATATACTACCCAACAGACACCTGCTAGCTACTGTCCAGTGTTGCATCATGATCTGCAGTGATGAACAGACACCTGTTATCCCCTGTCAGACATGTCAGGCTGGGCAATATATGACATCTCCAACAAGTCATATAAACTACATTATTTTCCAATTAAACTGATACGTTATACAGTATCTAGTCTGCACAGCTAGCCGTTATACAATACAAGTTACACTGATCTCTCCAGGGCTTCACACTATACAATTACTCCACTTATTATATTTATTGATTTTATTTATTATATTTTATTCTGTCAAGTGATGATTATTTCTCCTTCATTTACCTGTCAATACTTACCAAGTATTGATCTTTAGAATAGATGCCATTACGTAACTAACTACCAATTATGTGCCAGTCAGTTAACTCTCTTCTGAGACTACATTTACCTGTCTTTTGTTTTCTAACCAAGTGCAGTTATAAATGTCATATTCATGATTCCCAACTTTTTATTTTTGTTTTTAAGCTTTGAAAATATTGATTTACATTGTGTGGTTTGATTGGCCTATAAACATGAAAGGCTGTGCATGTGTCACCTGAGAGTTTACATTATTATAAGCACCACAGTTCTATTTGAAGTCAACCTCTGAAAAGCTCTTCTATTCAGTTAGTATTTATTAGATGTGATTGTATCGGCCCTCTAAATTGTTTAACTGGCTACTGATGTCACTAGACACTGGCAGTTCATAAACAACATCAATTGTCTTGAACTACTAAGTATGTGAGGTAAAACTTAGCTAGCTTTGTTCAGTCTCATATGCTACCCCCCCCCCCTTATGATAGTCACTGGACACCCCCTCCTGTAGATCCTGGTTTAGCAACACTAACCTGTGACATCACAATAGCTGCTGCTGTAAGAAACTATCAACTCCACAGCTTGTCTTCATTACGTAATGTCTGATCTTTTAATTAAATTAAATTGAGGTAATTTATTCGTTGTATAATTTCAATGAAAATCTAAAATTAAATTCCATCAATGGCAGACAGATATGGTTATATTTATTCAGTAAAGATTTGAGTTCTTATTTCCAGGGCTGCATGTAGAATTCCCAGGTAATGTATCTCCAGTTAACACAACAAACAGGTATTATACAAGAAACTGTCTGCTGAAACAGATATTAAGTATGAATTTTCTGCTCAACCCCCCTCCCCCCCCCATGCTGTTCAGATGCGCTCTGGTAACCTAGATTAGTCACAGAGTGTAGTAAATCCTCATTTAAAAGTCAGTTACTAGACTAGGTGTCACTTGCTTGTTACCCATATTTGGCACTTCTTTGGGTGACACTTTCTTGGCCTGTCATTGATGGATGACATTCAGTTGCATGTGCTTTCATGTTTGTTGGAGTAAACATTGACAGTCATCTACAAAACAATGCCAACTGTCTATAAAAAACAAGATATAATGAACAAATCACAAATTGCTGATAATTATTAAGGTTTGATAAATAATGAGTTGACTCCATTCCACCATTTGGGATAGAGATGTGGCTTAACTAGGCCTTTACAATATTGTCTTAAAGCAAATATTGGGCCCTTTGAAAGAAAGTGAAATATGATAATTAGAAATTAGACAAAAACTTTGCAAGACGCCAGTGTTTGCTAGTTTCTAATCACTTATTATTCTATAAGATAATTGATATTGTAATGTTAGTCGTCCGTATTAATTCGGTTCTTATCTTTGTTGGTTGAAAAAAAATGAATGAAATCTCGTGCGTTTCTTATACTACGGCTTACTCAATTGTGATTGGCTGCTTCTCTCTATATGACGGATGATTGGCTAATTGCATGTACAGTTTCTAGCACGGCGTATTATAATAAAGCGCAAGTGTGTTATTCATTTTCATTCCTAACGAATACAGAGGTTTAGCTCATGTAAATGTATCTGGACATTTAAGACGATCTAACAATTGGTAAGTTTATTTTCAACTCTGTTTGAAGAGCTATTTATAACCAGTTTTAAATTTAAACAAGTTTAAGTATTTTTAGTATAATCTCATCTCATCTAATTAATCTCACTCGGAGCGCTTTGGCTCCTTTATCGAGATGCAGTGGTGTATGAACAATTGTTTAGTTTATCAGTAGTAAGAAGAAAACTATTTTGTCTACGAGATAAGAATATAGTTAATTATGCCTTGATTCAAAGCTCAATAGCTAGCTACTGCCAGGAGAGAAAAAAAAAACAAAAACAAAAAAATAAATAAATAAATAAATATACACCGCACAGCTTCAGATGATATAAAGCAGAGTCGGTGTTAAGTGCTTATAATCAGTTAGGCAAAGCAGCTAGAATCATTAGATTAATTAAAGAGAAGGTACTTACGACTTATATTATTACTACATTAGACTTAGTATTCAGTGTTGGTGTTTCTATAAATATAATTATATCAATATGTCTTCAATTATATATATATATATATATATATATATATATATATATATATATATATATAATTGCATTATTATTATAATATAATGAAATTTGAAATATATATTTTTAAAACATTAAACTCTCAATTTAAAGAACTTGTCAGCTGGAATGTAGCGGCAGCACAGGCAACTGTTTACTCAAGTGTTCTTTTGTTTATCAATTACACAGCTGATGGTCAATTATTAAATTGTGTTAACTTTTCTAAGTCGAATTCCTCAGGCCAAAACTGGCTGTAATTTATTCACACCTGAGGCTAAAGTAATAACCGATTCTATCAGCAAGAGCTTCAGTTACAGATTTCAAATTTGAGTCAAACAGCCATGCCAACGTGATACGTCTATAGGAAGTGGTTATTCACCACAAGTGTGTTGATCATACGTAATCGATATCTTCAATGATGTTTACAAGGTGAAAGCCTTAAGTCAAGCAGAAATTGCAGTTGAAAAGTTAAACCTTTGAAAGCAAGGCAAGTCTATTGTGAAGTTACAGGTTATGATTCATCTATTGGTTGGTATTTATAAACAAAAGAACTGTAAACTCTGTAATGATTATTCTACCCTTGATTTCAGTAGAGGGGGTTTGCATTCCACAATAGTGATTATTTGCTTGGAGATAGACATAGTAATAAAGTTAGATATTGTATTGTTATTATTTCTTCACCTGTGTGTATACCTGTACTGGTAAAACTCTATTTTCATGCTAAAAGTAACCCAAAGGGTGTAAACATGGTTTAAGGCATAGTTTATATTCTATATTGCATAAATATTTTCCTTTCAATGGCAATTTCTTAAAGCAGTGGGGATGTATATGATGGGGCTAATATTAGAGCACCTGCCAATGTATGTCATGTTTCAGTGGCAGGTGCCAGGTCAATACTCTATCAATTACAACATCACAAACCACAGACACATGCAGCAGGTTGTTGCAAGGTTACCATTGATTCTTTGACAAAGTAGAAAAAACAAACAGGGTGTCTGAAGTATCTGGAGATATTGTCAGGATATTTATAAGTGGGCAGTAATTTGATGCGCAGAGTATATTATGTTATTGATTTACTGGGGAAAGTGAAGAGATTTGAATAGAGCTCATTGTCATTAGATTATCATTAGATTATCAGAGAGCAATCAATGCTGACTCTAGGCTGACTCTAGGCCTCCTCAGTCAACTAGCTGCTGCCGTATAAACTAATTAGGCCCTACAAGCTGCTATTAATTACTGCCTGAGTGTCTACTATATAGTACTGTGTGCTGTATATAGCAGTGTGTAGTATACTGGAGATTAGATTATTATACCTAATTGGTTTGTATAATTATCATATAGTACACTTTAAATGTCTATACAATATAATATGTAATGAAGGGTCAAGCTATCTAATTACAGCACAAACTAGTGCTGATGGAGTTTATACACATACAATGTTTTGTTTTATACTCTAAATCTATTTTTACAACCAATTGACACAAACCAGAGAGTATTTTTTACTTTCTCGAATCTCAAATGTCGTAATAATGGCAGTGAAGTGCTGTGTGATAAGTTATACAAATATAGCTAAGTGAATCAATTTTAATTGGTCGGTTTCCCAGTATAGTATCAGTATGAGCCACATGCTTTGCTAGAGCTTCTTGACGTGTAACATATCTCTGCTCAATAGTAGGGGGCGGCATCTCTGTGACCGAAATTAGCTGCCCCACTTTCTAATGAGATTAGTTTAGCTGGCACTCCCTCTGCCAGCTGGGCTAAGTTACTAACCCTATTTTGCATAAGGTTATAACTTTTGTTCCTAGGAGCTGTAGGGTTGAGATTCCCAGTAGGCTTTACAGTGTAACAGTTAGCACATTGGGTTGCTGGTTCGATTCCCCATTCAGGCAGATTTTTTTACAAGCTATTTTATTATATTAATGTCTCAATTGCAGTTAATTTACCCAGGTGCACTGTTTGCTAAATATACTTCTTATGAAAGCAGAGATTGTATATTTAGCTGGTGGTTACATGGTTAGCTAATCATTACCAAAGGGGGTATTTGATTTCCATAATTACTAACCTTCCTAGTGAACATACTTCCTTTATTCCCTCCCCCAGAGTAAACAGTATTATTACCTGCATTAGTCCAGCTGTTTGCTCCAATCTCATGTTCAGATTTGTTCATTTCATATTCTCTTTTGTTGAAACTTTCAACTTATTAAAAAGGAGTGAACAGGCATTTAACTCTGCTTGTGATTACAGCTGTTCTAACATTTTTGTAAAGTTTAGTAAGCAAAAGGAGTCAAGTCTTTGTGGCTGATAGTAAGAATATTCCTCTCTCTACTTTCAGACCCACCATGAAACTGAAGCACTATCTCAGCGCCAAGAAGCTCAAGAGGAAGCTCTCTCGGCTAAACGTAAACGAACCGACCTGTAAAGCCAACAGCAGTTTTATTGACTACAATGACAATGACACCCGAGACATAGCCCCAGTCTCTAAAGATGACATGTACCTGAGGCCAAAGAGAGAAGGTCGGGTATCTGATCGTTCCGACATGACAAAGAGCTTTACTGGAGCATTGCCCTCAGGCTATCCTGCTGCAGCCGACACTGGGAGACTCATGGTGGACCATGAGTCTCAGACAGATGCCATCCTCTCTCTCCACACACCTGCACACACCTGTCTATGTATAGGAGACCACACTGAGTGTCATGTTAGGGCGGAGCTGTGTACTTGTGACAGTATAAATAAGACGGAGTTATGCTTCAAATGTGCTCCCAGTAGCCAGTCACTCTACCACTCTCTGCCTGTCAGTCAGTCTCAACTCTCTAGTAACATTCACTACAACTCGCTGCCCTCTAGTCGCACGGCATCTCTGTCGGCAGCAGCCAGGTCTTCGGCAGCACAGCCTACCTGGAGGCGAAGTCGCATCAAGACCAACCCCTGGTTACCGCTGCCAAAGGAAAAGACGGAGATGTCGCATCGAGAGAGAAGAGTTGACAGGCGCACTCAGCCCCGCCTTTCCAGGTTCATATCAGAGGTGAGTGTCGGGCTTTTTATTAGTTAGTAGTTACTAGTTAGTAGTTACTAGTTAGTAGTTACTAGTTAGTAGTTACTAGTTAGTAGTTACTAGTTAGTAGTTACTAGTTACTAGTTAGTAGTTACTAGTTAGTAGTTACTAGTTACTAGTTAGTAGTTACTAGTTACTAGTTAGTAGTTACTAGTTACTAGTTAGTAGTTAGTAGTTACTAGAATAGTCTTCTAGACTACAGAATACACTTATATTGTACAAAGACTATCATGTTAATCAAAGTCAGCGTATCTCACGAGTCAAATGATAGAAAAAGCAGCAGAAGAATAAAATAGTTTCATAAGACTGAAATGTTCAGAGCTGAATTACTCTCTTGTAAAGAGCAATAGTATTATTTGTTTTGAGAAACAGTGTCAGTTTTTTGTGGAAATGTTGAGGAAAAGTCAATTAACTACCATCAGAAAATACTGAGTGACAGAAACCCTAATAATAAAGTTAATTAATTCGGATGTAATTAATATAAATATAACATAACGTCATGTGTCCTCAGCATAAATGCAACATGCATGCATAATTATCATCACAATGACTTGCAATGGGGTGTAAAAATAGTCTTAGGACATGTGATTTGGCACATCCTCGCCATAATGTATTCGTACTTATCAGAACTGACCCAAAAATCTCATATTTGAAGTCATATGAAGCCATACAGTTCATTCTCCAAGTACAAGTGGCAGAAGTAACATCATATTATCATAATAAATTAATTATTTAACTTCATTGCATTATATTAGTTAGTACTGCATATTAATTTTAATTCTCTCCTACCTCGCATCCCTTTCAGTTTTGTTGTTTGCTGTCAGGTGGAGGAGTTGATGAGGGAGCAGCTGACGGTCTCCACACAGGACCAGACGTTGTCTAGTCTCGCAGACGTGGCGCACAAGTATTCTACTAACAGCACTGAATCTCTGGCCAGCACGTGCAGCACCGCCACAGAAATACCCGTCAGAAAGATCGACTATGACAAAGATACATATGCGACCTTAGGTTCACCTTCAGAAGGTTACAAATCAGCCGGCTGCATGAGTATTGACAGTGAATGCAATATGGCCGACACTGAGTCATTCTCCGACTCTAAGTGCTCGTCCAGAAGCACCTTGAGTGTAGATTCCAGCAAAGCAGACGTCATTCTGAGTCATTCCCGTCCGTCTCTGCAAGATTTTACGGCCAGTCTTAGTCAAGGTGTGAGTTGCTCGTCGTACAATTCTTTGCAGTCGGAGGAAAGTTTGTTCTCCTCTCTAGTCAGCTCGTCAAAGTGTGATGCTTTAGAAGACAAGGTGAGAAAACTCTGCATGTCCACCAACAATCTCAATGAGAAGATGAGGCTAGCTCGGTTGGAGTGCAGCTACATTAAACCTAGTCAGTAGTATTGGAGTTATTCTCTCTCTCAGCTCTTGGAGCTCTCTCTCATTAAAGACATAATAATGCATCCAGTATTCAATGTTGGTTGTGAGATTTCATATTCTAAACTGAAAGTATGTATGACGTAATATTGAACATTACAATATTTAAAATAGTTGTTTGTATTTTGCTCAATTTTTTATATTTTTGTCATTCTGGATTGTTGGTTTTAAACTAATGAATATTTATGATATATTTATCTTCTGTTACATAATATATATAGTTCTGTTGTGATTTATATGTTGCTCTAAAAATAAACACACATTTGAATAGAGATTTGGTTTTGATAAATATTTACTGAATAATACATCAACAATATCCTGTAGAAGTTAATTTGCAGCTGGGAAACAATTACAGGATGTAAAGAATAAAAGTACATATCATACTAAGTATTAGTCAGGTGGAGATAACACCAGTATTCACTAATCTTACAAGTTGCCTGAACTTTTAGAGACCTTTTGACAGCGATAGGGTTGGAACTATGACCTAGCAGAGTGGTTTGTATGCCCTAGACTTCACGTCATGTCATATAAGGAACATTTGTACTGACTTATTTATTCTTACTACTCAATAAATTGCCGAAATATAAGAATATATATAAACTCTAGCTTTGTAATAACAAGATTTGCCACACTGTTATAATGTAAGTCATTACTAAGTAGTTCCAGACCAGATATTATATGTATTACTCCACGTCCTGGGCTTATTACATCTCAAAACTTTTAGCCTATTCTATCTTTCAGATATAATAGCTAGCGCTTTTCTCAAATCAACTGATCAGTGCTCTGTGACACTTGATTTGTTCTTTGAGATGTTTCAGTTGTATTACATAGAGAGAGCACAACTACTATTTGCATAAGTTAATTTTTCAAGGTCAAGTAATGACAAGTATATAGTGAGTAGCAGTACTGGGTGTAAGCTTGTCAGTTTAGACTGAGCTCTGATAGAAATTAGTCTGCATATTGTTGAGAGGCTAGTCGGTAGCACCTAAACTAATAGTTGGTATAATCTCAGTACTTCATGACTCACTCAGTGCAGTGTCAGATGACGTCACACTATGCAGCTATTGTAGATGTTATAATATCCTGAGTATTGTTAGCAATGCTCTGTTGTGATTGGTTAACAGGATATGGTATTATTGATACACATGCCTCATAATACACTCGAAATCGTACTAATTACCTTAGAGTAATGGTATGGTCTCAGCAGTTAACTTGTCGAGGTTCCATTCCAGTTAAAAAGTGAGCATGTTTATATAATATCATTGTATACTCATAATCACTTTTTGTCATCAACTGCAGCAGTAGAAGGAGCTTTAAGACCTATATATGCGTGTATACAAATATACACACGTGTATATAATATAGACACATGCATATTATACACATATATATATATATGTGCACATACATATAAATATTTTATGGTTAACAGCTGAAATAGTTGCAAATTAACTAAATCACATCAGAAGTTTTGAAATGATGCTATGAGATGACAACTTCTGATAAAATAATTTCTTAATCCAAGCGAACTAGACTTTCTATTAATTAACTGATCCGAGCAAAGAACTAACCAACACAGAAAAATTGTTTCTTTATGAATCTCAAGTGGATATGATGTAAACTGTATACCATTTTAAAATTATTGCTAATTTACCTTGAAAAAGTTCATTTTAGTCAGTAGGATATATAAACCTTTCGCTAGCTCAATATTCTCATATGCCGAAGAGCTACACATGAGTTACACGAGCACAAGTTTGCTGAATTCTGATTGGATAATCAAACAGTTAGGTAAACATTTTAATTTACAACATTTCTTCATGAATTATATACTCGCCCAGTGACTTGGTGAACACAACAATAACAAAATGGCACACAAATCACAGCAACTGTTTTTAACGACATTTATTTAATATAAAATATGCATACTCGATATAAAATAAAATGAGTGTGTATAAAATAGGGTTTCAAAAATATGTTGAATTATTGAATTAGTATTCAAAATCGTCGAAAAAATTAAGAATGAAAGATAATTAAACTACATCGCTGGTCATAGAGCTAGGAGTGTAGTAGACTGAGTACAACAGGGGGTGAGAGGGTTAGCAGCATTAGCCGAATAGGGGTGTAGTGTGATAGGGAGGGGGTGATATATAGCCCACAGCACATGTCAATGAGGCTTCGTCGAAATATGCAAAAAAGATACAATTTAGGAGTTACCTCACTACAGAATTCACCTTGACCTCAACTGGTCAATTTAAAAAGTACAAAAAAATCAACGAGTAAAAAGAATGAACTGGAAACAAGAGCCAAAGTATGAGGCAGATGGTGGACACTGAGTTACAAGTAGTAGACAGAGATGGGTGGACACTGAGTTACAAGTAGTAGACAGAGATGGTGGGCACTGAGTTACAAGTAGTAGACAGAGATGGGTGGGCACTGAGTTACAAGTAGTAGACAGAGATGGTGGGCACTGAGTTACAAGTAGTAGACAGAGATGGTGGGCACTGAGTTACAAGTAGTAGACAGAGATGGGTGGGCACTGAGTTACAAGTAGTAGACAGAGATGGTGGGCACTGAGTTACAAGTAGTAGACAGAGATGGTGGGCACTGAGTTACAAGTAGTAGACAGAGATGGTGGACACTGAGTTACAAGTAGTAGACAGAGATGGTGGACACTGAGTTACAAGTAGTAGACAGAGATGGTGGGCACTGAGTTACAAGTAGTAGACAGAGATGGGTGGGCATTCAGTTACAATTAAGAAAATAATCTGTTGATAATAAATAAATCTTGACTTGTGCTCCATAAAACAGGTTAGAAGTGAGAGTACTGGTGGAGTAGAGCTCAGGGAGACTGGCTGAAGAGGTCAACAGAATACAGCCTGCCTCCGCCCAGTCAACTTTCCTTCACAGGAAGTGAGTGTAACGAGTGAGTCATTGTGTAGCCTGTGAACTTCAGGAGTTATCCTAACCTAGTCGGGTAATGCGGGTTTGTGTGTGAGTGGAGCCGTGAGAGGGAGAATGTATATCTACAGTAAGTGTGTAGTCTACTGTGGTAACACACGCGCTACTACAGTGGACTGTAGCGACGCCAGTCACACTACAGTACAGATCATGTAGCGATGCCACTCCTGTGTCTGTGGCCGTAGCCTCTGTTGTAAGTCTCGGTCATCTCAAACTGTTCAATATAGGAGTCGTCAGCCCCCGCCCCCTGGTAGTCGTTATGGTGCATAGTCCTTAGTCTATCATCATTATATGCATAATTAGAGGGTCTACTGGCAGCGCTGCCGAGCTGACTGTGATGTGAGGTTGAGGGGGAGGAGAGAGGGCTGTGATGACTCGCTGAGCGGCCGTGACGGGCTGGCGCCGTGTTGTGTCGGTGGAGCGGCATGTCATGGCCGACAGGTGCTGCCAGGTGGCCGTGGATCTGGTGTGAGCGGTGAGAGAGGTCAGGGCCGTGTCTGCGCAGGTAGCTGGGAGAAGGGGGGATGTGCAGAGGGGGGTGAGTGGCTCTGTAATACGCCTCCAGGTACTCTGCCAGGTGTTCACAGGCGTCTTCCAGCTGATTCTCGTCTAGTATGATGTCAAACATGTCCTGCAAATATAACAGTAACAACTACAGTGACTACTACAGTAACAACTACAGTGACTACTACAGTGAATACTACAGTAACAACTACAGTAACTACTACAGTAACAACTACAGTAACTACTACAGTAACAACTACAGTAACTACTACAGTAACTACTACAGTAAAAACTACAGTGAATACTACAGTAACAACTACAGTAACTACTACAGTAACAACTACAGTAACTACTACAGTAACAACTACAGTAACTACTACAGTAACTACTACAGTAAAAACTACAGTGACTACTACAGTAACAACTACAGTAACTACTACAGTAACTACTACAGTAACTACTACAGTGACTACTACAGTAACAACTACAGTGACTACCACAGAAAGTGACTCACCACTGAACACTGACTCAACTTCTCAGCTGCCACTGTCTGTACACTCATGTCTTTACTCTGTGACTTTCCTCGTGACTTTACCAGTCGCTGCAGCACCTACAGTCACAGCACGTCACGACACATTATGTCACATTGCACCATGTCACACTACGTAGAAGTATATAGCAGAGTACTCTAGCAGGAACCATGTCACACTACGTAGAAGTATATAGTAGAGTACTCTAGCAGGAACCATGTCACACTACGTAGAAGTATATAGCAGAGTACTCTAGCAGGAACCATGTCACACTACGTAGAAGTATATAGCAGAGTACTCTAGTAGGAACCATGTCACACTACGTAGAAGTATATAGTAGAGTACTCTAGTAGGAACCATGTCACACTACGTAGAAGTATATAGCAGAGTACTCTAGTAGGAACCATGTCACACTACGTAGAAGTATATAGCAGAGTACTCTAGCAGGAACCAACCTTAGGGGAAGAGATTTTCAGGTAGACTATGATAGGAGCCAGGGAAGTCTTGTTGATCTGAGAGGGGTGGTTGATGGTGTCACAATCCAACACTACGAGTTGTAGAGCTCGGGCTAACTCAAATATTCTCTCTATCTCAGCTTGTACTTCAACTGAAAGCCCACAGAAATGCTCTACTATATATTATATTGATCTTGAGTAAGTTGAATTTGTCTCCCCTATGACTAGTTACTAACCCTGTGGAGTTATCTCACCACAAGAGTCGGACTAAACTTGTTAACTCCGATATAATGCGTCTCTAACACAATCAGATAAATGTATATACAAATAGAAGGTGCCAAAGAATAACTAAAAACAGACTCTATATTCAGAAGGTGCTGAGATATGACCTTAACATGACCTTGAACACACCGTGCGCATTCTAGTGTGAGTTGGTGCAGTATTACAGGCAGCATGAGTCACAGAAGTAGGCAGCATGAGTCACACCAACAAAACTCAAGTCAAGTTTCTACCTGAGTAGAGGTCCAACAGACAATCAGCTGGTACTGACTGGTGGGTGCCCTTGGATATTCTGGGCATGTTGGTTAACCCAGCTGGAAAATTTCACTCCAAAATATGTTTGAATAAAATATTTCTATAAACCTTGCGTCAAAAACCAATCACTTGCGTCACACAGTTACATAGTCACACAGTTACATAGTCACACAGTCATATAGTCACACAGTTACATAGTCACACAGTCACATAGTCATATAGTCACACAGTTACATAGTCACACAGTTACACAGTCACACAGTCACATAGTCATATAGTCACACAGTTACATAGTCACACAGTTACACAGTCACACAGTTATATAGTCACACAGTTACATAGTCACACAGTTACATAGTCACAGAGTGATAGAGTGAAACAAACTGCTATACAAAGTGAAACTGCTACTAGCACTACGAGTGAGTCAGCTGTGACCAGAAAGAGGCTGAGCAAGAGGAAGTGATGTCATACTAACCGTTATTCAGCTGCGGATCTGCCGATAGAAATAACAAGACAAAGACTCAGAATGTGAGCATTATGTAGAGTGTAAGTAGAGAACCTAAGGCTAAGCGATATGATTGGCTAACAGAGAATACTGAATTACTACGTACGTACAGTATACATACACATACAGTATGCAGACTGGAGAGACAAATAGACTGAGATCTACTACCTCCAGCAGTGCGGCTGTTGGAGCGCTCCAACCCGGCCCTCTTAGAGGAGTTGGTGAGAGTGGACTTCTTGGCCATGGAGATGTCGACAGAGACGCGGGTTATCATGATTCGGTTCTCAAATCTCTTCCGCAGGAAGTCAAACAGTGCCTTCTGCATCATATCCGTCACCTCGTAACCTTTCAGTGACGGTCCTACCAGCACGACGGGCCGCATCGAGGGGACAACTTCATAGGAGGGTATATTATCAGCCTGCAGTATGTTATATTATATTATATTTTAGTATATTACATTACAGTATATTATATTACAGTATGTTATATTACAGTATATTATATTACAGTATAGTATATTACAGTATAGTATATTACAGTATATTATATTACAGTATACATTATAGTAGACCATAATAAAACAAAGCAGTAAAATCAAACTATCATGAATATTTCATCTGCTGCCTATCAAAAGGCGTGTGTCCCAAGGGAACCCCACCCTGTGACAACGACAGCGCTCTAGCGACAGCAATACATACGAGTCACACACAGAAAGACACGAGATACAGTGTCTAGTGAACAGATAACTCCTAAGTATATAGTGTACTATACTACTTAGTATAATATAGCACACCTGTAACAGGAGAAAGTAACTCTAAATTATACCGTACGTCACACAACAAAACCATATACTAAATAATACAGTGGTGGATGTGTTACATAATGTTGAGGTAATACTCATTCTGTGGAGGGGGTTTGAGCCCCTTCTCCCCCTGTTACACCACTGAGTCACAGCTGACTCACAGCTGAGTCACAGCTGACTCAGAGCTGACTCAGAGCTGACGGTTACCTTTTTGAAGAAAGTAGTTTTGCGCTGTTTGTCCTTGACAACAGAGGGCGTGTTGGCCACTTTACTCGCTCTGTTCAGAGTGTTTATCTCCTCCTCCTCAATATGATTCGGCTCCAAGTCGGTGCCTGGCAAATCATAACGTGCTGTGAATAATAGCTCTGCACTCAAACTGTGAGAGATAAAGTGAGAGATAAAGTGAGAAAGTGAGAGATAAAGTGAGAAAGTGTGAGATAAAGTGAGAAAGTGAGAGATAAAGTGAGAAAGTGAGAGATAAAGTGAGAAAGTGGGTGCAGTCGGCCGGTGGAAGGAGTTTAAGAAGAAGAAATAAAAGTACTGTGAGTTGAATTCAATAAACAATAAACTTGTTGTGAGAGCAGAGTTGAGCTGCCGGCAGCACGTGTCCACTGATTGGTCAGACTTCACAAGGACTGGTAGCTAATAATAGCTCAAGGACATCACAACTGATCCAAGGGGTCACGACCTCGGCAGCGGGTAAATAAACAACTCGGCAGCTGACTGACGTCAAACACCGAGCAGCGTTCAAGGTCACAGCGGAGAGATAGAAATAAAATGGAGGAGGTCGCTCACCTGGGGTGGGGGGAGTGGAGCCCCGCGAGTTGGTAGACTTTGTTGAGTTGTTAAGAAAAGAGTCTAGATTTGACGAAGAACTTGTTTTTCTACAATTAGAAATCATAATAGCATAGTAGCATATGATATAATAATAGCATATGCTATAATAATACAATAGAATGTCACATAATCAGCATATTATATAATATTACATTATATATAATTATAATACAATAACTATATTAAAATATACTATTATATACTACAATACATTAACTATTTTATTATATTATATAATATAATATAACACTATATAATATTATATGAAGGGCAGAGTATAGAGAAACTACAGAGTAAAAACTCTCAACTCCAAATAGTGTAGGAAAAACTGACAAAATTATAAAATAATCAGGCAGCTACACTAGTCAAGGTCAAGCTAAGGTCAAGGTGAGGTGAAAAGGTGAAACTCTATCCTTCAGGAGGACACGAAACACAATGTAGGAATTAAATAATAAATAATACAGTAGAAATTGTTGTGAAATATTTTGATGAAGTATTCAGAGGAGGGCAAAGGTTGGACTAACAGCTTACATTTCTAGTCAATAAATTATGCAATAAATAACAACACATGAAAATAATAATCAAATCCCCTATCAACAGCCATATAAATATTTATGTAATAGAAATATCAGCGCAGTGGAGGTGGATACAGGCAGTGCCCCTCCCCCTCTACTGTCTAGGGAGCTGCAAGTAGAACCTGGGCTTTAATTCACCGGAATTTTCTATCAGTGGAAGTTTTCTTCAGTGCGAAGGGTTCAATATCACTTAGTTGCCCCTCCTATGTGAGTGACATGAGGTAGGGAATAAGGCTATGTATACTCAGGTGCCCAGTCTATCCATTAGATAGTAGTACAGTTATAAATACTCCCTCAGTTGACAGATAATATGAGAATATGGAATATTCGGTACAAACACTGATAGCACTATATTTCTACCTCTTTAGTGTGAGAGTTGTCACAGTGTAAGGGTGGTAACTAGCCAGTGAGTCACACTGTAGGGGTAGTAACTAGCCAGTGAGTCACACTGTAGGGGTGGTAACTAGCCAGTGAGTCACACTGTAGGGGTGGTAACTAGCCAGTGAGTCACACTGTAGGGGTGGTAACTAGCCAGTGAGTCACACTGTAGGGGTGGTAACTAGCCAGTGAGTCACACTGTAGGGGTGGTAACTAGCCAGTGAGTCACACTGTAGGGGTAGTAACTAGCCAGTGAGTCACACTGTGGGGGTGGTAACTAGCCAGTGAGTCACACTGTAGGGGTGGTAACTAGCCAGTGAGTCACACTGTGGGGGTAGTAACTAGCCAGTGAGTCACACTGTAGGGGTGGTAACTAGCCAGTGAGTCACACTGTGGGGGTAGTAACTTACACTTTAGGTGTGTTACGAGATGTTCCCACAGACTGCTGAAGTTTAATACTCTCCAGTTTGGTGGGACTCGGTATGAAGCCGACGTCACACCCCTCTTTTACCAGACGACCTATCCACCACTCATCATTGTACTTCTGTAATAAATTTGAACTAAACATTCAACTTTATTCACTAGTATTACATTCTCAACAACTAGCATGCAGTTAGCACACAAAGCCTCCAATACGCAGAATCAATAGTCAGTTACCTGCAATCACTCTAGTCAATTAATTAGGAGAAAATAATTAAGTGAGGAGAGACTAGTTAATTAGCAGGCCTGGTTACCCAACACTGTTTACATTATGTAACAGGGGCTAGCTGAAGGCAGCAGGCAGGGAGGCTGCTGTGTGTAAACAACTAACTCAGTAGACTCCCTGCCTCAACCCTCTCTCCCCCCCCCCCCCCCGCACAGAGAGAGAGAGTAACTCCCACTCACCTCCTTTATATGCAGGAAATCTTTAACACTGAAGCTGACGGCACACCCGTGAACTGGTGAGTCATCATCCAGTGACCCGTCGTACGCAACGTTCGTCCGCACAGCAAACGCTACAGCCTTTGTCTGAAAGTACATAAAACACTCCTTCAAACAGCCATAGACAGGCCCTCTGAAACATGAGTCAGCTGACGGACAGAGAGTCGCGGCAGCACTTGGGTAACAGAGCGCTGCCGGGTGCTGCCGTACATGATGCTGACAGTGCCATCTGTGCCTGCGGGCAGATGAGAGATGAGAAATCAATCAGCCAGTAATTAGTAGTGTTTACACGCAGCGTAATAGAGTGGAGACAGAGGGTGTGACGTTCCTCAACAGGAGCAGCAGTGACTAGTAGAGTGTGACTAGTAGAGTGTTACTAATAGAGTGTGACTAATAGAGGGTGACTAGTAGAATGTGACTAGTAGAGTGTGACTAGTAGTGTGACTAGTAGAGTGTGACTAGTAGTGTGACTAGTAGAGTGTGACTAGTAGTGTGACTAGTAGAGTGTGACTAGTAGTGTGTGACTAGCAGGTGTGACTAATAGAGTGTGACTAGTAGAAAGTGACTAGTGAGTGTGACTAGTGAGTGTGACTAGTGAGTGTGACCAACAAGACACAGGACATGAGAGTGGATACAGACCCTGGCCCTCTCTAACTGAGCAAGAGCTAGCCGTTCCTTCTCCCTCCGCACAGCTTCCCTGTCCTCATCCAGAGAGAGTTCAGAGGAGTGTTGGGAATGGTGGCTGTAGTTGGAGTCTCCAGATTCCTGCAAACATTAAACACTAGAAACAATATGTGTAAGTATAACTATATGTACACACTGATGTGTAAGTATAACTATATGTAGGTACTGATGTGTAAGTATAACTATATGTACATACTGATGTGTAAGTATAACTATATGTACGTACTGATGTGTAAGTATAACTATATGTACGTACTGATGTGTAAGTATAACTATATGTACGTACTGATGTGTAAGTATAACTATATGTACACTAGCTCAGCTCATGAGAAAACTAAAATACTATTCTAACAATAGTTCACTCTAAAATTACAAAACTACAAGTTTGCAATAAAACCTGCCTGTCAGCAAGTTGGGGCATCTTACCAGAATCCCACCTGCGGCAACTTGTCAAAACTATACCTGCAGCAACTTGTCAAAACTATACCTGCGGCAACTTGTCAAAACTATACCTGCGGCAACTTGTCAAAACTATACCTGCGGCAACTTGTCAAAACTATACCTGCGGCAACTTGTCAAAACTATACCTGCGGCAACTTGTCAAAACTATACCTGCGGCAACTTGTCAAAACTATACCTGCGGCAACTTGTCAAAACTATACCTGCGGCAACTTGTCAAAACTATACCTGCGGCAACTTGTCAAAACTATACCTGCGGCAACTTGTCAAAACTATACCTGCAGCAACTTGTCAAAACTATACCTGACGCTTTACTTTCGGATGGATAAAAAGTTCCCGAAATGATTTCTTTTTCTTCTTCTTAGAGAAGATACTGGTCACATCTGTATCCTTCATTAGCACTGGCAGAACCAGGCCGGTATAAAATGGCTCCTCCTCCACTTTCCTCTCTCCTCCTGGCGCCAGGAAATGTCTGAAAGTCTCTCCCACAGAGAGTTGGCTATACTCGCCGTTCTCAAAGGTGCTGAGACTGCGTACGGCGGACCCTATCTTCTGTCTAATATCAGCTACCAGACTCCCTCTACGACTCTTATCACTGCTGCTGTCTAGATGGCATCCACTCTGACCATCCCTTGTCTGGTTCAGTTCCCTCAGGTACTCTGGTAACTCTTCCCGGATGTTAGCTTCAGTCTGACTGAGTCTCCTGATCACCTGACCAATGGCCGCACCAGCAGGACTAAGTCGCTCTCTGATGCCCTCTAAAACTCCTGGAGAGTGGTTGGCCTGGATCTGTTCAGGGTGCTCAGCGTTGTAGATCTCTTGAAAATACTCGCTCATAGGGGGGTGATTTATCTCCAGCTCAAAGTCATCTTGACTCCCGCTCATTCTACGTATAATTCGACTCGAGAAGGACATTGGTGTGAGTCTTCCTATCACATCCATGTTAGCCGAGGTGAAAAACAAAAATGACTGAGAAACCTCCATTAAGGCAGAAAATATTGGTCAGCAAACTAATGGACAACTTCTACATAATTCTTTTACAAATCCCTTGTTAACCGAAACATTGACAATTAACAGCTATAATCAAATCATCTCACACTGTTGTCTTTCCATTCCTTTGTCTGGAGGCATTTCACACAACATATCCACTAGTAATTGCCCTCAACTGGAGATAATTATATAGTGATTTACAGTAGTTAGTGTAGTCAACACACTATGAAAACATCCAGTATAAAAAGTAACTTGTAAAAGTCATAACAACTGTGATCAATCAATGGAAGAACCAAAGTAACAACCTCCCAAAGTAGAGTAATACAAGAGAGATCTTTCCCAGTGTAACCTACCACTTCATCCAAGTTGTTCTCATTTAAATGGAGGGAATGAACTCGGGGAGATTGTTGACCTCCAGATACATCAAAGTTGTTAGAGCAATACAAGTCCGACAGCACCGGAGTTTCCCCCAATTCGCTGCCCGTAGACGAGGAGAGTTCACCAACTGAACAGAAGTCCTCATCTTCCTGATATCCAGAATTTACCATGCCATCGGCAGCACCAGCCACACTTACCATCGCATCGGCCATGCTTACAGTAGCAGGCAGCGAAAGTGTTGAAATATATAGCTAATCCTCTGAGGTGAGGAGAAAGCAGCAGCAGTAGGTGAGAAACTAACGTGAGAGACTAGAACAACACTGCAGCCAGGCAGCAGTAGTAATGGCAAGCAGCAAACAAACCTGATTTAAAGAATTAGGTATAAATGAGGTGAGGAAACTAATAATTGCCTTGTTTGCAGTTGAGTTAATACCATCAGCTCGTTTATAAGCAATTTATGAGTAACTGGAAGACATTAGGCTGGACTCTACATAGTTCTGTAGGAAGAGTACATTCCTTAGCTGCAGCCACCCTCATTTCCTTAACTATTACATGCTTTAGTCATTAGCTCACTCCTGCAGAGTATATACTGCTTCACTTCTGTATAGTATATACTCTCTGCTTCACTACTGTATAGTATATACTCTCTGCTTCACTCCTGTATAGTATATACTCTCTGCTTCACTACTGTATAGTATATACTCTCTGCTTCACTACTGTATAGTATATACTCTCTGCTTCACTCCTGTATAGTATATACTCTCTGCTTCACTCCTGTAGAGTATATACTCTCTGCTTCACTCCTGTAGAGTATATACTCTCTGCTTCACTTCTGTATAGTATATACTCTCTGCTTCACTACTGTAGAGTATATACTCTCTGCTTCACTCCTGTAGAGTATATACTCTCTGCTTCACTACTGTATAGTATATACTGCTTCACTCCTGTAGAGTATATACTCTCTGCTTCACTCCTGTATAGTATATACTCTCTGCTTCACTCCTGTAGAGTATATACTCTCTGCTTCACTACTGTAGAGTATATACTCTCTGCTTCACTCCTGTAGAGTATATACTCTCTGCTTCACTCATACTGTCAACAGGTTATCTCCATACCGTCAACAGGTTATCTCCATACCGTCAACAGGTTCTCTACATACTGTCAACAGGTAATGGGCCTGTGTGTGGTAAAGGTGTTAGTATAAAGAGCCCCATGGCTATATACACTAGTAGACAACACCTCAGTGTTCCAAACACACAAGGGAAGACAATAACTGCTACTCTGCCTACAGTTTCATCAAACAAATCTGTTGCTGCCAGAAGAGATTACTACAACATTTGAGTGGCTCTCACAGCTTTACCTACATTATATCAGCCCAGCATGGGAAGGGAGAAAAGTGTAGCAGCTACTGTAGCAGTGTAGTAGCTACTGTAGTAGTGTAGTAGCTACTGTAGTAGTGTAGTAGCTACTGTACCAGCTACTGTAGCAGTGTAGGAGATACTGTAGCAGTGTAGTAGCTACTGTACCAGATATTGTGGTAGTGTAGGAGATACTGTAGTAGTGTAGTAGCTACTGTAGTAGTGTAGCAGATACTGTGGCAGTGTAGCAGATACTGTAGCAGTGTAGGAGATACTGCACCAGCTACTGTGGTAGTGTACCAGCTACTGTAGCAGTGTAGTAGATACTGTACCAGCTACTGTGGTAGTGTAGGAGATACTGTGGTAGTGTAGGAGATACTGTGGTAGTGTAGGAGATACTGTAGCAGTGTAGCAGCTACTGTGGTAGTGTAGGAGATACTGTGGTAGTGTAGGAGATACTGTGGTAGTGTACCAGCTACTGTAGCAGTGTAGTAGATACTGTAGCAGTGTAGCAGCTACTGTGGTAGTGTAGGAGCAGTTTATGTGGGGAGCTAAACACAGGTAGGGGAGTATTTAGGTAATCCCTTGGTCAAATATTCAGACAATGTTCATCGCAACAGCTTTAATTACCACATGCTGAGTATATATACACATTAAGTAAGTATATTTATATATACACATTAAGTAAGTATATTTATATATACACATTAAGTAAGTATAGCATATAGCATTAGGTAATAGGCTCTTCAACTCTGTTTAGATACTGTGGAAGCATACAGTATTATGTTGTATATATACTACCATATCTAAAGGTATCAGCTACTGAGTAATGGTACTATGACAGCAGTGCCGTGATGAATACACTGACTCACCTGTCTCACCACGCTGCCCGAGCTGTCCGAGATGCTACTAGTAGAGTGGTTCAGGCGCCGGACTAACCCTTTCCGTCGGCCATTCTTTGTGTTTGACTGAAAGTAAAAACGTAAAAAATCAAAATAAATATTGAAAAGCAGAAAAGTTATGATCTCACCTTTCTCTTGTTCACTCTCAGTACTACTCTACTCTCAGTACTACTCTACTCTCAGTACTACTCTACTCTCAGTACTACTCTACTCTCAGTACTACTCTACACTCAGTAATACTCTACTCTCAGTACTACTCTACTCTCAGTGCTACTCTACTCTCAGTACTACTCTACACTCAGTACTACTCTACACCCAGTACTACTCTACTCTCAGTACTACTCTACTCTCAGTACTACTCTACACCCAGTACTACTCTACTCTCAGTACTACTCTACCCACAGTACTACTCTACTCTCAGTACTACTCTACTCTCAGTACTACTCTACTCTCAGTACTACTCTACTCTCAGTACTACTCTACTCTCAGTAATACTCCACTCTCAGTACTACTCTACCCACAGTACTACTCTACTCTCAGTACTACTCTACTCTCAGTACTACTCTACTCTCAGTACTACTCTACTCTCAGTAATACTCCACTCTCAGTACCACTCTACACTCAGTACTACTCTACTCTCAGTACTACTCTACTCACTGTACTACTCTACTCACAGTACTACTCTACTCTCAGTACTACTCTACTCTCAGTACTACTCTACTCTCAGTACTACTCTACTCTCAGTACTACTCTACTCTCAGTACTACTCTACTCTCAGTACTACTCTACACCCAGTACTACCCTACTCTCAGTACTACTCTACTCTCAGTAATACTCTACTCTCAGTACTACTCTACACTTAGTCTGACTGAAAATTCACTGTAAGTCATTAACAAACAGACAGTGAAGATATTAAGATTAGTACACCTTTATTAAGCCACTGTGACCCTCTGAAGAAACCCTACACTTACAACTTACACCTATACCTACACCCTATACTTACATCTATATATCTACACCTATATATCTACACCTACAACTTTGAACAATATCAAGCAGGCCAACCAACTGGTGTAAACTAACTTAACATGTTTCATCTCTTGGACCCATCATGACCTATTTTAACTAAACTATTAGTTAAAATATTTGCACCAGAACACTGGAATAACAAAGTGAATGAAAGCCTGGATTGAATTCTAAAAGTAATACAATATTATGTGATACAGGGGCCGTGATCATAGCATGTAGTGTGTTCATAGCATGTAGTGTGTTCATAGCATGCAGTGATCATAGCATGTAGTGTTCATAGCATGTAGTGATCATAGCATGTAGTGTGTTCATAGCATGTAGTGTGATCATAGCATGTAGTGTGTTTATAGCATGTAGTGTGATCATAGCATGTAGTGTGTTTATAGCATGTAGTGTGATCATAGCATGTAGTGATCATAGCATGTAGTGTGTCTATAGCATGCTATAACTTGCAGTCTCTAATATTAGAACTCATCTGCAATCAGCAGCTAATATGCTAAAGTCATTAGGCAGTGAGTGGCACGCCCACCATTACCAAAATAAACTAGTCTTAGATTATTATATAACTTTGAATGAAAATTTATACCAGAATTATAACCTCTCATCTATCAACAGTACTGTATGTTCTCATCTATCAACAGTACTGTATGTTCTCATCTATCAACAGTACTATATGTTCTCATCTATCAACAGTACTATATGTTCTCATCTATCAACAGTACTATATGTTCTCATCTATCAACAGTACTATATGTTCTCATCTATCAACAGTACTATATATTCTCATCTATCAACAGTACTATATGTTCTCATCTATCAACAGTACTATATGTTCTCATCTATCAACAGTACTATATGTTCTCATCTATCAACAGTACTATATGTTCTCATCTATCAACAGTACTATATGTTCTCATCTATCAACAGTACTATATGTTCTCATCTATCAACAGTACTATATGTTCTCATCTATCAACAATAAGCTGGAGAGAAGAAACACAGAAATAGAGAGGTGCTGTGTACACCATACAAGTTAATAGACTGCCAACTACAGCCAGCTACAGCATGTATACATATTGCAGCTGTTGTTCCAGTCTAGCATTAGCTTCAACAACTCAGCACCTCACATAGCGTGCTAACTCAGCATAATATTCTACAAACCAGCAGCACAGTTCAGTCTGTAATCTACTGGCTTTCTAACACCATAAAACCCTGAGGGTGTGTGACTAATATTGCTTTCATGCATCTACAGCGAGTGGCAAGTGCTAGCAAGTAACAAGTGCTAGCGAGTGGCAAGTGCTAGCAAGTAACAAGTGCTAGCAAGTGGCAAGTGCTAGCAAGTGGCAAGTGCTAGCAAGTGGCAAGTGCTAGCAAGTAACAAGTGCTAGCAAGTGGCAAGTGCTAGCAAGTGGCAAGTGCTAGCAAGTGGCAAGTGCTAGCAAGTGGCAAGTGCTAGCAAGTAACAAGTGCTAGCAAGTGGCAAGTGCTAGCAAGTGGCAAGTGCTAGCAAGTGGCAAGTGCTAGCAAGTAACAAGTAGCAAACGTAACTGGATTGGGTGTCAAAGGCTCTCCAATAACAAAACTATACAATTTTCCAGTAAATTTAAAAATATACTAGATAAGATTCAGCTGAAAGCAGGAGCTGGAATACTCACTACTGTAAGGTTGATATAAATAAGAGAAACTCTGTGCTCAGTCCCATCACTAAACATGTTGACATTTACCCAGTAAATATCATAAACAACCAATCAATAATTCACACCAAACCCTCAGCAAGAATCCTAGTGTCATGTGACCAGCTGAATGTAAGTGTCATGTGACCAGCTGAATGTAAGTGTCATGTGACCAGCTGAACCCTTGTGTCATGTGACCAGCTGAATGTTAGTGTCATGTGACCAGCTGAATGTGGTGCTAGTACGAGCCAGAGTTTCCAAGCTATGACTAATAGTTAAGTGAGTTGATGTACTCACCATTTGGCAGTCAACTCAGCTGAAGGAAGGGCCTCCTGTCAACATCCAGTATTCTCTCAGCTATACAATAAGTACAACACTTCTCCAGCTCTCTCTTCTCTCACCTTCTATTTCCTGCTTTCTTATCCCAAAGAGTTAACCAGAACAGTCCTAAATTCACCACAACCAACTCGTAAATACACTCAGACTAACAGCTCTAGTCTGAACTTGTCATTAGCTCTCACAGCACAACTCTAACTTCTCACTAATGAATATAGTATTCTCCTATTCTAGCTGCTAAAATATTTATATATATGTATACATATAGCTGCTCAATGAACTGCTAATAAATAATATTAAATATGTTTTTCATAGTATTTCATTTTTGCGTATTTCTGCTCTATTTTTAGTCAAAATCTCAAGTTTACGTGATTCAATAACTAGAAACCCTCCAGCCTGTATAAATTCTAGAGTTTTAGTTACTAATCTGCAAACATACAGATCTTAGTGGTTTAAACCAGATACAAATTATTTTCATCTAGCAGCCATGACAGAAGCTAAATCAAATCTTTTTAGAAAAGGGTGTTACGGTCCCACACCCACCCGGTTATATGATCATAGTTTTACGTTGCAGGGCACAGTCTCAGCTAAATCCCCTAATCAGGGTATAAAATACTACCTACTATTAGAATTTCAAAACTTTCAAACCAACTTTAATTTTTACAATCTTTATTTACCATTGTGTATGCTTATTAAGTAAAATGTGCCACATTTAAAAGCATGCTAAATGTGGACAGGAAGTAAACCTTTGGATGATATACCACATGAACAGGGGTCAGGCCAATCATTATGAATTCATATATTTGAAAATCAAGTCAATTTAATATATTTTAGAATACTCTAGAGTCTAGAATACGAGAGACTGTTGCTGTTGAGTACTAAACTCTTGTAGCAGAGACACAACATTAAACTATAATTGACATATAAACTATTTAGGTTAATACCTGTGTGTCACTTTGGTCACCATGACAATAACAAATGTCAGTCACGTGATACATGCCTAAGTATCACTTTACAATCACCTGAAAGCACATACTTGGCATGTGACAACAGGCCATTAGCGTTATTAATTATTAGCAGTTAGCATCCTGTTAGGTCAAAAAGCCATAAACAGTTATTTATGTACAGGTAAAGTCAGGTATGCCAGAGATAGCATGTGATGAGGCAGGTGTTAGAGACTATAATGATAATATAGGAGATATATAATTGCACACTCTCAACAGAACATGGGGCAGTCTTTACACTAGAAGTAGTCTTCATAATAATAATAATAAATGAGTGAGAAAGATTCCTTTTCTTGCCCTTCTTTAAATAAAAGTTGTTGAATATGAGAGACAGGCATACGTGTGAGTAGGATATTAACTTATACAGAGTATTTGCAATATGTTATTACATAATAGAATATGTACACTACCCACTGAGTACATCACACTAACCCACATAATACAACCTCCATCCTATCATCTATCAGAAGATATAAGATTAGCTCACAGCTATTGCATATGTAATCTTAATCATTTTAAATGATGGTATTAGCATTGCCAGAAATAATTAATACCACATTGGGATATCATTGGATGTTATAAAGGCTTCAGTGAGTAACTTTAAAGTGGCTGAAAGGAAGTCAGCTTGTGCTAGAGGAATTTGCTGACTTTATAGACTTTGCAAACTGTACACCCTCTAGACTCTTAACTGTATACCCTCTACACTGTATACCCTCTACACTCTTAACTGTATACACTCTAGACTCTTAACTGTATACACTCTACACCCTCTACACTCTAAACTGTATACCCTCTAGACTCTAAACTGTATACACTCTAGACTCTACACTGTATACACTCTACACTGTAAACTGTACACCCTCTACACTGTAAACTGTACACCCTCTACACTCTAAACTGTATACCCTCTACACTCTAAACTGTATACCCTCTAGACTCTACACTGTATACACTCTACACTGTACACCCTCTACACTCTAAACTGTATACCCTCTACACTCTAAACTGTATACCCTCTAGACTCTACACTGTATACACTCTACACTGTACACCCTCTACACTCTAAACTGTATACCCTCTAGACTCTAAACTTCAGTTTAAGCTAGGGCCACAGCACCAGTATCTTTCAAGTTACTTTATTCCAACATTTTATGAATTGTTGCACAATCAAGTCCCAATAGTTACTGGAAGATGATGTTTTTTATAGCATGTGTAGAAATAAGATATGGTAAAGGTGGTTTTCAATACGTGTGAAAGCTAATTTCAGCTTTAGACCTTTGAGGGCCATATAAATGTAGGCTGGGGGCCACATTCGGCCCTGAGGTCACCTGTTGGACAGCCCTGCTTTAGAGGTTATTATTGTCCTAGCTGAGGGTGTTATTGCCCTACTAGAGGGTATTATTGTCCTAGCTAAATTCTAGAGGGTATTATTGCCCTAGATAGATTCTATAGAGGGTATTATGTGGTTCAGCATTTGCTGTATTACTAAAATATTTAAATCTGCTGACTCTTGAAAACGTACTATTTCTTTATCCTATATTATCACCAAGTCAATATTTCCTCTGATGTACACATTTGCTGGTAGTAGAATTAAGCTTTCATATGAAAAACAACGTCAGAATAGCATAAATCTACTTTAGAGAACATTTTTCTAATGAAACTATTTTCCCAAATAGAAAACCCTGGGAACTAAGAAAGGACTTGAACAAATCAAGTAAAACTGTGACGTACTCCTCCAGGAACATAAACTGGCAAACAGACAGACTGACTGACTAAGAAATAGGTCAGAGTGCACTAAATAAATGTAGGTTAGTAGAGCACGGCTTTGGCATCGTGAGTGTAGGATGACGCAGAGAGTAAGTTGAAAGACATTCACTACATCAGTGATAGAATATATCATAGAAACGTATTCCATACCAGATGTCCTGAGCAGACAGTAAGCTTGATGGTAATTTGTCATCACTTACCCTGGGTTAGAATTTACTAACCTCATCAGTATGCAAAGTATTATGGGAAATGTTGGTAATGAGAGAGTTTAGTAACTGTGTGCTATATTCCACTCTGTGAGCAATATGGTCATTACTAGAGTCTATTTACCTTCCAACAATTGTGGACGAGCAGCGAAATAAAGTGACTTCTTTTATGTATTCAGAATGTGGAAGGCCAAGACTGTGTAAAGTATGATTTAGGCTCACGGAATACCATCATGTGATGCTTTAATGCTTTATAACAAAATATAACTTTCTGTCTTTTTTGTAACAAGGAATTATTTTGCCAAGTGAAAAATTGAGTTTTTAAATGTCCACAGATTGCAGAATGCCGCTATGCATGAGTGAGCAGGTAGGCAGCACACCTCAGCCAATAAGCTGATACATATTCAAACATGTTGAACTAACAAGTGATGCGCTATCAGCTTTAAATATTAGTATTATTTGATGATTTTCTGAAAAGGTAAACTTTTACTTGACTTTCATTTCCTAAAGACAGCCCCACCACACCAAAAACAGTTTTCCAGTTATTCTAACTAAATAGTTAAATACCTCATCATAAAATTAGAACCAGAAGCATTTAGTTTCAAGTTTTTATCCCACCAAGTATAAGTAGATGTAATCATTGAATGGAGAACCACCGCTGCTCATAACCATCTATTATTACAAAAAGTAGTTAATTTGCTCCCATCAATACTAAATGTATATGCATGCAGCTTTTAGTAATTAATTTCTTTTATGAATCTTACTACACTCCATCATTACGCTGCTAGCAACACTGTCCGTTACTATAAAACCTGCAATTGTAAGCTTTGCCTGCCAACACTCAGATATATAATCTCTAAAAAGTCCAAGCTTATTAAAATGTTGTATACTTTTGAGTTATACCAATTGTACCCGTAGATATGATGGTTGCTGCTTGCAACTAAATAAATAAATATTACACTATCACCATCATCACTAATAGTTATCTAAATATGAACTCCAATTCAGCCATCTTTAAATTGAAAAATTACTGAATTGAAACTAAGCAGCATAAAATTTTCTATCTCCGAAATTCATGATGAAAACCAGATTGTTAGACTTGTACTTATTAGTATTGTTGACAGCTTAAGAAATTTATAAAATTGCAAATGAAAACATTATATGTTAATAAGGTTCTTTATATTTACTATTATCTATAATAGGAATATCATTAAACACAAAGCAAAACCAACACCAAGACTAATAGCCATAGTCAATACAATATCCACAGTTTTTGCGAATAAATATAATCCCATGTGGAGACATTTGCATCATTTATTGCAGTTTAAAAGTTAAGTTGTGCTGGTTGCAGGCCTTCTATTACATCTAGTATTATTATAGTGATTACTACCACTCATACTAATATCTATCTACAATATCATCATTATCATTATGATCATCAACACACTTACTAAGACTATTAATATGACAGAAGTTAACAGTAACATAAGCGACATAAGTTAGTATGTGTATCAGTATTCCCCATGGTTATAGAATTATATTTTCGCCTTCAAAATCAACTTAACAAATACAGTTAAATAATCCATCTTACATACTAAATCAAATCGTAATTGGGTTTTGATAAGGAATTGTAGTTTTAAATTTATGTTCTTCATCGTCATAAGTCATAGTGATAGTCAAAAGCCATACTGATACTGACATTTAAGGCATAGTGATAGTGATACTGAAGGCATAGATGTGTAGTTGTAGTGGTATAAATTTATTTATATCAAAAAAAATATAATATAACCCCAAACTCCAACAGCAACATTATCAGTACTATAACTATTAGTATTACATTAGTATTAGCATTATTATAGTATTGCTAACTATTTGTGAGTAGTACTCATAGCCGTGCACATACTGAGAGTTTATTTAACTTTAAGTTTATAATTATATCATCATCAATAATCACCATGACTATTGTCATCACTATTAGTATTACAACTACATTTACTATTACTGTACTACTATTACTAATACTAATACTAATAGTAATAGAAATTTAAATTGAATCAGAATATTATAATTATTGAATACTAACAGTGATTAAACTTAATTGATAATTCAATGTAATTGTAAAGTTGTGTTAAATTTAATACTATTACTATTACCTCTGATTACCTCTGATGAGGTAGAACGCTCTTGACCATCATATGACGTTAGTAGAGCGCCTCATGTGTGTGACAGTGAGTGCTCCGTTTTTTTTTTTAGTGCTTCCGCATTACCGCTGATATTATTCAATTTAGATAGTGATATTTAAAAGGAAAATTGATAGGTAAGCTAGGTAAATCCTCTCATGTCGCGTATCGTTCTTGGTAAGAAACTTTGGTGGTAACAGCTAGAGCGAGAAGAAATGGAGTTGGGTAAACCTTGGGCTGCTGATCTCGTAGTTACGGACATGAGAGAGCGATTTTCCACAACCTCATCATAGTCTGATGCAAGTGTACTGTGTGTGGCTTCAGACTGTAGAATACGTGTCAATAGTGTGAGTCTATGATTTTTACGCCTCGTTTGTAATGGTAGTAGACCCAGTTCGCATCGAGCGTCACTAACACTCTCTCGCCCCTTGAGACCTGATATGAACCTCACAGCACGATTCTGAACCATTTCTATATCATGTATGGTGGTTTTTAAATAAGGATCCCAGAGGGTATCTGCATACTCCAACAATGGACGGCAGAGGCTGGTGTAAGCCAAGAGTTTGCCATTTTTTGGAGCATCATGGAGAGCAAACTTTATTGCTCCTAGGACTCTGCTAGCTTTTTGTGATTTCAGCACAATGTGTTTGTCAAATTTAAGGTTACTCTGCATGGTCACACCGAGATACTTGGTCTCTTCAGTCCATTGGACAGGTGTACTCCCAAGCTTATAAGATGGAAGGCCTGTTTGGCGACCAAATGATATAGCATGGCATTTACTTTCATTAAAAGGCATCTTCCACTGTTGGGACCAGTTATATACTGCATCGATATTGACCTGGAAGTCTGCAGCATCTGCTTCTGAGTTTACTCTTTGGTACAACAGGGTGTCATCTGCATAAAGACTGACACAACAATTGACACAACTTGGTAAATCGTTAATATAGACCAAGAATAGTGTGGGTCCTAGTACAGATCCTTGGGGGACGCCCGATGTTACTGGGAGCTCAGTTGAGCATGAGCCTTTGATTACAACTCTCTGTTTTCTGTTGGTGATGAAATCTTGAATCCAATTTATAATCTGTGGGTTAACTTCTGGAATGCGACGTAGTTTCAGTAGTAGTAGGGAATGGGGGACTTTGTCAAATGCTTTTTTAAAGTCTAGAACAATTGCATGTGTGTCTTGTGATTGGTCGTGCGCTTTGGCAATGTCATGGTATGTTGAGCACAGCTGAGTATCGCATGACATTCCCTTCCGAAAACCATGCTGCCTGTTGTGAAGTATATTGTCAAGGGTTGCATTCAGGTAGTGCAGGATTATGTGCTCAAGCATTTTGCACGGAATGCTTGTGAGAGAGATAGGCCTATAATTCTGTGGTGATTCCTTGCTTCCTCCTTTATGTATTGGGGTTACATTAGCAAGTTTCCACTCTCTTGGTAGTTTTCCAGATTTAAGTGAGGCATGGTATATGTGCTGAAGACAAGTGGCATTTATTCCAGTATCAACTAATAGGTCTGGTTTTCTTATGCCGTCTGGCCCCGGTGATTTACCATTTGCCAAACCTCTAATAAGTGACTCAAGCCCCTTGATGGATATGCATATGTTATGAGTATCACTGCTATAATTTGGATATTGTGACACCTGGTGATCTTGGCAGAACTGACTATAAAAATAACTGTTCAAGATTTCAGCGCATCTCAGTGAGTTGTCAGTTAGTTGATTAGTATCAGGGTCAGTAAGAGACATAGAAATATTATCTTGACCAGTTTTTTGCCTCAGGTGTTTGAAAAAAGGCTTGGAATTTCCCCTCTCTAATGGTTTACATACCTTCTCAACTACATAGTTCCTCTTCTTGTGACGAAGCAATGTTTTGCAAGATTTTCGCTCTGTTTTATACTTCTCCAAGAAAAACACATCCCTTGTTTTTTTATACTTAAACCAAGTTTTTCTTTGCTTTTGAGCAAGCTTCTTTGCCTCCTTATCAAACCAAACAGGCCAGCGAGAGTTTTTTGATTTTAAAACTTTTGTAGGAATGTGATTTTTGCAAGCCTGCGCAAGACCTTCTCTAAAAAGGAGCCACATGTTGTCCGGGTCTGACATGTCCTCAAGTTTGTTACAGACAGTTTGCATACTGTCTCTGAAACCAGTTATATTTGCATTTTTGTATAGTTTAATTGTTTTCGGTTGTGTTTTTAAGAGATTTGGTACTATTAGTATTAAATTTAACACAACTTTACAATTACATTGAATTATCAATTAAGTTTAATCACTGTTAGTATTCAATAATTATAATATTCTGATTCAATTTAAATTTCTATTACTATTAGTACTATTAGTATTAGTATTACTTAGTATTACTATTAGTGTTAGTATTAGTATTAGTGTAAAAATAAAACAAAATATTGAATAATTATAATGAAATTAAATTGGATTAAATTAAAATAAAAATAGAACTAATAACAATTATAATATTAATATTATTGTGATTGACATCATCATTATGAGTTTATCATTATAAATATGATTATCACTTAATCAACTTATGATTATCAAATTCAAAGCATTTTGATTTTGAATTAGTAATACTAATTGTCACCATATTCATTATTGTAATGTTGTTACTGTTTTGTAACCAGACTCTGAAATCAGACTCAAGTTATAAAGTAAAATCCGACCTGATATTCCAATCAGAGTGAGACTCGAACAGAAGGTACCTTAGAAATATATGAGATAGGATCTGGTAACTCCACATTGAGCTCCCTACTTCAACGAAATGCAATAGGGTGAATATTGTACGACAGGTTTGCTTCTTACGCGTCTGTATTGCATCGTAACATTTCGACTTGACAGAATAGTGCCAAGATCGTAACTCTTACGTGGTAGCAATAATAGACAACTCCGAAAGTTTACCATTTTCTGGTGTGATAATCCCACATCTTAGCTCTAAACCTCAAATGATACAGTACTACAGCTGTGGAGTTGTAATGTATGCTGACAATAACAAGATGATTGCTTTCGAATGAATAACACCCTCTTGTAGTGATTGGGCTGTCACCTATAGATGATAATACATCAAGAACTTTCCCCAGATATTAAAGTGAAGAAATTTTATTTAATATAAACCACAATGAATATATACATGTTTTATAATACATATGCATGATAAAAACAAATTATACTAAATACGCATTTCCGTGTGAGCTATATATGTTATATTAGTATATTATTATTATATAATTAGAACAATGTCAGTAGGTATAATGTTATAAACTAAGAGAGCTATAGTACAATCAGTTGTCAGTTTTTAGATTGACTTAATGCTAACACGTATTTAGATTTTGCAGATGTCACATATTTTCGGACATTTCCTGTCTGAACAGCGTTGCTCTCCGAGGCATGTTTAGGACCTGCAATGTTGTTAACTAGACTTCGGGTTCCTCTCTCTAACAGATGGAGACCTTTGCTGCAACAAAATCAATTTGAATACAACAAAATGGCAGAAGCTTTAAAGGGTAAGATATGCAATCTCTTGTATAATTCAAATAGCTCAAGTTTTACCTGTTTTCATGGAGTGTTTTTGTCGGTAAAATTATGGGCAAAAACTGATGAGTTTTTTGGGAGTGGCGATATCCAAAAGAAGGTCTTGAAGCTGCGTTCACAGGTATGTCTGTGGCTGAAACCTGAAACTCTGAAAAACTATCGGGTGGGGCTGAAGAAGTTGGAGGTGGTACTGGAGGCGGGACTGAAGATGTTGGAGGTGGAGCTGGGGCTGAAGACAAAGCTGGTTTTCTAGAAGAGGAGAATTGCTTCGTTATAAAAGAAGAGTATTGTGCTGTAGAAAGAGAATGTGGAGCTGTAAAAGAGTGTGGGGCTGTAGAAGAGAGTGGGGCTGTAAACCTAGCAATCAAGTCTCGAAGTAAGTCCGTAGATTGGCTGCTAAACCCAGACATTCTGTCACAGCTGACTTTGTTAAAATCTATAAACTGGCTGAAAGCATTTGGTACAGGACGGAGTGTATTGGGGCTCATAATGATCTTAACATTATTTGACTCTTTTTGTTTTCTACAAGAACTAACCAGCTGTTTCTCATCTATGTAGTCTTTTATCAAATAAAACTGCTTGCTCTGAATATTGTAAAGATCAGGATAAGTGCTACTTGGTGTTTGAGCTGAGCTTGAAGAAGCGGCTTTCAGTTTTGAGCTCCATGATTTGACCGAGTTTGCTATGTCCATGTTTGACGACTTATATTTGTATGACATGTACTCTTCAACTGGTATATCTTTCAGATAATTGTACCTTGACTCTTTTTTTAGTAAACTTCGAGGATTCTCTTTTAACTGGCCCAGTTTTCGCTTCAAGTGGACATATTTTTCAAAGTCTGAGCGTTCTTTAGAGTTGACTTGGATGCCAATGGAAACATGAGGTTTACCATCACTTGGGAGTTCCGCTGAAGACCGCTGCGAAGTGTCAAGTGATGCAATCTCTTCTGATATCTGGTCAAACAATTGAGAAAGTAAAGCAGGCCTCAAAGAAGTCGTTTTGTCAAGAGACCATCGGACGGCTTTTTGTTGAGCTACTTTATCTGGGGTCAGTGATTGTTTACCGTCATCTGAAGCTCTGTCATCGTGATCTTCTGCTGCAAATGATCGCCTGCGCTCTTCTGCTGAACGTGTGTCTGCTAGTGATTTGTTAGACTGAGTTCTCTCTGAAGCAGTCTCATTGGGCCAGTCACTCTCAGATGACTGAGAAATTGGCTGAACAATACTTGGTAATTGCACAACATCTGTGTTCTTGCCTTTCCCTGTTCTAGATAACCATTGAACTGCAGCCTTTTTAATTATCTTTGTTGTAGAAGATTTTGTTCCATTTAAATCAGAAGGTATATTTTTTGACTTTTCCGATTGTTCAGTGAGTGAAGAGAAAGTAAGAGAAAATAAACCCTGCTCATTTTCTTTGTCATCTTCTAACTCTTTTAATGTCAAAAGCAGTTTCTCTTCTACACTCCTTCTTTGCTCGTCGGCTGCTTTTATGGCTTTAGTAATCCGTCTCTCCGTCTCATCAAACACTCCACAATCTTTTTCCAAGCTCTCACTTGAATTTCTAGCATTCTCAGCATTATCCATCAAAATGCTTGTAGCTAATTTTATTGGAAAAAACAATAATTACAGTAAAATATTGTTAGCATTGTTGCAATTGTATTTGTTGTGAACTGAATTCCACAAATTACTTCAAAAATAATATCATATTGATAATAATGTAGTTGCTCAAGTTGTGGCTCAAAAGATATTGTTTAACTGTAAGTATTGTTAGTGTTAGTTAGTTATGTCATGCATGATGTTAAATAGAACAAAAACTGTTTGTTAATACTAGCCCTAACAAATCTGATATATGTTGTTTAATTACATGAAAGTGTATTACTTTTGATATTTTGTTAAATTAATTTGTGAGTTATATTTTATTTGCAATCGTAAAATAACTTAAATCAGCTGCTTGAACTTTCTTGCCTTAATATTTTTGTGTTTTGTGCAATAGTTTAGAAAAAGGGTCAAAGGTCAGCATGACCACACAGTATGCTCTGGTGAGTCCCCGATGCAAGCAGCAGCAGGATTTGAAGACGGCAGCCATAACATACGAGACAATCAAACAGCGACAAGACCTCCAAAAGTCAGTTCTCAGACACACGAATAAACTCATTAACCAACTTCTGAAGAACCTCAACGAAGCAGACAATGTCATCAAAAAGAACCTGTCACCAGGGCACCTGCAAAGACTCATTAGCTACCTGAGAAATGACATTGAGCCTTTACCGGGATTTGTATCTCGCATTTCTTTACACGCTGAAAACTTGGGCTCCATGAAGAAAGAGTTTGAGCTGCAGAAGGCATTCAATGAAAGCCTTCACAACATTTCATTTTCAACGATTGGAAGTGACTCCCAAAGTTCTTTTACAAGATACATGATAGACAGGGCAGCCCGGGAACCTTCCCCTATCATACCTCCTAAGAGTCCGGCATCCCCCTACTGCACGCCTCGAGCTGGAAATGAAGAGCGGGATAACCATCAGCTTCCAGTGAGAGACTCGAGTCCTAGAAACAGACGGATAAGTGGATACGTCTCCAAGTGCACGAGTCCCGTAAGATTTGCCGATGGAGACTTCTTGGATAGGAAAGACTCCTCGGAACAAGTGGATCTCCCGGAACTAAACCCTGAGGAGTTTGGTGTGACTCAGCTAGTGAGAGCAGCACGACAAAACGCTATCCTAATAGTACTAGGTCTCGGCAGGTTGATGTTCCAGAGAGTTCTGGTGTGGAAGTTCAGACTGACTGGCTCGAGGAGACTGGGGAAAGCAGAGAGTCTCGTTATACTGTTAGCAGGAATCATGTTGTACAGACTCCTCTTCTATATGACAGATTACAGCTGGAAGCTATACAAGTCTGCCACAGGAATGAGACGTGGTATTCGGGCCATGTGATATAAGCAGTAATCAGCATGTATATATATGTAATGGTAACATTTGTCATACAGTAAACATATATTTTGTATTTATAGATTAAAACAAATAAACTGCTAGAAGTGCTATACAAGAATAGTTTTAAGCTCTTGGCAAGAAAATCGAAAAGAGTTTAATTTTAGGCCAAAAAACAAGAAAAATCGCATCGAAAAATGTAGCATATGATATAAAAACTCTGTTTTACAAAAATAGCTTCATAGTAAACAAATAACAATAATATGTTGCTATTATATGATATAACATAATATTATTATGTTTTGTATAAGCACAGACTTTGAGGCTAATATCACACTAAAGCACAGCACAAAACGTCACTGAAATAACCATCTTTTCAAATATCAACCACATAGGTATCGTATATAGTATAACATTACAAAATAAGGTAATATGGTATTTTATAAATGCACAAAATAAAATCTGTTTTATTTCTTATCAAGTCTTTAACTAAATAATTATAAAATTAAACACCAATAATTTTATGTCAAAAAATGTGATAACACAGGAAACAAGATGGCGGCAGGAATATTAGATACACACTACTGTATATATAAACACTGCAACTGGTACTCCAGGTGCTCCAAAATCTCTAGAAGATAGTAACCAGCTAGAGAGTTTCTACCAGCAAGACAGCCAGGTGGCTCTAATCATACACTGGTCTAAACCTGGAGTTACCCCCTCCTGGGGAGAACACCGCATCATTTCCATGAGGTTTATCAGATATAGGAATATGACCTTGACCTCCGGTCAATGCCAAATATGCCGAGTCATCACTTTCATCTCCAGTGAGCACAGCGTTTCTAAGGTTGGGCATTTCAGCAAACGGGAGATAGGCTTCTCCTAAAACAAATATTCTGGACTAGTCTATATGAAAACAATCTGGTAGGATCTATGGGCGTGGCTTATTATGAGTAAACCCTGCCCAACCCTTAACTACCAAAATGAAATTTAACTAGCCTAGATTTCTGAGCTTAATTTAAACTGAAAACTCAAGGCTGTGAAATATTGAGTCTTTTGTGTTGTGTGTAAAATAATTGATGCTGTACAGAGAACTGCAAGCTTTAGATAATAGCAATGCATTTCTCAGCTGCTGAGTCTCGTGACAAAAATGTTTAGCAAAGAGTTCAAAGCTCTGTTAGCTATTCCAGTTCTAGTCTATAACTGTGAGAAAGGGAGTTGTCTGCCCATTAGACTAACCTGTAGGTAAACCCTCTTTTACTCTCATAGCCTCAGTTTCAAAGAAAGTTTCGTGTTCCTCCCAGTGTTTGTCACACGCAGCACACAGGAAATTAGAATCAAAGGCTGAGCATGAACATCCTTGAAGCAAGAATATATTATATTACTATATTATTATATTACTATATTATCATATTACTATACTATTATATTATTATATTACTATATTATTATTATATTACTATATTATTATTAGTATTATATTACTGTATTGTTATATTACTATATTATTATATTATTATTAGTATTATATTACTATATTACTATATTACTATATTATTATTAGTATTATGTTACTATATTATTATTAGTATTATATTACTATATTATTATATTATTATTAGTATTATATTACTATATTACTATATTACTATATTATTATTAGTATTATGTTACTATATTATTATTAGTTTTATATTACTATATTATTATATTACTACATTATTATTAGTATTATATTACTATATTATTATATTATTATTAGTATTATATTACTATATTATTATATTACTATATTATTATATTACTATATTATTATTATAATACTATGCCATTATATTACTATATTATTATATTACTATATTATTATTAGTACTATATTACTATATTATTATTAGTACTATATTACTATATTATCATTATTATTATATTACTATATTATTAGTTTTATATTACTATATTATTCCATTACTATATTATTATTACTATATTATCAACTGTAGATATTATTATATTACTAACTGCATATATTATTATATAACTATACTGTATATAGCATTACTATATATGTATACTGCATATTATATTAATATAATATCTATATTATATTACTGTACCGCTTTTAGTATGAAAATAATACTATAATGCACATATCACCGTATTCTATTACTATATTATTTTAATATAGTAATATACACTGTATAGACAATATTGCATCATGGTTTTATCTTATCATACACGGATTTCTTATGGAATATTACAGAAGCTTTTGCTATTTGAACTATAGTAATACCTCTCTCTCCATAGACACTAGTTGATTACTAATAAATATAGAATTGTATGCAAAGTTTTATAGAAAAAGTCACCAGGAAAGAAATGATATTCCAAGGAGAAATATAGAAGCAAGCTACGTCTAGTAATTTAATTAACTGAACCATCTTTCAAATGGAGGAGAATTATAGGAAATTATTATTGTAAATATTTCCTAAACCATGTAACTAGTCTTAGAGTAGGAGAGAGAATACCTCTAGCTCTGCAGGTAACTAGTCTTAGAGTAGGAGAGAGAATACCTCTAGCTCTGCAGGTAACTAGTCTTAGAGTAGGAGAGAGAATACCTCTAGCTCTGCAGGTAACTAGTCTTAGAGTAGGAGAGAGAATACCTCTAGCTCTGCAGGTAACTAGTCTTAGAGTAGGAGAGAGAATACCTCTAGCTCTGCAGGTAACTAGTCTTAGAGTAGGAGAGAGAATACCTCTAGCTCTGCAGGTAACTAGTCTTAGAATAGGAGAGAGAATACCTCTAGCTCTGCAGGCCTTCATGCCGGTACAGTCATGCTGCTCGTGGGAGTGCTTACACCGACACTTGGCCCTCCAGGTGGTCGGGTCAAAGTTCCTTCTCCTCTGGTGCCAGAACTCCCCCACATCTTCTGGTCGAGAAGGAATCCACTGGAAGGCTTTGCACTTACATCCTGTTTGAGCGCAAGGGACCCTCACACTGCGACCTACGGCATTGTTAGGTAACACGATATAGTACATGCATATCTTATAGACTGTACATATATATTATGTAGTATCTACTTACCATTGTACTGAGTGTACTTACCATTGTACTGGGTGTACTTACCATTGTACTGAGTATACTTACCATTGTACTGAGTGTACTTACCATTGTACTGAGTATACTTACCATTGTACTGAGTATACTTACTATTGTACTGAGTATACTTACTATTGTACTGAGTGTACTTACCATTGTACTGAGTATACTTACCATTGTACTGAGTATACTTACCATTGTACTGAGTATACTTACTATTGTACTGAGTATACTTACCAATGTACTGAGTATACTTACCATTGTACTGAGTATACTTACTATTGTACTGAGTATACTTACTATTGTACTGAGTATACTTACTATTGTACTGAGTATACTTACTATTGTACTGAGTATACTTACCATTGTACTGAGTGTACTTACTATTGTACTGAGTATACTTACCATTGTACTGAGCATGCTCGCCGAGCAAGTGACCGCAGAAGCACAGAGAGGTGTCACTCACTCGCTGACAGTCGAATTTCTGACCAGGTAACCTCCAGCCGATGTACACACCTGCACAGAAATCATGGCAGTGAGAGGACAATTACGATTTGCACATTGAAGTGAGAAAAACACCTGACTACAGAATACACATAACTTTCCATTAGGGTACTAGTAGCTAGAGAGGATACTAGTTACTAGAGAGGATACTAGTAGCTAGAGAGGGTAATAGTTACTAGAGAGGGTACTAGTAGCTAGAGAGGGTACTAGTTACTAGAGAGGGTACTAGTTACTAGAGAGGATACTAGTTACTATAGAGGGTACTAGTAGCTAGAGAGGGTACTAGTTACTAGAGAGGGTACTAGTTACTAGAGAGGGTACCAGTTGCTAGAGAGGGTACTAGTTACTAGAGAGGGTAATAGTTGCTAGAGAGGGTACTAGTTGTTAGAGAGGGTACTATGACTCACCAGTTCTCTGAGCTTCCACTGCTGCCTTCCTCTCCGGATCAAAGAGCTTCTTGACTCGAGGAGCAAAGTCATCGTTCATAGCTCTGGCAAAACTGACCACATCATAGTTTTTGGCAGCGACTACTGGTCTCATTGTGTACCCTGCATAATGATAATGATAATATACAAAATAAATGGTATATAACATAAATATAATAAAGCATAACAATAGAAAGAATAATATATAAATATAAAAGAAGTGATATTTTTACAATAATTAATAAATATAACACATATAAATATATAAATATTAAAAAGCTGTTTAACACCAATAATTTTCTTGTTTGTAGTAAATAACAAACAATTTATATGCATGACTATGAATTGAAATACAGATAACAGTATAATAATATAATGCGATATAATATAATATAATATAATGTAATATAATATAATGTAATGCAATATGATACAATGCAGTATAATATAATATAATGTAATATAATATAATATAATATAATGCAATATAATATAATGTAATATAATATAATGTAATGCTATATAATATAATATAATGTAAAAAGCTGTGAAAGCTTTTTAATGTTAAAATTAAACAATAGATAAAGAAGAATCAGAAGAAAATAGCCCATTACTAAAGACAGCCTGAAAGCTTCATTATAGGACTTGCACTAACCCTTAGGAGCTAATGAGCCGTCAGCAAGACGGTCCATGGGAATCGGGTCCATGTTTGGTACCAGACCAGCTGGTGTTCTCCTGGCCATAGCTCCTGGCTTAGCTACATCCTTAGTAGTCACTTTACTACCACCTGCTGCACCCTATACACAACAATAATATACACAAATTACTATTATCATAATATATTTATTATATTATTTAGAGTAAGAAATTTAGTAGAGAAGATATTGTTTGGAAAAGAATCATAGTTCAGTATATATGTGTAGTGATAAGTTTACCCAGTGGTTCTCCGTGGTGTAATGGTTAGCGAACTTGCTTGCATGCCAGAGGTCTCGGGTTCGATTCCCAGTGGGGACAATTATTTTTCAATATGCTAAACAGGGTTGTGATAAAAGTAATTAATTACATTCACATGCGATTGACCCCAACCCTGATGCTAAAATGGATTTTAAATACCAAAAATGCTTAGTGTATATATTATACTGTGTAAATGGTTGAATACCAGCATTTTATTACTTCAACACTTGAGTGTTTGTGCATCCTTATTTGTTTGTTTTATTAAATAAAGTAAAACTATATTTATGCAAAGAAAGTTACATGTAGGCCTAACTTAGATCTTAGAATGAGCAGTGAGATGGGCATACAACAAATGTAATAAAGAGACTGGACAAAATAGCTTCCTTGAATGTACAAACTTTGATAAGGTCACTAAAACTTGAATCTGTACATATAAGATGTAAAGAAACCATTATGCCATAGCAACTTACACTTCTCAGCCCTCCGGATTTACCTGACTTGGGTTTTCCACTCATTGTTGATTAGAATTGGCCCTAAAAAGAAACTTAACAAATGAGAAAATTTTTAATAAACTTAAAACTGCGTTAAGAATGTTATTTAAGCAACTCGTTATATAAATTTCAGTTTAGTGACTGTTACTGTTTTAACTAACTGAGCACTAAACTGGTGAGTAAACGTCTGGGATTTTTATTTAAAACCATTTTATAGGCAATTGCTTAAACTTTATTTTTTGATACATGCAGTTATATTACTTCAAGTCTTAAACATTTACTTTTGATCATACCTATAGTTTTTACCTTCTGCTTATCTAAAAAACGTCTCACTCAGAATTTGAGCTTCAACTGTAAAGATTAAAACATTCAGCTAAATAGTACAATACTATTAATATTATAAGTATATAATGATATCGATATGAAAAGAAGTACTAAAACACAGCAATGAATATAACAATTTTACAAAAAAGGATCTTTTTCTCATCATTTTTGTTACTAGTGCTATTGATTTCAAGTTTGCCTTTAAACAAATGACTAGGAATTGTCAGGATTAAGATAGCATAGCAATGTCAATGTGATAAAACTGTTTACCTATCACCCTTGGAAAAGACTTGTAGCGAATCAAAGAAAGGCTTAGTTCAAGTAATTAAAAAAACACTTTACAAAATAACGTAGCTTTGATTGAAAATACGACAATAACTTTGGATCGAAAGCTATTTATTAAGCGCAATTATTGAGACAATGTAATTGGCTAGTTTATCATGCGCTGTTTCCTGCTGTAAGGGGAGGGGGGTTCATAATGCTAAATTAAAATTGGTAGTGCTACAGGAAATTTAATTTATTTCATTCATGATGATTATCATTATGACTCTGAAGCCACATTCACATAAGCAATGGTTAAAGTAAATGAGCAGTTGACGCTTTCTCATTTACTTTCATAAATTCAAGTGATACTCTGATGTGAAATGTGATGTTATTGTTATAAATAAAATTAAAATAGTAAATCAAAATGACTAAAAGTAAAACTAAAAGTATATCAACATAAAAATGTAAATTTTAATTAGTTTCACTAAAAGTAGAAGTAATTTAAAATAGTTATAATTTTAGTGTTATAGTAATCAGTCACGCTCTAGCTAATGGCATGATGATCATGTTCATGTCAACCAGAACTAAGATTAACTCTGAAAACTTAGTCTTGTAGTTTAACTTTAAGTTAACAATAAGTATAACTATTACTAAATCCAATACTTAATCTTGATCTTATTACTGACACTTATGCTTAGCCTTACAATAACAAAATGATTTCCATATTAATATTGATAGACTTGCTCTTCTTTTAGAGTTAAACTTTTAGGTTTTAGCAGTAGAACTAGATCAAGATGTAATACTAATAGTAATGCTCAGTAATGGCAATAAATACTATTTGTGCTCATAGTCATAAATCATAACTAAGTTATGAGTGCAAATTATAAATATCATTTATTAACTTAAACTTTGTCATATGTTTAACATAAAATTAAAAGTTTAGATTAATTAATCCTATGCCTATGCCTGATAGTATCTATAGTTATACTTAATATTGCAGCACAGTAAAACTTCAGCTGAATGATAATCACTAAATTTAATGTTAGCTTATGTTACTAGTAATAACAATAAAGCAATACGTTCACTTATTTAATTTTACTGCTACTAGCAGTAGTACAGGAAGCACTATAAGTATAACTATTATCATTAGTTAGTGGATATGTAATTTATGATGCATATTGGTGATATTTTATTTTGGTATTACTGCTATTGTTACTATTAGTATTACTAATGTTATACTTCGATTTATAGACTGGAGTAAAAATGTTGAATTTTAATACTCATAGTTAATGTTATACTTTTAGTAATTGTAATGGACTATTGCTAATAGTTGTGGTCTTCATATCAGCCTGAGATTTAGTCTATTATCTTTATTTAAAATCTTTTAAAATATTTATCTATAATCATATTTGTAATTGTAATAATAATGATGCTGATAGTCAAAGTTATTTGAAAGTGATTCAGCTGAAAATTGACGACCAGTGAAACAGTGACTTATAATCTATCATAAGGAAGCTTCAGTAATGTTTGTTAATGTTGAATAAATATAAGATTAAGGATTAGCCTACTCACTAGAAGTAACTTCTATTCCTAGTCATACTCTTTGGTTGCTATCATGATCTTATTCAACATTCACTGATAACCATTCACTAACTAACATTAAGTTGCTGTAAATTAGTTGCTGAGAATAATTTGAAATATGATTTGTGATGAGGTAATGATCATGATAGCCTAATATATGTTTTGTTAATAGTAATTTATTGTAGTTTTACATATTTTTTATTTGCATCAAAATTGAGAAGTTGTAGGAGCTGATCTACTGTTACTAGTATTATCAGTTATTATATTTATCAAAGTGATGAGGCAGAATTCATAGTATGCACTGCAACATATACATTATTAATGCTATCTTCCACAGCATCCAATTGATTTCTACAATAAGAAGTAGTCATAATTAGAACCTGTACTCAGTAGAATTCCATTCAATACATAATACTGCTGATCAGCGAATGTCTATATAGTTTACAGCAGGACCACTCGAAGGTCACTGGAAGGTCAGATGGACTTCCTGGCTGAGAACAATGCCTGCGGGCAGACTCTTCTGCGTCTCGTGTCCAGAGGTAACGCCATCATAGCAGAAATACTCCGTCTCTCGGAGTTTGTACCTCCGGCGTTTCGTATGGACATCAAGCAGCAGGACAAACACGCTGACATTATCTTTGATTTCAGTTACTTCAACAACGCCGTATCCTACGACCACAAGATCGAAACCAACATAGTGAGTTTGTTGTATTACTATATATTGTATAGTATATTCAACATATTACTATATATTGTATAATATATTCAACATATTACTATATATTGTATAGTATATTCAACATATTACTATATATTGTATAGTATATTCAACATATTACTATATATTGTATAGTATATTCAACATATTACTATATATTGTATAATATATTCAACAAATTACTATATATTGTATAGTATATTCAACATATTACTATATATTGTATAGTATATTCAACATATTACTATATATTGTATAGTATATTCAACATATTACTATATATTGTATAGGATATTCAACATATTACTATATATTGTATAATATATTCAACATATTACTATATATTGTATAGTATATTCAACATATTACTATACATTGTATAGTATATTCAACATATTACTATATATTGTATAGTATATTCAACATATTACTATATATTGTATAGTATATTCAACATATTACTATATATTGTATAGGATATTCAACATATTACTATATATTGTATAGTATATTCAACATATTACTATATATTGTATAGGATATTCAACATATTACTATATATTGTATAATATATTCAACATATTACTATACATTGTATAATATATTCAACATATTACTATACATTGTATAGTATATTCAACATATTACTATATATTGTATAGTATATTCAACATATTACTATATATTGTATAGGATATTCAACATATTACTATATATTGTATAGTATATTCAACATATTACTATATATTGTATAGTATATTCAACATATTACTATATATTGTATAGTATATTCAACATATTACTATATATTGTATAGTATATTCAACATATTACTATATATTGTATAGGATATTCAACATATTACTATATATTGTATAGTATATTCAACATATTACTATATATTGTATAGTATATTCAACATATTACTATATATTGTATAGGATATTCAACATATTACTATATATTGTATAGTATATTCAACATATTACTATATATTGTATAGGATATTCAACATATTACTATATATTGTATAGTATATTCAACATATTACTATACATTGTATAATATATTCAACATATTACTATACATTGTATAGTATATTCAACATATTACTATATATTGTATAGTATATTCAACATATTACTATATATTGTATAGGATATTCAACATATTACTATAATGATATATCGTTTAGGATATCCAAGATTTTGACGATGAGTTCAGAGAGAATCATATTGATATACTGAATAGGTTCTACTCGGCCTTTGAAGGAATTCATAAGTATATTACAGATTTGAACAGGTAGGTGTGGCCTTACAATACTGTACTTTGTATCAGATTCAGTATAGCTATCATATTTTATATGGTAAATATTTAAACATAAGAATAATTTGACATCAGTTTGGCAGTATGAGATGATATTGGTGGTATATTGTGATCAATAAACAGAATTGCCCTCTCTTGGATGACTCTATTGAGGTGTTTCTCACAGCTATTCCATTTGTGTAGATTCCTGGAGGAACTGGAAGAAGGAGTATACATACAGCAGACGTTGGAGAGTGTGCTACTCAATGGTGATGGGAAACAACTCCTTGTGAGTAGATAACTCCTAGTTATTAGTATAATATATATCTATATACATACATATAACACTAAGTGGTATAATATATATCTATATACATACATATAACACTAACTAGTATAATATATATCTATATACATACATATAACACTAAGTGGTATAATATATGCCTATATACATACATATAATACTAAGTGGTATATACTTGCAGTGTGAAGCCTTGTATCTCTACGGTGTTATACTCTTAGTTGTGGATCTCAAAGTTGAGGGAATAGTGAGAGAGAGAATGCTCGTCTCCTACCACCGTTACAGGTATTTCCGAGAACTCTGGCTATGATGAATAACACAGAATAACATAGCTGTATATATTCTGTTACGATTGAAGTGTGGATATCAACAGCTTATCTCCTGTTTCTCCTAATGAAATGTGTTCAGTTATACCGAGTGTAATCAGCAGCTAACTCCTTGCAGTGCACAGAACGCATCTTTCAACTCTAACATAGACGACGTCTGCAAGTTGATGAGGAGTACAGGACTGAGTCAGCTGCCGGGAGCTAAGCTGCCGGCCAACTACCCCGTCTCTTACTTCCAGTACGTCTCTTTGCGTGTTGCTATATTATAATATATCTCTTGGTAATATAATATATAATATATTGTAGTAATATATGATATGTTATATCTAGTAGTAATATGTCATATGATAAATCTCGTAGTAATATATCATATAATATATCTCGTAGTAATATATCATATAATATATCTGCCAGGAGAGTTCCAGTCAATGAAGAGTATGTAGACATGCTGATAGGTAGACTGAGATCTGACGACGTGTACAACCAGATAGCCGCCTACCCCCTCCCCGAGCACCGCAGCACGGCCCTGGCCACTCAGGCCGGCATGCTCTACATTATCCTCTTCTTCTCTCCCGGGATTCTCCACTCAGAGCCGGCCAAGATGAGGGAGATCGTGGACAAACACTTCCCGGACAACTGGGTGAGTCTCTGTTGCCTACCTATGTGTTTGTCTGTCTCTGTGTCTGTCTGTGTGTCTGTCTGTGTGTGTGTTTGTCTGTCTGTCTGTCTGTGTGTCTGTCTGTCTGTGTGTCTGTCTGTGTGTCTGTTTGTGTGTCCTCTGCATATCTGTGTGTCTGTGTTGAGTAGGTTTGTTAGTGCTCACCAGTGACACCTGCCAACCAGCCTGTCTCAGATGACATGTCTCACTGTGTGTCTGCAGGTTATCAGTGTCTACATGGGAATAACCATCAACCTGGTGGACTCCTGGCAGCAGTTTAAGGCAGCGTCCACTGCACTCAACAACACTCTGGATGTCAACAACGTGCGAGAGCAGTCTATCAAGGTTTGTTTGCAACAAGTTACCATAGCAACCACCTTGTTACTACACAGTACCATAGCAACCACCTTGTTATTACACAGTACCATAGCAACCACCTTGTTACTACGCAGTACCATAGCAGCCACCTTGTTACTACGCAGTACCATAACAACCACCTTGTTACCATGCAGTACTCTGTCTATACGCAGCACGCTAAGAAGCTGGTGCAAGTGCAGCCGAAGCTGGTGCAGGCGCTAAAGGAGGGCGTGCTACAGGAAGTGTACGTGCTGGACAACATCTCTAAACTCATGGCACTCATCCGGGAGGCCAACGTATCCATCAGGTGGCTCATGCTGCACACTCAGGTCCTCTCAACTGGTGAGTAGTTTGGGTCGGGCTGGTAACCCCCCCCCCCACCTGTCACAGCTCTACTCTACTATGTAACATACTCTTATCCTGTACAGTGGTGGAGGCCAACAAGAGATGCAAACTGATACGGGAGCAAGTCACTCAGGAGAGTAAAGCTAACCCCCTCCAACTTCTACAAGTTCTCATGGATGTGGCCAAGTTGGAACTGAAGCTAAGAGAAGTGAGTCTTTCTAAATATAGAATAATAAGTAGAATATGTTTGGTATGATAACTCCCGCCCTGCAGCTTTCTGCAACATGTGACTTCTATCTATATGAGTAGATTATTGTATTTATATTATTATTTATATATTACTATTTATATTATTACTCTGATTACAAGTTCATTAAGCAGCATATAATTAATCTCTCACTATAGACTAGTGGTTATACACTGAATTATATTTTCTACTGAAGATGAAACATAAGATGACCTCTCTCTGAGTAAACTGTAACTCAACTAACACTCTCTGAGTAAACTGTAACTCAACTAACTCTCTCTGAGTAAACTGTAACTCAACTAACTCTCTCTGAGTACACTGTAACTCAACTAACACTCTCTGAGTACACTGTAACTCAACTAACACTCTCTGAGTAAACTGTAACTCAACTAACTCTCTCTGAGTAAACTGTAACTCAACTAACTCTCTCTGAGTACACTGTAACTGAACTAACTCTCTCTGAGTACACTGTAACTCAACTAACTCTCTCTGAGTACACTGTAACTCAACTAACTCTCTCTGAGTACGCTGTAACTCAACTAACACTCTCTGAGTACACTGTAACTGAACTAACACTCTCTGAGTAAACTGTAACTCAACTAACACTCTCTGAGTACACTGTAACTGAACTAACACTCTCTGAGTAAACTGTAACTCAACTAACACTCTCTGAGTACACTGTAACTCAACTAACACTCTCTGAGTAAACTGTAACTCAACTAACTCTTTCTGAGTACACTGTAACTCAACTAACACTCTCTGAGTAAACTGTAATTCAACTAACACTCTCTGAGTACACTGTAACTGAACTAACACTCTCTGAGTAAACTGTAACTCAACTAACACTCTCTGAGTACACTGTAACTCAACTAACACTCTCTGAGTAAACTGTAACTCAACTAACTCTTTCTGAGTACACTGTAACTCAACTAACACTCTCTGAGTAAACTGTAACTCAACTAACATTCTCTGAGTAAACTGTAACTCAACTAACTCTTTCTGAGTACACTGTAACTCAACTAACACTCTCTGAGTAAACTGTAACTCAACTAACTCTCTCTGAGTAAACTGTAACTCAACTAACACTGTGTCTGGTTGAAGCAATGAATCTTATGTTGGTAGATGTTTAGAAAAATGTTGGATGAAAAGGAGAAGAAGTGGGAGAGTTGTAAGAAGGAATGCCGAGAGAGAATGCAGGAGTTGGCTGACGTCTTTTCTGGAACTAAACCTTTAACCAGAGTGCAGAAGAACGGTTAGTCTGGCGTAGTAATACAAGTGTGTGTTAGTCTGGCGTAGTGATACAAGAGTGTGTTAGTCTGGCGTAGTGATACTATAGTGTGTGTTAGTCTGGCGTAGTGATACTATAGTGTGTGTTAGTCTGGCGTAGTGATACTATAGTGTGTTAGACTGGCGTAGTGATACTATAGTGTGTTAGACTGGCGTAGCGATACTATAGTGTGTGTTAGTCTGGCGTAATGATACTATAGTGTGTGGTTGTCACTATGAAATACTATAAGTTATATTATAAACTTGTGTTATTCTTCTTGTAGATAAATTGCAGACATGGTTTTCTTCAATGAGTGCTCAAATGGACTCACTAAACCACGACGACTCCACGTCAGCTGGTCGTAAGATAGTTCAGCTGATGCAGGCACTGGAAGAGGTAGTGTCGTAGTTTCACTAACCTCTCCATGACAGTTCTGATGATATTTAGTATACGTTTCTACCGATAAAATAAAGGTGTTGTGTGTTGCTCTAAACTTGTGAGTATGCAAGAAGATGTATGATTGGTTCACAGGTGCAAGAGTTCCACCAATTAGACTCCAACTTACAAGTGAAGCAGTTTCTAGCAGACACCAGACAGTACCTCCACCAGATGATCAGAACTATTAATATTAAGGAGGAAGTCCTGATTAATCTGCAAATTGTATCGGATCTTAGTTATGCCTGGCAGATCATAGACAGGTGAGTGAGTGAGTGAGTGAGTAAGTGAGTGAGTGTGTGAGTGAGTGAGTCAGTCAGTAAGTGAGTCAGTGAGTCAGTCAGTCAGTCAGTCAGTCAGTGAGTGCGTGTGTGGGTGAGTGAGTGAGTGGGTGAGTGAGTGAGTGGGTGAGTGAGTGTGTGTGTGAGTGAGTGAGTGAGTGTGTGAGTGAGTGAGCTAGTGAGTGAGTGTGTGAGTGAGTGAGTGAGTGAGTGAGTGAGTGAGTGAGTGAGTGAGTGAGTGAGAGAGTGAGTGAGAGAGTGGGTGGGTGTGTAAGTGAGTGTGTGAGTGAGTGAGTGGGTGACTGAGTGAGTGTCTGAGTGACTGAGTGACTGAGTAAATGTCACTGTGTGACTCTACTCCAGAATAGGTTGCATTGCTTACTTTTGTTCCAACTACTGGGGGAAAGTAATGAATCTTTTACTATCATGAAGTTGTTGGTGTATTTATTTATGTATTTCAAACTTTGCTTTAGTTACACGTTTTATATGCAAGAAGGAGTGAAGAAGAAAGCAGATCTTGTCATTAAACTAAGAGCAACTTTCCTGAAGGTATTTTATTATGATTAAATGTGTATGTTGTCCTATGTTACACCACGTCTCATACTATTTATAGGACTACTATCGCTTGTCGTACTATTTATAGCTAGCATCTGCCCTTGACCTTCCCTTGATGAGAATTAGCCAGGCCAAGAGTCCGGACCTCATCAGTGTCTCTCAGTACTACTCAGGGGAGCTGGTCTCTTACGTCCGGAAAGTCTTGCAGGTCCGTGTTGAACTTTGATTACAGCTTCAATGTTCTGTAGATTATACCTGGGACAGTGTTCTGTAGATTATACCTGAGACGATGTTCTGTAGATTATACCTGAGACGATGTTCTGTAGATTATACCTGAGACGATGTTCTGTAGATTATACCTGAGACGATGTTCTGTAGATTATACCTGAGACAGTATTCTGTAGATTATACCTGAGACAGTATTCTGTAGATTATACCTGAGACGATGTTCTCCCTGCTGGACCAGATCATCAAGCTGCAGACTAGTAAGATCAGAGAAGTGCCGACCAGACTGGATAAAGACAAGATGAAGGAGTATGCACAGCTGGACGAGAGATACAAGGTGAGGTGTTATCTGCAGAATACTGTGTGTTATGTATAGTACACTGTTACAGTGAAGGTGTTACCTGCAGAATACTGTGTGTTATGTATAGTACACTGCTGCAGTGAAGGTGTTACCTGCAGAATACTGTGTGTTATGTATAGTACACTGCTGCAGTGAAGGTGTTACCTGCAGAATACTGTGTGTTATGTATAGTACACTGCTACAGTGAGGGTGTTACCTGCATATTCGGTACTGTGTGCAGGTTGCAGAACTCACCTACGCAATCTCCGTGTTCACCGAGGGGATACTCATGATGAAGACGACCCTCATGGGGATCATCAAGGTCGACCCCAAGCAGCTCCTCGAGGATGGAATCAGAAAAGAGCTGGTCAAACAGGTGGCATACGCCCTACACAAAGGACTCATGTTCAATCCTAAGGCTAAGGTCTGTCAAAAGTTACTCAGGCTAACTGTTCTTGTCAGTCAACAGTTGAGGTCAAGTCAAGGTCACCTTGTCACCCGGTTTCGCATAGATAGGTAGCAGTTTTCTGAACTCAAGGAGAGTTATATAGAATGCTGCCAGTAGACATTATTTTAGAAGTGCAAGATTTAGTTTTTATGTGAAAAAGTGATGTGAATGTTTTAATTTAACAGCAGTATGTTTGTTTATGTTTACTCAAAGTTTGTGTGTTCTACTCTTTGCTCTGTCTGTAGAAATTGTCAGTCCTATTTGTGGTAGTCTGAAGTTCTATTACAACTGGTGAACTTATTTCTTCTGTTACTCTGGCGATAGTTGTGTCTGTCTCTCGTTTGCAGACGAGTGAGTTGATGCCGCGTCTGCGTGAGCTCGGTGCCAAGATGGACGGGTTCAGGAGGTCATTTGAGTACATCCAGGACTACGTGGATATCTACGGCCTCAAGATATGGCAGGAGGAGCTGTCTCGTATTGTTAACTACAACGTCGAGCAAGAGTGTAACAGCTTCCTCCGAACTAAGGTAGTCTACTTCCTGTCACATCTACTTCCTGTCACTGCTACTTCCTGTCACTGCTACTTCCTGTCACTATGTAGATGTTGTCTCTATATATTACCTCGACTCACCTGCTTGAAACCTTTAAATATGTTGACATAATTCTTACTAAAGCTTGTAGTAAATGAACAGGTGTGTAGCTCATAAACCTGCCATGCAACATGCATATTGAATAATAAAACCACCAGCTAGCGCTTGCTTTTCAACTTGAATTGACAAGTCTCTATGTCTTCTCAACTCAAGTCTCTATGTCTTGTCAACTCAAGTCTCTATGTCTTGTCAACTCAAGTCTCTATGTCTTGTAATAATAGCAGCAATATGCTCTTCTCTGCAGGTGTTAGACTTCCAAAGCATTTATCAAAGTAAGACAATTCCCATTCCCCGGTTTCCCCCTGTTGACAGCTCCGTGAACTTCATTGGCAGGTTGGCGCAGGAGATTCTCAGAATCACGGATCCTCGGTGAGATTCTAACTGCAGGTTTATCTCCCCTTTGGGGTTATTCATAGCTTAGTACTGTCATATATATAGCTACATAGTACTGTCATATATAGCTACATAGTACTGTCATATATAGCTACATAGTACTGTCATATATAGCTACATAGTACTGTCATATATAGCTACATAGTACTGTCATATATAGCTACATAGTACTGTCATATATAGCTACATAGTACTGTCATATATAGCTACATAGTACTGTCATATATAGCTACATAGTACTGTCATATATAGCTATATAGTACTGTCATATATAGCTATATAGTACTGTCATATATAGCTACATAGTACTGTCATATATAGCTACATAGTACTGTCATATATAGCTACATAGTACTGTCATATATAGCTACATAGCTTAGTACTGTCATATATAGCTACATAGTACTGTCATATATAGCTACATAGTACTGTCATATATAGCTACATAGTACTGTCATATATAGCTACATAGTACTGTCATATATAGCTACATAGTACTGTCATATATAGCTACATAGTACTGTCATATATAGCTACATAGTACTGTCATATATAGCTACATAGTACTGTCATATATAGCTACATAGTACTGTCATATATAGCTACATAGTACTGTCATATATAGCTACATAGTACTGTCATATATAGCTACATAGTACTGTCATATATAGCTACATAGTACTGTCATATATAGCTACATAGTACTGTCATATATAGCTACATAGTACTGTCATATATAGCTACATAGTACTGTCATATATAGCTATATAGTACTGTCATATATAGCTACATAGTACTGTCATATATAGCTACATAGTACTGTCATATATAGCTACATAGTACTGTCATATATAGCTACATAGTACTGTCATATATAGCTACATAGTACTGTCATATATAGCTACATAGTACTGTCATATATAGCTACATAGTACTGTCATATATAGCTACATAGCCTCAGAACCTTTTTCTGTAGATCAACTGTGTACATAGACCAGATGAGTGCCTGGTATGACTACAAGACAAAGGAAGAGGTTGTGAACAGCAGGCTTGCCCATCAGTTGCAGGTAGAGCACCAGCATATCTGTGTGTATAATCTTTGGTAGTAAAGTGGGGAGTTACGCTATAAGTATATATATAATCTTTGGTAGCAGAGTGGGGAGCTACACTATAAATATATATAATCTTTGGTAGCAGAGTGGGGAGCTACACTATAAATATATATAATCTTTGGTAGCAGAGTGGGGAGCTACACTATAAATATATATAATCTTTGGTAGCAGAGTGGGGAGCTACACTATAAATATATATATAATCTTTGGTAGCAGAGTGGGGAGCTACACTATAAATATATATAATCTTTGGTAGCAGAGTGGGGAGCTACACTATAAATATATATAATCTTTGGTAGCAGAGTGGGGAGCTACACTATAAATATATATAATCTTTGGTAGCAGAGTGGGGAGCTACACTATAAATATATATAATCTTTGGTAGCAGAGTGGGCAGCTACACTATAAATATATATAATCTTTGGTAGCACAGTGTGGAGCTACACTATAAGTATATATAATCTTTGGTAGTAAAGTGGGAGCTACACTATAAGTATATATAATCTTTGGTAGCACAGTGGGAAGCTACACTATAAATATATATAATCTTTGGTAGCAGAGTGTGGGGCTACACTATAAATATATATATAATCTTTGGTAGCAAAGTGTGGAGCTACACTATAAATATATATAATCTTTGGTAGCAGAGTGTGGGGCTACACTATAAATATATATATAATCTTTGGTAGCAAAGTGTGGAGCTACACTATAAATATGTGTGTCAGCAATCCCTCGTGTGACGAGTATGATGTCTGCTTGCAAGCCCTAGTCTGTGCCGTGATCCGTAATCCGTTCCAGTTCAAAAATCCGTAAAATCCTACTAGAGGTTGTGAGTTCTGAGGTGACTCACAAGCCCAATTCGAGATCGGCATAATTTGCCACAGTGAGGACAAATGTTACTAGAGTTAGTCACTGGTGGGTGTGTAACAGAGCCTAACTCCCTGCTTTTCCTTAACAACCGTTTGTGCTCTCGTTTTTGGCGTTGTTGTTGTTCAAAAATCGCTGTCCCTTGATGCACAACAGTTCTCCAATTTTTTCTGTCCAAGGCCTGAACTTCCCAGGTCTGTGGTCGAATGAAACACTGCTTAAGGCTCTCGTGTAGAGTGTCTTTATACCTTTTCCTCTGACCACCCTGTGAGCGATTTCCAGTGTTCAGCTCAGAGTACATGATCTTTTTTGGTAGCCGGTTATCATCCATTCTTACCACATGGCCAGACCACTTCAGTTGTCTCTTCACAATCATGGTAGTAATACTTGTAGTTTGAGCTTTATCGAGGACACTGTTAGTAGTCTGCCTGTCTTGCCATTTGACTCCGAGGATTCGCCTGAGACTGCGGTTGTGAAATCTCTCGAGGGACAGCAGGTTGTGGCTGTAGGTTACCCAAGTTTCAGAGGCATAAAGTAGTGTCGGGAGAACAATGGCTTTGTATACTTTTAGTTTGGTCTGTCTGTATATATCCTTGTTGTTGAAAATGCGTGTTTGCAGCCTCCCAAATGCGGAGCTGGCGGCCTGGAGTCTTCGGTTTATTTCAGCATCAATGTTTGCTTTAGAGGATAGGCAGCTACCTAAATAGTTGAAGGTAGTGACTTGGTCTAATATTTGGTCTCCCACCTTGAGGGAAAAATCCTCATGTCTTTCAGTATTCGGGTGTGGTTGGTACATTACTTGCGTCTTCTTGGCATTGAGTGTTAGACCAAGAGAGGTGTATGCTGTATTGAATGCTGTGAGAGCAAGTTGAAGTTCCTCCTCGGAATGAGCCATGATCATGTTATCATCAGCATACTGCAGTTCATGGATAGCCTCGGTAGCTGTCTTCGTCTTAGCTCTGAGACGTCTGACATTGAAAATATCATTAAATCTATATCTGATTCTTACTCCAGATGGCATACATTCACTCACTAGTTGAAGTACAGCAGTGAGGAAAATCGAGAACAAAGTAGGTGCTATCACACATCCCTGTTTTACTCCTGTGTTCACAGGAAACTCCTTAGAGTGGTCTCCATCAACTAATACTGATGCCTTCATGTCATCATGTAAGATGCGAATGATGGTAACTAATTTGTCGGGGCATCCAATCTTGCCTAGCACTTTCCACAGCGTTGGTCTGTGAACTGTGTCAAAGGCTTTCTTTAGATCGATGAATGCCATAAACAGATCACGGTGCTGCTCTAGGCATTTTTCTTGAATCTGCCGAGCAGCAAAAATCATATCCACAGTTCCTCGGTAAGGTCTGAAGCCACATTGGCTCTCTGGTAGGCATCTCTCTGTCAATTGGCCAAGTCTAAAACTAACTATTCTCGCCAGAAGCTTTCCAGCAATGGATAGCAGAGAGATACCCCTATAGTTTCCACAATCGGCTCTGTTACCCTTCTTGTAAAGAGTTACAATATTAGCATCCTTCAGATCAGGATGAAGTGATTCTTTTTCCCAAATCAGCTGAAAGAGCTCCAGCAATTTTCTGTTCAATTCTAGCCCACCACCTTTAAAAATCTCTCCAGGTATTCCATCCGGTCCGGCAGCTTTTCCTGACTTAGTCATGGATAATGCTTTCTCAAGTTCGTCAATCGTTGGGGGTTCGGCTAGGTGGGTCAGTATTGACAGTTGTGGCAGACATTCTAAGGTCTTCTCATCTACCATAGTGTCTTGGTTAAGCAGCTCTGAGAAATGTTCAGCCCATCTGCCCTTGATCTCATCTTTCCCCTTATGTATTGTGGAACCATCTTTGGAAGCTATTGGCCCACATCCTCCAAAAATTGGGCCATACAATCTCTTCGTAGCGGAAAAGAACTCTTTGCTACTGTTTGTCTCAGCAAGTCTCTGAAGCTCCTCAGATTTTCGGATCCACCAGTCATTTTTTATTGTCCTTATTCTCGCCTGTACTTTCCTTCTCATTTTATGATAATGTTCCCTTTTTTCCACATTTCTATAGTCTTGGTGCCATAAGCTGAAAGCATGGCGTTTCTCCTTTATGAGCTCGTTTATTTCTTGTTCGTTGTCATCAAACCAATCTTCATGTTTTCGTTCTGGTTTACCCAGGGTTGAGTGGCATGTTTTCAAGATCGAATCTCTCAGAACTTCCCAGCTGCCATGAGTAGAATTTATATCAATATCTTGGATATTCTCTGTGAGCTCACTTTGGAAGCTCTGCTTTATTTCTGGCTGGTTGAGCAGCGATAGATTTATTTTTGTCTGCTTTCTTTTCCTGTTCATTTGTTTTGGATGAATACATATGTTCATTTTTGCCAGAATCAGTCGATGGTCTGTCCAGCAAGCATCAGATAGGTCCATAGCTCGGGTTATACACACATCCTGCACATCCCGTTGTTTGACAATGATGTAGTCGATAAGGTGCCAGTGGCCAGATCTGGGATGTCTCCATGAGGTCTTGCGTCGGTCTTTCTGTCTAAAAAGAGTGTTTGTGATTACCAAGGAGTGTTCAGCACATTTGGTGAGCAGTATTTCCCCATTGCTATTTAGCTTCCCAGTCCCATCTTTACCAATTATCTTTTTCCACACATGGTGATCTTTTCCAACCCGAGCATTGAAATCTCCAAGGACCATGATTTTCGCACTCTTGGGGATCCCTGATAGAACCATATCTAGATTGGAGTAGAACTGCTCCTTTTCCTGATGATCAGCAAGCAATGTCGGTGCATATGCTGAAATCAATGTTGCTTTCCTGTTGCGGCGTAGGTTTAGTTGGAGAGTCATCATCCTGTCGTTGATTCCCACTGGTAGCTGGTCGAGTTTCCTCACAACCTCATTCTTGATAGCGAAACCAACCCCATGAACTCTCTGTTCATCAGCTGGTTTCCCTCTCCAGAAAAAAGTGTACCCACCACCAATTTCCGTGAGCTGCCCTTCATCAGCTAAGCGAGTTTCCTGAAGGGCTGCTATGTCTACATTTAGTCTTCTGAGTTCACGAGCTATGAAAGCCGTTCTTCTCTCAGGTCTGTTTGATTTATCATTGTCCATCATTGTCCGTACATTCCAGGTTGCTATGTTCATTTGTATTTTCTGACCGCAAAGAGGTGAACCCGCTGGACGCGGTAATCCAGCCAGGTTGAGTTGGGAGCAGACTATGTTTGGGGCACCTTTTCTAGCCCTCTCCTCTGATTGAGGTGAGCAGAGTGGGTCCTAAAAAGGACTGCTCAGTCATAGAGATCACTACCGAACAACCATACTGCTCCCTGTCCTAAGTTGAGCGACTGATAAATCTCTACCGCCTACGTGCTGGTTTGTAACTGGAAACTTCCAGGCTTCACTTCCCTGTTCCCGTCGCTACGCTCCAATCGCCGCAGGGCTTGAGGAGGGTTGCAAGCAGAAGCTGTGCGTGGTATAGAGCATTGTCGCACGAAACGATACTCTGTAAGCTTGGCTAGGCATGTATGGATCCAGTGGCAAGGGAGCCTCGACGACTGGAAAACATACCTAGTTGCAGTGAATGGCCGTTGATTCATGGAATTCATTCGCCCTTTCAGTTTCCTGACGAGTGTTCACAGACCCGTTGTGTTTGTATAGGGACCACCTCCCATAGCCTTTGTGTTTATTTGAAACACATCCCGCAAGGCAGCGGGTGTACACTGGTTTAGTCGCCAGCGGCTCGATCATGAAACAGGTGGTACTGGATTACATGGTACCAGTAGCAGGTTATTAGATCCTGACCTGACCACTATAAATATATATAATCTTTGGTAGCAGAGTGTGGAGCTACGCTATAAGTATATATATAATCTTTGGTAGCAGAGTGTGGAGCTACACTATAAATATATATAATCTTTGGTAGCAGAGTGTGGAGCTACGCTATAAGTATATATATAATCTTTGGTAGCACAGCGTGGAGCTACACTATAAATATATATAATCTTTGGTAGCAGAGTGTGGAGCTACACTATAAGTATATATAATCTTTGGTAGCAAAGTGTGGATGTCATGGGGCTGACAGGGCTAGACAGGCTCTTCTCATTCATGATAGTACAGCAGCTGCAAGAACTTGTCAAGTACCTTGAGAGAGTTGTCGCCAGGGAGAAAGTCTGGTTGGAAGTGAAGTCGGTTGCTGAGTCAGCCCTGATGCCTATAGACAGACTTCCTGGTGAGTCACATGTGTCCACCTACTCTATTACCTCCTGTGTTACCTACTCTATTGCCTACTCTGTTACCTTCTCTATTACCTACTCTGTTACCTACTCTGTTACCTACTCTGTTACTTACTCTTCATATAATCAGAAAACGTAATATTTACTTACTCTAATCAGTATAAAGATATTTGCATAAAAAAATTAATTTAGTGATTTATAAGAGTGAAAGTTTCTTGTGAATGTATTTTGTAATGTTGAATAATATCTCATCAGCACCATGTTTGGTCATGTTAATCTTCTTCCGTATCAGAGAATATTTCTGCTGTATTCAATGCATACTGCCAACTCTCCAGCTTTCTAAATACGCAGCTAGCAGAATATATATCTATATATCTAGCCTCTATTTTTACACATTCTACTTGGTTTGTATTTTACTTGAAATGCTATGTTCGTATGTTTAGCTGATCAGAAAGTTTATCAACAGATTTCACAAGCTGGAGCCAAGCTGTGGCCTCCGTTTGTCAACTCCATCCTCAAGGTGAGTTAGAGTTCTCTGTACTCACTAGTATATGTTATATACCAACTGATATATTATACACCGACTAGTACACAGATATAACATTCTGAATTATGTGGTATTTTATAGATTGGACAAATGCAGTTACTAAGGAAACAGATAGCCCATGAGTTAGCCACTTCCTCTAAGTTTGACTCTAAGTTCCTGGCCAGTGCCTTGTCCAATATGAATGTGTGAGTCACCAATCCGAACTCTGGTCAAATATCTACTTGCAATGTTTAAATTACAGGACTTGCAATTATGATGATTATTTTTTTATTTTATGTTATTTATCGTCCACCTTTTATTCTTTTTAATAATATTTATATTCGTTAATGTTTATGGCTTTGAAAATTGCTTTTTCAATTGTTAGCAATCTATTAAATAGCAACTTTTTATCTTTTAGTGACTATAGTTTAGTTTGTTTTACCTGTTTAGTAGTTCTGTGCACTCTGTATACAATATGATTGATTAAGGTCATTGCTGAATGATATTGAGAAGCACTACAAGGAGCCCAGTCTACCCTATCCAAGTGAAGAAAACCCTCTCATGTATGAACTGACCAGTTACCTGGAATCTATAGGACTCTCAAACCCCTTTGACAAGGTTGTATATTGTGTGGCTGTGCCAGTTCTCACTCAGTTTGTGTTTAGTAAACCATGCTAGTGATGCAGTGACTCATGTGAAGGAATTGTGGTTTTCGTTTCCCATTAATAATCAATATTGGTGGTATAATAATAATTGAGTAGAGAAAAAGAGTCTTGATTTTGCAGCTAGTCACAATAATTGTTAGTTTGTGTGACAGCTAGTGGTCTAATCATTTGATTATTTGTGCTGCTCTAATGTAAGACTTGAATTGCCAATTGGAACTTTTTATAGCTTAAGTGAACATAGATTTACTGTTTGTATGAGAGAAAATATAGAAACCTGTATAAGCAGTTTAATGATAAGAATTTTCAGCCCTTGTTTTACTTGTATATTTTATTACATGTTGTAGATATACATAACTACCAAGAACATACCATCTCTACCCTTAGCTATATTTATGCTGGTGATCACACAACTTCCCAAGCTGCAATATATCAAGAGTGTCGGTACGTAGTGCAATCTCTTGTGATACACAGTATCAACTGATTATCAGCTTTTCAAGACCTGTTGAAACCTAAGGCAGTCTCATATTGCAGTCAACAAGTGCTCACTTGCTATTGACTATTCTATAGTCTATAAATACATCCTAGCGTACTGAGACTTTCACTTGCTATTGACTATTCTATAGTCTATAAATACATCCTAGTGTACTAAGACTTTCACTTGCTATTGACTATTCTATAGTCTATAAATACATCCTAGTGTACTAAGACTTTCACTTGCTATTGACTGTTCTATAGTCTATAAATACATCCTAGTGTACTGAGACTTTCACTTGCTATTGACTATGCTATAGTCTATAAATACATCCTTGTGTACTGAGACTTCTTTTAGCAAACTTGTTGTTTTCCCATTTACCAACGTAAAAAGTTTTCCAATAAAACTATTTTCACTCAGTTTTAAAAATGTAAAGTTTTCTCTGCGAAATAACAGAGGAGGTTGTGTTTATAATAAATTATCATAATGAATTTCACTCGTAAAGCTCTGAATTTGCCATTTTATAAAGGCTAAGCCTGACATTAAACCTCAAATATAAAACATTCTGCACCAACAAATTACACTAAAATATCTCCGATGATACCTTCTCACAGTATTGAGTAATTCTTTAATTAGGCACAATGATGTCTAAACGAATGACAGATGGGTTGGATGGTGCACCATTTGTCATTGGCTGTCTGACGGTATTGAAGCAATTCAACTCTACACTGACGGACACTTTCTTCCAGCTTTTGGCACAGTATATCAAGACTCTGTCACTGGAAGGATCAGCTAAGTATGAGTATTACTAGCTCAATATTCTCACTGGTGAAAGTCTCTTGTCACTTTTATATCATTAAAAAGTTCTATACTTGCTCGTTCAACATTCACATGTGTTATTCAGAAATTTCTCATGTTATGAATTTATATAAAGCATAGTTGATTACTAGGCAACACTGCACATTATTGCAGAAATTTAAATATTTTCAGTCAGAAGATGCAAGATTTTCCAGCCGATGCAGTATGTGGGATGCTGTTCCTTGAAGAGTTTATATATCATGGGAGAATACGCCGAAAGGTATGTGATTAATTTGACTGAATCTTTTATTCACTAGTTAAAATATTCATAACATAAAAAACCAACTAATCTCCACCTGACAATGATTTAGAATCAGTTGTTTTCTATGGAGGTGGCAATCAATAAATGCCATTACCCTGTAACTATTATATGGCCACAAATGTAAAAGTTGAATTTGTGAGAAGAGAGCTTAAGTTTTAGCTGTTGTGTATTTTACTTTATAGGTTATTGAGGCTCATATTCCAACATTCATATTCGACCAGTACAGAGAAGTTCTAGCACGATAGAGGATGGTCAACAATAAACATTATTATTCAAGCATTTTATACACTGCTATTTTTGTAGATATTGTTGAACTTTTACTTGAAAGTTTTTATAGCACTCACCAGCAATCAAAGCACTCAAAGTCGATTGGTAATACTTATTTTATTTTCTCAACAAAAATAATGTCAACTTTTATATTTATATTTAAACAAATAAAAAATTATTACAGTTAAATTCAACAGTCAGTATTTCCACCCATTTCAAGTTCATGGCCGATATCTGGTGCATCTATTGTTTTAGTTTGAAGATTTAGCTCCATTTGTAGATTGTCTATTCTATTCATCACTTGGTCATAGTATGTATGGCAGTCATCACACGCAGATATAACGTCTGCTGTTTGCACCTCCATCTCTGGACCCCATTGTGAACACCAGTCAACCAGGTATTCAACACATTTCACTGGAATACACAACCATGTTATACTTGCGTCATTATTTTGAATTTCTTGAATGCAAGAATACAAATCAGGCTTCAATTACCTTGTATATCAAGCATTTCTGTTGATAAATGCTGAACAGTTAGTAGTGATTCTGTCACCACTTCAGAAGCTTTCTCATACTCCACTGGCTCAATCTCGGGGTCTGTGTTTCTAGTACCAATAATTTTACTCACATTTACCCCTTCTTCTGATTCTAAAGCTGTGTCAGTTTCTTCCATTTAGATTATCGTTGTTAATTTTTGTCTAATAAATATATATTTAATCATGAGCATTTTTATTGAACATTATCAACTGTAACTAATTGTACAGTTTCAGCTATTTCATATTTGTACAACATATAGTGCTTATAGTTTGCTTCCAGAATGATTATTGAATATATAATATTAATTGTGTGTATATACATCTAGTGACATATACCTCTGCAACTGTAGCATTACTCTAACAGCTGTTAATGCTAGTAGATTGAATAAAGCCTGAACTATACTGTAAAAATAATCTTTCTTTGATTTTAGAACTTCTTACAGTTACTACTATGGAGTTATGATTATCATTATGATTATGGCTAAGCCCACACTAGATTTGAATCCTCTGAAATTGAGTAATCAGTAATGCTTTCAGTTTAACTTCAATTGGTAGTGATATATTATATATACATAAAATAATTATATAATAAATAATATTATAATGTTAACATAATAAAATTAAAAACAAATGGTCATAGTCATAATGATTAACTTTGAGCTTTTTTTGTCTTTCAGTGTTATCCTCATATTATTTCAATATAAATATCATTTAGTATTTTATTGGCAATAATCATAGTGGTGAAAGTAAAAACAGCAATACTGATATAAAATTAAAAACAAATATTGTAAAGTAAATTTTGAATATTAATATATGAATGGAATATATTATTATTAGTTCGATCAGTATCATGATGATGATAGATTAACTTAAACATTTTCTAAGTTCAAAACAGTGTTTAACTTGTTAACAGTTAATGCTATAATCATCAACATTATGATTATCAGTATGAGTATTGGTACAACATTAACGATACCTGTTACTGATAGATATTGTAACACTAACTCAGGGATGAGTAACTGTAACCCATGATAAATTTATCATAATATTAATAATAAATTATATAATCATAATCATAATGACTAACGTAAAACATAAACTAAACCAAAATATTATTCTTAATCTTAAATTATTATTAAAGTCTGTTGCAGAAATTAAAACTTCCAGCAGCTTTAACATGAATGATAAGTAATGCAAAACAAATAAAAAATTAGCATACTTTGATAAAAAGGAGCCAGCACCGGCTCACACTGGCTAAATAACTAGATGTGTTGATAGGCTCTTCACGAAGCCTCAGTCAGAGCTAAGCTACTGACAAGTTGTGTTGAGGAGGGTCAGCAAAATTGTTCTGCTGCAGAGCAGACCGGTGGATGCAAGTTTAAGCGTGAAAATTTCCACTATAAGCAAGTCGATAAAATTACGATTGCATAACGACAAATACCCCAAGGATTTCGTGTTGGAATTCGGCCAATTAAAGCTAGGGAGGTTAATTTCTAAAGAGGTAAGAATTTTCATATACATGCATATACAGTTTTACAAAGTAAACTAGCTGCAAGTTCAGGACTAACTACTACAATTAACACTATATTTGAAACATTTTTTTTACAATAATAGTATGTGGTTTATTTAACAGCTTTATTTTATCTGCATAAAAATTAAAGTAAACTTTCATTGCAATAATATTTAGACTTCATATTTGCTATATCTTAACCAATAACAAAAAAGTTACAGCTGAATTGGTTATTGCATTTGCAAAGTTTTCAATATTTAGATTGCTTGAAATAGAGGCACAATATATATACAATGAGTCATTTGTTTTGTTGTTTATGCAGACTCGCAACAGTAAGGCGACACAGATACAATAGCACCATGATTGCTATAGTTATATTTGACATAAAATAACCAGATAACCGTTGATTATTATCTACATTATATTTCAAAACATATCAAAATAATTTATATAATAGTATATTCATAGTGCAAATATTATATTCCAGAATTTGAAGTATTTTTTCAAATATCTAAATCGTCATCAGGGTCTTCATCATCAAAGTCATCGGCCTCGTCGTAGTGATAGTAAATCTTCCCTCCGGGGTTTGTCTGCGATGACTCATCACCGATAGAAATTAATGGCCGTCCAGAACTGAAATTAGAGAAAATGAAGTTACAAGAAATTATTGACTAATTTTTATATCAGACAAAAAAGAAGAAATTATGAGAGTTATCTCTCTTGGTGACCAAACTATCACCGATATGTTGAGAATATAGTACTATGTTGAGTATATAGTGCTATGTAGTGCTATGTAGTGCTATGTAGTGCTATGTAGTGCTATGTAGTGCTATGTAGTGCTATGTAGTGCTATGTAGTGCTATGTAGTGCTATGCAGTGCTATGCAGTGCTATGTAGTGCTATGTAGTACTATGTAGTGCTATGCAGTGCTATGTAGTACTATGTAGTGCTATGTAGTGCTATGTAGTGCTATGTAGTGGCTGAAGCTGTTATTACCTTCCATTGTGGGTCTGTGAAAGCAGTGCCTGTTTCTCCGAGTCTTTCTTGAGATAGGGAAGATGGAGTCTATTCTTAGCCTCTCGCTCTTTATCACTGAGGGACAGGTTGAAAGTGAGGCTAGAGACAACATCACCAGACTGAGACTGAGTGTACGACCTCACTACTGCAGAAGACGACGAGTGGACCAGCTTCAAACTGCATGAGTCATCCAGTGTAAAATATTCCTCGGAAGTTTCCAGTTTACCGTTAGATTTGCGTCTCAAACATTTCACTTGAGCGTAGTACACAGAGAGTTCAGATTCGGGCGGTAGAACGTGAATTATTGAACTAAAAAAGTAGTCTAGCCTGTCCACGACCTCTTCATTCAATACAACATCTGTGTGCATCAGCGCTATAACAGAGTTGACCCTATCACTTTCCCGAAGTGCCCGTAACAGCTTGGCAAAGCGCCCAACAGAGTAGCTGAGAAGGAGAAGCGAGATGGAAGGAAAGACCAGAACGGTGTTAGCAGAGCTGACGCTGCTCATAATTCTCTCCTTTAGCGAGTCATACTGGCCAAACACGTCGACATTCTGGACTCCTAGAGAGCCAAGGCTATGTCTGTTGCCGAATAGAGGTTCTGTGTTTATATAAAGGAGAGGTTTCTGTTGACTCAAAGCCTGATTGGTCAACGACTTTATAAGACACGCCCCACTTTTCCTCAAAGAGTCTTTGATAAGTAGAGAGGACTCACACCTCAAGTTGTTGATTAAGTCTTCAAGCATGACTTGTTTCTCGATAGACCCTAGACCTGTAGAACATAGAACTGTAGAACATAGAACTGTAGAGCATAGACTGTAGGACATAGAAGTGTAGAACATAGACTGTAGGACATAGAACTGTAGAACATAGAAGTGTAGAACATAGAACTGTAGAACATAGACTGTAGAACATAGAACTGTAGAACATAGAACTGTAGAACATAGACTGTAGGACATAGAAGTGTAGAACATAGACTGTAGAACATAGAACTGTAGAACATAGAAGTGTAGAACATAGTTTGTAAACTTGATGCTAAAATAAAAACCTTAAGCAGTAAAGTTTATTTTACAAGTTCACTCAACGTTTTGTTGATAAAATGCCTATAAAAAAATTTCTTTAAAAATACGCACACATATTTATTATTAATTGTAATTTTGGTGATAGGCACTGAAACTACAACCAAACAGGGCCTAGTTCCATTTTAACAATATCTAAAATTAATTAAGTTGAAATTAATTAGTCAATATATGAAACAAAGATATGCACCAATAAGTGAGTTTTATGCAGAGATTTTGTATGCAGGAGGTATTGTTGAATTCAAGTGATTGGCAAAGTGAATAAACACTGAGAAGAAAGAATGAAACTAATAGTAAACTGTAAAAGCATTAGTCAGCTATTAGATATCAAAAAGTTAATTTTTTTTCTATTCTGAAGTACTAGTAGTAGCTTTGGCACAGTTACCATCTGAGAATATGAATATGCATTCAACTTAAATATCGTATGATAATTATTATATAACTTATATAATTTCATAAACAACAAGCATCAGTAGCACTGTCATTGTTGTCAATTACAAAGTCTGAACCAGTAAGCATAAGCCAAAGTTCACTATCCTTAGGGGCAACTAGTCATTTTGATTTAGTTTTACATTTACTCAAGTAAAACTAAATACCGCTAAAAGTGGTAAAATTACAATTATCAGTGAGTAACTACAATTTACACAATTGAATTTAATGCTGATACTGATAGAAATAGTAAATCTAACAGCAGCATTATTTAGTTTTTTATATCATAAATAGTATAATTATTACCAATTTAAGCCCAGCATGAGCACCACCATGATTATCACTATGGCATATGCCCGCAGCCTATGGGCATAGCTTGAAGCCTAAAGCTATGAGTAAGACTAAGAGTAAGACTAAGATTTACTCTTAGTATGAATATGGTCAGTTAGTATAAATATGTGTCAATTATTTGTTGGCATCACTATCACTATCACTTAGAAAATAATCACAATTACTTGAGGTTCAATTTATCGTATTTTTGAGAAAATCAGGCTGAAGCTAGACTGATAGTGATAATCATAATGATAATGATTACTCTCATAATCGGTCTAGGTCCCACTGACAGTAATACTGACTGGTGGAATACTCAAATAGTAATACTAATAGTAATAGTAATACTAATACTAATAGTAATACTAATAGTGTAATACTTATACTAATAGTAATAGTAATACTATTACTATAGTAATACTAATACTATAGTTATTTAGTATAAGCATTACTATCAGTAATACTAAAACTAATACTATTTCATGCCAGCTTCCTACCCAGAACAATACGTGATATGAAAATAACATCAAATGCTGCTCACAGACAGGACTCATAAGGCCCTGTACTGGCACCAAAGTCTTAAAACAGAACTGCACTTATGCGATAAAAGTATTAACTACATTTAATAATTCTGTTCACCAAACGAGGCACGTCGCTTACACTAATCTAGTGGTCTAACGTGATTGCATCTTCAAGTAAGTCAAGTAAGTATTAGTAGTAATAATACGTAATAGTAATTACTAATTACTGAATTAGTAATTACTAATACTAATAGTAATAGTAGTACTGTAATGGTAATAGTAATAATTAATAATTTATCAAGTTGAATTTGATATTATTTTTTATTTTCAACATGATTTTGTCAGATTGGCATAATCGTGTGCCTTTGGTGTATTGTTTAATACTATTACAGGTAACTAACTATATATGCTACCTGCTATCTATTGATAATGCGCAAGTGTAATTAATCTCTTCAACAAAATAACAATACTGTCGACACCATTTACTTAGACATCAATGTTTAGACAACTTTTCAGGATTTTCTACTACCAAAGAGCTTGAAATAGGAAACATCCGGTTTAGAATTCTAAAGCCGTAGGACTAGGTTTATGTTTTCTGTATTCTATACGTTGTCGACTTCGTTTTTATAATCTCTGTTATTTTTGTCTTCTGGAATTAAGCATAATTATCAAGAGTGTGAAGGGAAAATAAAATGAATAGAGCGGAAGGTCTCACTAAAAGAAACGTCAGTAAAAAGAAGGATGAAGCTTCTGGGTCATCTGAAGACAAAGGTGACTGGGGAGATTGGGATCACGTCGATGAACAAGAACTCAAAGACGACGAAGAGCAGGATGACCACGAGTCAAAAGAAATGAAATTAACTCTGATGGAAGAAGTTTTGTTAATGGGTTTAAAAGACAGAGAGGTATAGTATTCAAATTGACATGAAATTACTCAATGTTTGGTTATAGTAATACTAGTAGTACTAGTAGTAGTACTAATACTAATAGTAATAGTTAAACTTGATGTTATTTTACAGTATGAGTACGAGTACGAGTAGTAGTACTAGTAGTAGTAGTAATACTTTACTAATAATAATAGTCATACTCATAGTACCTATTAGTAATAGTATTACTGTATTAGTCATACTAATAGATTTACTAATACTAATAGTTATACTCTTAGTAATAGTAATACTATTAGTTTTACTATTAGTATTACTATTACTCTTTTACATTGCTCTTACTCTTAGTCTTACTTTGAGTATAACTTAAACTATTGATGTTGCCGTTGGTATTACTATTATTATAACTGCATAACTATAAGTTTTGGTATTACTAATGTTGTATTTTGTAATAGTAATACTAATAATAATAGTAATACTGATACAGACTACAGTAATAGGTTACTAATAGTAATAGTGAATGTAATAGTAATACAGTTAAATCACAACCACTGATACTGATAACTGAATCTGATGTCTATTTTGAGTTTACTTATTATTATAGTTATAGTGTATCATCCTAGTCATTATGAATATCAATGTGAATGTGATGATGCAAAATTATGACGGTAATAGTGAGACTGATTATCATTATGTTGATTATTGTTGTTAATTTTATAGCAATATCAGTATGCTTATAGTAATAGTATTGGTATCTATTGGTAATGTGCCATCAGTATCTACTATGATACTCAGAGTTTTTAATTCTATGCTTTAGGTTAGGTAAACAGTTCAATGTTTGTGTTACAAGTGTGAATATTAAATGTAATATTATATTTTTAGTGATAGTATATTAGTATGGAAAGTATGAGTGTGAATGCATGATCCTGATAATATTAATATGAAATTAGCTTTTAAGAGTTTGCAGTACCTAGTAAACCTTAATTTTAGTTCAAATCTTGTCTATTTTCATTGCAAGTATTTTGAGTCAGTGCAGATACTAATACCTATCTGTAACATAACTTCTGGGCTCTTGTAACAACTTTGCAATAAGAAGATGATTCTACTGGTTCTACTCTCTCCAGATTCATAACTGGTGCTAGCTGTAGCTGTTTGACTGTACAGAAATAGTCTTGGAACAGATTCCAACTAGTCAATGTTACTCTGGCTGTTTACTGGAAGTGGTGCTATTGAGTACTAATTGACTATCATTTGTTATGCTACGTAGACAGACATAATGTGTGTACATAGTGTGGTACTAGGAACATATCTGTGTAGTGAGTCCAACTTGAACAGTTTTGCACTATTACACAGGTCCTCTCAGTATACCACAGGTCCTCTCAGTATAACACAGGTCCTCTCAGTATTACACAGGTCTCTCAGTATTACACAGGTCCTCTCACTATTACACAGGTCCTCTCAGTATACCACAGGTCCTCTCAGTATAACACAGGTCCTCTCAGTATTACACAGGTCCTCTCAGTATTACACAGGTCCTCTCAGTATTACACAGGTCCTCTCAGTATTACACAGGTCCTCTCACTATTACACAGGTCTCTCAGTATAACACTATTACACAGGTCCTCTCAGTATACCACAGGTCCTCTCAGTATACCACAGGTCCTCTCACTATTACACAGGTCCTCTCAGTATAACAATATATACAAATGGCTGGTTGAGAAATGCATCAACTGTTAAGAGGATTATAAATTAATGGTGCATCTGCCATTAGTTATAATCTGAAGGTTTGAATTGGGATTGAAAATATAAAATTATCATTTATATGGCATTTTGTTACTAGATGAGTTAAGGCATGATTACTAGTGTGTTATTGTAGATGGGTACTCATTTGTATATCACAACACTGACTGGGTGCTTTCACTAGTGCAGCACCAACTGCTTAAATCAACTAACCTTTCATACACAATATACAATACATTTCTGAGAATGATTACCTATTGTTCCCAATTGTTATTACTTTAGTAAGTTTACTACCCAACTCTACTCTCCCACAGCCCTGTACCACATGCTGTATACACTTCCTCTGTTACTCTCTCCTCTCCAGGGCTACACCTCCTTCTGGAACGACTGTATTTCCTCTGGCCTGAGAGGCTGTATACTGATAGAGTTGGCGCTGCGAGGCCGCATAGAGCTGGAGAAGACGGGAATGAGGAGGCGGAGCTTACTCAACAGAAAGATTGTGGTCAAAAGTGGCAGTCTCACGGGAGATGTGCTTCTGGACGAGGCGCTCAAGCATATCAAAGCAACGGAGCCCGGAGAGACGGTGCAGACTTGGATAGAGTACCTCAGTGGTGAGTGAGTAGGACCTCAGTGGTGAGTGAGTAGTACCTCAGTGGTGAGTGAGTAGTACCTCAGTGGTGAGTGAGTAGTGAGTAGTACATACACAGTGGTGAGTGAGTAGTGAGTAGTACCTACACAGTGGTGAGTGAGTAGTGAGTAGTACATACACAGTAGTGAGTGAGCAGTGAGTAGTACCTACACAGTGGTGAGTGAGTAGTGAGTAGTACATACACAGTGGTGAGTGAGTAGTGAGTAGTACATACACAGTGGTGAGTGAGTAGTGAGTAGTACCTACACAGTGGTGAGTGAGTAGTACCTACACAGTAGTGAGTAGTGAGTAGTACCTACACAGTGGTGAGTGAGTAGTACCTACACAGTGGTGAGTGAGTAGTGAGTAGTACCTACACAGTAGTGAGTGAGTAGTGAGTAGTACCTACACAGTAGTGAGTGAGTAGTGAGTAGTACCTACACAGTGGTGAGTAGTAGTGAGTTAATGTGTCTGTGAATGATACTGTGAGATTACTGAGTCACTCATATACTCACTCTGATCAACTTTCAGTCAGTTGGTCAGAGTGAGTATATGAGTGACTCTAAGTAATGGAATATAATAGTTAATAGTAGCAAACCTCACTTCAGAAACCTGCCTCTTCTCTTCAGTCTATGGAGTTGTCCTGACATGTCTCGTTGCGTCTTGTACATCGAGTCTGTCCAGGTGTGTTGGTATTTGAGATTATACCATCTCTGTCCACCAGCCAATCATATTTCAGTAAAGTATCAGTATATCGGAATTACTTGGTGAATTTTTTACACGAGTTATAATTTAATGTTTGCACACCCAACTAGTAGCTACTAACTCACAGTAGCCATACCCAACTAGTAGCTACTAACTCACAGTAGTCACAGCTGCTAGCTGTTCATTACCATTACAAACCACTGAATTCATTCTACCAACACCAGTTCATTATGTTGTTTAGTAGCCAAACATGGCATTATTAAACAAATATATAAAACAATGACTTGAGTAGTTTGTAATAGTAAGTTGTCTTCCCCTAATCTCCAATACAGTGAATGTAATGATTCATTGAGTCATATAGCTTGCATGTTATTGGTTGGAGTTTTCTTGTTTGGCTGTAAATTGTGTTGAAATAACCACGTGACTAAGTGTTATGGGAATTGCCTCCACTCTCATGATAGAAACTCTTCTTTCTCCCCGTGTAATCTCTCTGTCTGATGTGCTGTTTGTTTGTAAGGTGAGACGTGGAACCCGATGAAGCTGGGATATCAGCTGCGGAACGTGAGAGAGAGGCTGGCCAAGAGTCTGGTGGAGAAGGGAGTCTGTACGACGGAGAAACAGAACTTCCTGCTCTTTGACATGACCGTCCACCCCCTCACAGACAATAACATGAAACAGAGACTTGTCAAGCGTGTGCAGGACGCCGTCCTGTCACGCTGGGTAAACGACGTGCACCGCATGGACAAGAGAATGCTGTCGCTGCTCGTTCTCTCTCACAGTTCTGACGTCCTCGAGAACGCCTACGCCCCTCTCTCCGACGAGGACTACGAGGTGGCCATGAAGCGCACCCGTGACTTGCTCGATCTCGACGTGGAACAGGAGTCTCTCAACGAACGTACTAACGAGCTCATGTGGGCCGTCTTTGCTGCCTTCATTAAGTAAACAATGTGGATAGGAAATCATATAAAACATCGGCAGGCTGACTCTCAGCAGCTGGCAGCGGTTCTGTAGACGTGTTTGAATAGTGAAAATAAATAATTGAAACTCTATTTTATGTTCTTGCGGTAAACTAGTATGTTCTTGTGGTAAAAGCAGAAATTAAACACTATTCTCCCGGCTGTGAATTAAGAACCGCCCACTTGGCACAGCATGCCGTTTCCTGTCTCTTATAACCGAGCTCGCAATGAGCTCTATTTATCACCATAGCCCTAATGTACTTTCTATGTAATTTATATTATTTTTGTGCTTACTAAGTGTATACCCGAGCAATATCTGATATTACATCATAGCTAGTTGTGAATTCTTCATTTGTGTACTAATCTTACGACTAAATATATTTCTACTCTACATTCCATTTCACAGAATGGAACTCTCTCTCCCCGGCGCTGTTTGGTACATCTTGTTGGGCTTGTCTTATCATAATGACGTGCCAGTCAGTTATTTCATCCTAAATCTTTCATTATTATTCATATCCTATACTAGTTTAACATTTCTTTTGCTCGGGAAATAAAGTAATTTTAACCTTTCAGCCTTTTTTAGTTTCTCTAAACATCTTTCTCAAATGTAAACTAAAATATTTTATTTTCAAAAGGTTTGCAAGAAGTAATGAATATTTTATCACGAATAAAAATGATTAAATTTGAATAATATAAGATTAGCAGTTCACCATCCTTAGTATACCACCATGTCTTGAGTTGATTGTGAATTATTGTTATATTGATAGCAAATAAAAGTATTTGTGATAACCTATCAAGGTCACTGTGGGTAATAGCCCCTAGTTGTCACCTCTAGCAAGGTGTGGGTATTCAGAGGCAAGGGGTAATTTTATTCATCTCACCTAACAGGTGTCTGCTATAATACAGGTGTCTGTTATAATACAGGTGTCTGCTATAATACAGGTGTCTGCTACAATACAGGTGTCTGCTACAATACAGGTGTCTGCTACAATACAGGTGTCTGTTATAATACAGGTGTCTGCTACAATACAGGTGTCTGCTACAATACAGGTGTCTGCTACAATACAGGTGTCTGTTATAATACAGGTGTCTGTTACAATACAGGTGTCTGCTATAATACAGGTGTCTGCTATAATACAGGTGTCTGCTATAATACAGGTGTCTGCTACAATACAGGTGTCTGTTATAATACAGGTGTCTGCTATAATACAGGTGTCTGCTACAATACAGGTGTCTGTTATAATACAGGTGTCTGCTATAATACAGGTGTCTGCTACAATACAGGTCTGCAACTCATATGCTATACAAAACAAAGTATGAACCACATTGCAAGTTGTATATAAAAATTACTCCCGCTGGAACAGTATATAACACCATGTTTATATCTTGCATCAGCGTATAATTATAATTTATATAGCTTTTTGAATGGTTCATTTGGTTTGCATTTTCTAAACGGAATATTAACTAGTCCAGGCTGTACCTTAGAGGAAAGTGTGCACCAGAAACCCATTTCAGGGTTAAAATCCATGCAATATTATGTATCCTAGATTGTAAAAATTATATACATTTTTATATGTTAATGTTATATATTAATAACAGCGCGAGGTTGCTGCTGTCTATTATTCAGCCAGTCACCATTAACTTGATTTGTGAAAATATGACTTTCACAGTGGAATTGCAAACCTGGTCTTGTGACTGTGGTCTGTGACTACAAGTTTAAGTAACATAGCAGTATATGTATAAGGAACAGTATTCCATATTCATTACTCCTGCTGGTAGTGCCTATATGTATACACATCACCAGTATCTATCAAGGCAGTGAAATAAACTTCCATTTAGTTACAGTAGCAAACAAGACTCTGTAACGTCTCTACAGTACCACATGTATATTCAGCATGTGCAGATATGAGCTATTAGCAGGTCTATTTAGCATTAGAGAACCATTTGATTGAAATCATATCCTCACTGAGACATTATCTGTAAAAAAAAACAAAATAAAAAAGTTGTCCCTAGCAACAGCTTATATTCGTGTCACATTTTAACTAGCTTGCCTAGTTTAAAACGAGGACGACACTGTAACATTGAAATCTAGGGCTCAAATAGCTCATAAACATGATTAAAGAGCTTGCGATACTAGTGCCTCGTTATCACCAATACAGAGCGTGTTTAGACTACTCAGCCAATCAGAGTCGTGAAATTCTGCTGATGTTATGATACGAATCTAGGTTATGTTATATTTTGCAGACATGCAACTCCTAATTGCAGTTTTCAGTTGTTTTCATTTATGATTTTGAATAACTAACGTACGACTCATTACTTTAAAACATCATAAAAGTAATGCACGTACCAAACACTGCACAATTAAATTTTAGAAGCGGGCATTTTGCAAGAAAACTTGCAGAAATTTATATAAGTTACAGATGAAAGATAACGCATCGCATCTTGCATCTCTGATTGGTTGAGTTTAAACCAATCTAGTACGAGTAAGATATACAGCGTGCGAGTATAACAATAGGGTAGCAGTAGACGCGAGTATTGAATCACGTTTATGCGCACGCTGTAGGGTTCTCTAATAGCTGCCAAATGATTGCCATGGCTTTTGCTACTTGCTCACATTTTTCAAACTGATTGCATATAGCACGTGCCATAACTTTACCATCGGTATACGGCTATCTAGTTAGACAAATAAACAGTATTTATTATAATAGTTTTCCTGGTAATCATAACTCGGATCAGAATGGTTGAATGCAGCCAGCCTACATTACTGAACTCTTACAGCTACTCTTGATGTCTGCAGCCTGTACTTAACACAACGATGTCTCAACGTAAGTTGGTAGCTGGCCATCCTGCTCAACTCTCGGCTACCAGAGGTGAGTGAATTACAATGTTCTCAGTTTTTCATTCAATTTCTATAAATAGAAACTGAAGCAGTGAATAGCTAAGATTTTGGAAACTGCATGTTTATACTATGAACATTTAAGTTTGCAAATTATTTCTGATTTCTCCGCATTTTACTGATAACGACAATATATATAACAACAGCTAGTAGTAGTTGTGTAAATATATTTCAGTGGTAATACTCCATAATTGTTATAATATTAATTCTATCAACACTTTGAGGATGTGTTGCAAGTGTTGAACAGTGACTGTACGGAGAAGGAGGTCTTAAAAACCTTCCAAATGTTGAATAATATTGTGAGAATGGTAGATATATATGTACACAATCTTTATACTATAACTCTTTGGAGATTATAATCTACACAACTACTAATATAACACAACGTGGTGTTACCCCTGACTTAGGTGTCTTAAAATCTGACTATAACATCATATAGCATTGCTTAACTGGCCCCAATCTGAAAGAGTACTGATTTAAGGAGTTCTAGTGGTCAGAACTAAAATATTGAGATATATGCACTACCAGACTCCAACTATACATTCAAATCTTTGAACTATTTTATGGAACTCACTTCTCAAAAATACTCCATTTTCTCAGCTAACTGTGAAAATTTAGGTCAAGAGCCACAAGTCATCACTGTTTCTATTTCCTGTATATTCATAACACAGTGAAACATTTCCACCGCATTACCAAGAAAAACAATCAGAGTTGATGCAAAGGTCATTGAGCTAAGGGATGACCTTTGCCTTCTCCTGATTCATTGACCTCTCAAGTGTCACGAATCCGGATATTATCAAGTAGTAATTTGTATGTTTATGATATTATTTATATGCCATCTTCGTGGAGTCAGTGAACCAATTCTTATCTACAAGAAGTCCCTATATATAGTATATTATACTATATAGTATATACTATACAGTACATACTATACAGTATATACTATATAGAATGTATACCAAAACTAATGGAATCATTGTGTTATAGGTTGGTGTATAACCCAGTCTAAATATAGTAAGTTAAAAGCTGTAATATTCAGTGTTCAGTGCTGTGCTAGTAGGAACTGTGTGGCCATCACTTCACATCTTGTTTCCTCATTCAAACTGTTTGGTAATCATCAACTTGCACCAAATATCTCTTACTGACAAAAACATGTTGCAACACAGAGTTCGGAGTTCGTGCAGCTAATGTAACTTATTTACTAAATGAAAAACAATGCCTCTTGGCTCAGCAGTAGTTTAATAATATTCCTGTTGATAATGTAAACTGAGTAAAACATGGAGAAAACTACAGTCTAGCTCTGACAAGTTCTAGAATAAAATACACATGAATGTTTCACCAACTAATAATTTTCCGATACTATAAACATTTATGTTTTATGCCTATTTCCAGGGAAAATTTTACCTGCTAGGTGTACCACCCAGCCCATCTTATAGGTGCTCATGATTAAATATAAACTAGTTAAATTAGATTAAATGGGAATCTCTTGTGAATTGAACACATGTGTGACCCTAGAATACCTAGACCATTATACTTGTCTGCGTGATGGGACAATACCATGGGTAGCTCCAAGTCACTAGCCTGCATTAGTAGGTCTACACTGGGGTATACTTTGTCTTATATAAACTGTAGGGAGGTACAAGGTTTGGTTCAACAGGCACATCGTCCATGCAGCCGATCGCAACTGGGTGAGGAATATAACATCTGCCTACACTGTAGGAGAGCTCAGTGACATAAGCAGACGTCATGCAGTGACTCATGTCATACTGGAGGGTGAATTTCCCCCAAATCTCAACACTCTCTTTCCTCATCTCACACATCTGAGACTGAAAAGTTTATGTAGAAATGCCAACTTCAACAGGTACAAAGTTTTCTATTCACTATGTAGGTCAGTGTGGCTGTATATACTTCATGGAGTTGTGTGCACATTAGTAAACATACCTTCAGCTGAGAGTAGCAGCACTCAATATACTGCTCAGGGTAGAGGGTTGGTTAGTGATTCCCTTATTTGCTGGCCAAATTTAGTCTTAGTATCATTTAGCTTTTTTTCTGCAGCAGCTATTGCTAGTCATTTCAATATTAGACTGCAATATTCTAATCTAAACTAAGTATTTAAAATCGTAAAGAAATATTATCTTCCCCTGTATCACAAAGGATAAACATTATTCTCACTGAATGTTATAGTCCTGGCAGCAACTACTAACTACGCATCATGTTGTACTAGGCTTTTATTTTCAATGAAACAAATAGAATTATTGGATTATTACACATACAATACATTTAACTAATTGTGTACTTGTATGTAACCATCTCCCTGAGTAATAATTGCATTAATTAATGTATATTATTCCATGTTATACAAACCATCTATTCTATTCTATAGTATATTCTATAGTATATTCTATAGTATATTCTATAGTATATTCTATAGTATATTCTATAGTAGCAACTTATGATCAGTTAGATAAGGTGAGGTGTATTTTGTAGCCTATCTCTTCTGAGGAAGCTCGTTGTGCTGAACATCTCTGGGAACAGAGTATTTACCCACCTGTTCTCCAACACATTCACATCCTTACTATCTCTGAAAGAGCTGCACATGGAGGGCTGTGAACTGACGACTCTACCAAACAGGTGTGTTTAACAGATGATCATTTCATTCACTACACTCACTCTTACAACCTCAACACTAGAGTAATAATATAGTAGAATGATAGAAGATACACTACTTGTACTTGTGTAGTGTACAAGAGGGAAGCAAATTTAGGTTATTACATTATTACCATTTATTACAAGTCTAGTTCTACATCTAAGTAATTACAATTGATTATAAATATATATATATATATATATATATATATATATATATATATATATATATATATATATATATATATATATATATATATATTCGAAAATTGAAACCACAGGTAGCCAAGGTGTCCACTGTAGCGTCAGTGATGCGTGATAAATAAAGCTGTCATTTTTAAATCGCACTCGCTTTCAATAAAACGCAATTTACTGGAATGTAGCACTAAAATAAAAGAATTGGGCTCGCTAAATAACTACCAGCCAGTTAGGTGACGACCACAAAGACGATTCACACTTGCGTTGAGAATGCAGAGCGACAAGTGTCAATGTTTTCTCAACGCGCACAGTGGACACCTTTGCTACTTGTAATTTAAATTTTCGCATGCGAAAATACGCACAGTGCGGCCCTAGGCTTACAGAACTGCTATTGGATTGTTACTAGACTGTTACTAGAACTGTTATTAGACTGTCACTGGACTGTTATTAGACAAGTTTCAGTGACTCCTGTTACTACACCAACACAAGTGACATTATATTGATGTGACTACACTTTTACTTAGAGATGGGGTCTCCTAACACAACTCCTGAACACAATCACTTATTAAAGTATTGCATTATTGAAAAATCTTGTCGTATGCTATGCTAGAGCATAAGTGGGCTATGTGTTATATTACAGTATATTCTGCTATGTGTTATATTACAGTGTATTCTGCTATGTGTTATATTACAGTGTATTCTGCTATGTGTTATATTACAGTGTATTCTGCTATGTGTTATATTACAGTATATTCTGCTATGTGTTATATTACAGTATATTCTGCTATGTGTTATATTACAGTGTATTCTGCTATGTGTTATATTACAGTATATTCTGCTATGTGTTATATTACAGTATATTCTGCTATGTGTTATATTACAGTGTATTCTGCTATGTGTTATATTACAGTATATTCTGCTATGTGTTATATTACAGTATATTCTGCTATGTGTTATATTACAGTATATTCTGCTATGTGTTATATTACAGTATATTCTGCTATGTGCTATGTTACAGTGTATTCTGCTATGTGTTATATTACAGTATATTCTGCTAGGTGTTATATTACAGTGTATTCTGCTATGTTTTATGTTACAGTGTATTCTGCTATGTGTTATATTACAGTGTATTCTGCTATGTGTTATATTACAGTGTATTCTGCTATGTGTTATATTACAGTGTATTCTGCTATGTTTTATGTTACAGTATAACCTTGCTCAAGAATCTTCAAGTATTGAATATATCGGGGAATAAGCTATCTGGAGGCCTGCCTGACTACATGTTCACATCCTTACAATCACTGAGAGAGCTGACTATGAGGGACTGTAACCTGACGACTCTACCAAACAGGTGAGAGCAAACTAGTAGACATTGTTCTGGCCATCTTCCCAACAACTTGCTGGATCCAATAATCTCTCCATTGTAAATTTGTAATAAATTTATTCAGTTTTAGAGCTAGACAATTTAATAGCACATGTAAATTTAGTTCTTCAATTGACTTATTTAACTTAGTGTTCAGAATGTTAGCCAGGTCCTTCTAGTTAAAGTTCTCCCCACTGCATAGATAGCCATATATGAGCACACCTTGTGGTCTTCATATGCACCATCCCTGACTTAGGATTGCTATACCACATTCTTAATGAGTCACTTGATGGTCCACTTAATGTTTCCTAGCAGTCAATGGTTTCCATAGTCTGGTGCAGCCCATCTACAAATAGTATTACAGCTGTTTCATTTAGCATTGACTTGGTTTTGTAATAAGCAGGATGAACTAGTTGTATCCTGTGATGTTAAAATATTCAGAAACATACGGCCATCAATCAGCTGAATGCAGTTTTAAAGTTTTCTACTCCTACAATTAAGCTCTGCCCACACAAACCTTTAACTTGCTGATAATAGTTTAAGCTTACCTGCTCATGATATCGCCCTGGGTCAGTGGAGGTAGAATTATTACTGATAATTGTTAACTTGCGTCACATTCTCTTCTTGGCTGATACCATATTAATCACTAGGATGATTTAAAAGCTTTAAATTTAGGCACTCAGTACCACTAAGTAAGAGAATGTATATACCTGCTGCCAATATCAAAAGTCAAAGAAATATTGAGCATAGGAAAAATTAAAATTCAACCAGCAATAAAGATTAGTTGTAACAGTGGGGTTGTGATGCTCCAGTAGAGCCTATAGTGTGAAGGTTAGCACACTAGCTGCTCATTTCGCCATGGGGGGGGGGGGGGGGGCAGTAGTTTTCACAGTAGTACACATTATTATTATAACAAAAACTTGGCTATACATAGCTACTTATGGAAAATAATGGTAAAAATAGTTTTTCTTGACATTAAAAAATTATTCTAGATTACCAAGCTGATGAAATGAGACATAAACTATAAGATCATATGGAGTTGCTACTACGAGCTTGTATTTCAGTTATGATAGATGGCACAGTCAACTCAGATATCCTTTCTATGAATGGTGTAGGCTTATGAGCAGAATGTAACATTGGAGAATATCACAGACAAAAGTGGTCATAGGGTCTAGCAGCTATTTGGCTTACTTGACAATATATTTTTAACTTATTAGGAAAAAAGATGAAGTATCTGAAAGAGCTGTAGATTAGTTTGATGGCCAAATGCTCAGGAGTTGGTCATTTGATTATGTCCTGAAAAAAAGGTCTCCCATAAAAATGAGATTAGGACCGCAATAATCTCTACTCTAAAAACCACATCATTGCTGCATTTAAAAGCTAGAAAAATACATAAATTATGGGTTTTTTTGCATTAGCATAACAATTCAGAGAAAAATCAGAACTAAAAGCAGGCATGCTTATCTTTCTTAATATACAAAACATTGTGCTGACTGGTAAAAAAGCAAAATCCCAACTGCAGTTTCAAACAATATGCGGAAAATCATTAGAACTATATGATTTTTAGGAATCATTGACCTTTTTTATGAGAAAAGGGTATGGGCAATGTGTATGGGTAATGTGTATGGGCAATGTGTATGGGTAATGTGTATGAGTAATGTGTATGGGTAAAGTGTATGGGTAATGTGTATGGGCAATGTGTATGGGTAAAGTGTATGGGTAATGTGTATGGGTAAAGTGTATGGGTAATGTGTATGGGCAATGTGTATGGGTAAAGTGTATGGGTAATGTGTATGGGTAATGTGTATGGGTAATGTGTATGGGTAAAGTGTATGGGTAATGTGTATGGGCAATGTGTATGGGTAAAGTGTATGGGTAATGTGTATGGGTAATGTGTATGGGTAAAGTGTATGGGTAATGTGTATGGGCAATGTGTATGGGTAATGTGTATGGGTAATGTGTATGGGTAAAGTGTATGGGTAATGTGAATGGGTAATGTGTATGGGTAATGTGTATGGGTAATGTGTATGGGTAATGTGTATGGGTAAAGTGTATGGGTAATGTGTATGGGCAATGTGTATGGGTAATGTGTATGGGTAATGTGTATGGGTAAAGTGTATGGGTAATGTGTATGGGCAATGTGTATGGGTAATGTGTATGGGTAATGTGTATGGGTAAAGTGTATGGGTAATGTGTATGGGCAATTTGTATGGGTAATGTGAATGGGTAATGTGTATGGGCAATGTGTATGGGTAATGTGTATGGGTAATGTGTATGAAATAACTGGCACAAACATAAGAAAATGGAAGTTTAAAGCCATAAATGATAATGAAACATGCATCACTGAAATGCATATAGAATGCCTGAAACAGTCACATGAAAACATGACATTTAATTGGTGCTACCAAGGTATGAAGCTGAGACAATGGTCAGAGGATAAAAGCTCAAGTGGAAAAAATTAAGAAAAAAATTGCTTTTCCCAACCTTGGAGAAGTTTACATACATATAATTAGGTATAAAGCTGATGGAATGCCCAAGTCTAAGGAGTGCTTGAGTGTAGCTATCAATAAATATAAAAACTACATCAAGAAAAAAGATTTTGACAGACTCATGAGCAGCTGAGTACTTGACAAGGTGAGGAGGCTATTGAGATAAAATCACAAGTTATAGGTGGGAAAATATATTATAAACACTTATAGATGACTACTACCGGGAGACAATATTGAGGGCTAAAAAAGTAGGTAACTATTCAAAAGACCACCAATGCTAGAGCAACAAAAAATTAAGTCTACTAAAGGTAGAGGAAGTTGTTGTATTGAGAGCAAATCTTATTGCTTCAAGTTCCAAGATTAAAAAAAATAAAAAAGTTTAGTTTGAAAATTTGAGAATTTGAAAAGCTTCAATATAAATAAAAGCTGTTTAAATATCAAAGGGTATATGCAAAAACTCTTGGCTCAACATTTGCTTTGTAAAGAAATAGAGGCTCTAACACAATGAAGCAAATCAAAAAACTACGTGGCTGCAGATGTTTTTATTGTGCAACTATTGCAAAAAAAAGTTGAACAAAGTTTGTAATGTTCTTGTGAAGCTGCATACCTTTAAAATCTATATCTTTATTATAAATCTTGATTTGACGAGATGACATATGAATCAACCACATGAGATATAATCTCTTAATGACAATCGATTGAAATACGGAATGAACAGGCATGAGAACCTCATCGAGAGAGCCCAGACTAGCCGGCATATTCTCCAAAAACTGCTTAAAATCTGAGAGTCCAAAATAAAAATTTCTGAATTTATTAAAACCAGCTTAGAAAAGGGATATGAGGTATTAGCTGAACTACACATCGGAGAAGGGGGTTGTTGAAGCCAGACTTACTACATCGGGAGGAGGATGAAGTAATATCATATCTGATCATGTGGATTTAGATAGGCCTTACAAACATACTGAGCAAAAGTTTTCTAAGCCGGCTCTGGGCTGAACATAGTTAGTGTGCGCACTGGTACTAACATTGAAAAATCATTTCAAATTCGTATTTTTAGCCCTAATATACTTATTATATCAGCGTAAAGTTTGAGAATGCAAGTAGGCAAAAAGACCCACACATGTCTAAAAAACTGGTGAAATAGTATTCTGGATACGTTTTTTTAGGATGGGGCAAAGTGGCTTCATAATAAGGTTAAAAAACCAACAATCTATTGGGTAATCATATTGACCAAACTTTATACACCATTGTGTTTTGTTTCAGTATCTTTCACCTGAAGAATATTGAATTCTTGAATGTGACGGGTAACAATTTATCTGAAGGGCTGCTAGATGATGCTTTGGCTCCTTTGGTATCCCTGAGAGAGTTACATTTGAGAAACTGCGGTCTTACAACTCTGCCAAACAGGTCAGTGTTCTGATACTCAGGTTAATTTAAAATTTATTCTTATAAAAAAAAGTTTGTGAAGAACAAGATTTTGCCACAAGCTTGTGTTTGTAAAAGGGTCCATAGTTAAAACAACTACAGAATTAAAAGGGTCCATAGTTAAAAGTACAGAATTAAAAGGTTTCATAGTTAAAAGAACTACAGAATTAAAAGGGTCCATAGTTAAAAGAACTACAGAATTAAAAGGTTCCATAGTTAAAAGAACTACAGAATTAAAAGGGTCCATAGTTAAAAGAACTACAGAATTAAGAGGGTCCATAGTTGAAATAACTACAGAATTAAAAGGGTCCGTAGTTGAAATAACTAAATAACTACATGTACATGTATATATTTAAAACACTTTGTAGGAAAAGTAAAAATTAGCTTCCTTTTACACATTTTTGATTTGTTTTGCTATATTTAGTCAAAAGTGAAAGAAAAAAATGTATAACTGAAAAAAAACACAAGCGAAGCCTCTTTGGCGCTGCAGCTATACGAGGCTAATTTGGGAGTTATCTTAGCAAAGTTCATAAGACCTTGGTGTTCATAGGTTAAACAAGCACATTATTTGTTAACTTTGTTGTAACCAAATCATGTTGATTGAAGACTTCAGAACCGACACCTTCAATTTTTATTTACACACTCTAATACTAATGCTAAAAATGACAATGAGTAAACTTCGTGCCATTATATTGAATTTTTAGAAGAGAAAAAAATTATTACATCTGAAATATCCCATCATTTTCATTGTTAAAAATATAATGAATGAATGAACATGTAAATCAAAATCTGCTGCAGATAAATGGGTGATTTGTCCAAAATTAATTATTCAAGGCAAATCGGAAAAGCAGTGCATGGAAAAAACTGAAAAAAAGGCATCAACAAATTATAAGATAGTGTAGTATATCTCATGTGTGTCTACAAAATGCAGCCATATTAGGCACCTCTGATGGGTTTTTGACAACGTAAAATTTTTGCTGACTTTACTTTTAGCTAAAATTTCAATTAAAATACCTGGGTATATGTAACATTTTTACATTTTTATTTAGCATACAGAGTCTTCAGAAGTTACGGAACCTGGACTTATCTGAGAACAACTTTACCAGCTTACCCTCTTGTGTATTTACACTGAAGAGTTTGCAAAAGCTGGACATTAGCAGAAACAATTACTTGACATCTTTAGATCCTGGTATATTAGACATGACTGAACTATTAATGCTGAATGTCCAAGAAAGCAAAAACCTGAACTCTCCCCCACAGGAAGTATGCAGGAGAGGAATAAATGCTGTAAGACAGTATTACCAAGATATGGCTAAAGGTAGTGGTAAAAACTTACCATTTGTTACAATAGCTGTGTTGGGTAACACAATGGCGGGAAAAACTAGTCTAATTAAAACATTGCAAAATCCCGACCGAAAAAGAATTTTAACAAATAGGAGCCCAGAGGCCGCGAAAAGTGAAATAACAAAAGTATTCAACATTGAAGAGGTAGAGGTAGATGGCATAGCACTTCGTCTCATTGATATGGGAGGTCAGGAGGTCTACCATATAACATATCAACTAACACTGAGACAAAACTGTATACCAGTGATTGTAGTGAACATGCAACAATATGAACAAACTTCAGCTGAATCAACGAGAGATGAAGCTGTCCGGAAGCTGGCATTTGACTACATGTCACACCTTTACCTGGCCAATCCAGTTCTTAGTGCACCCAAGCTTATCTTTACTCACAAAGATAAGTTTGAAAATGTCAGGTTTCAAAATTTAAAAAAATGCTTTCTTGAAGTCTCCAATAAGCTGTGCAAAAAAATTCTTGAAGAAGAAAAAGCACTAGAAGGTGATTTTGCCCAAATACAGCATTTTAGCAAATCACCTGAAGGGGTTTTTCCTCGTGGCAATATATATGAGGTAGGAATAGATGATGAGTATGACATATTTGACTTAATCAAGAAGTCCCTCCTTGAAAGTAGTCATGATTTTGTCAAACCTCTCCCACTAGTGTGGGAAGAAGTCAATCAAAGGGTTATGTCCATGCAGTCTGCATACAGTACCATTGATGAGACGCTGGCTGCATTGCAAGCAGAACTTGGTCAAATTGAACAAAATCAATTGAAAACCATTCTGACGTACATGCATGACTGTGGGAAAGTTTTGTGGTATGAAAACATTGGCTCCTTGGAACAGTACATATTCCACAAAATAAAAGAGGTCACAAAACTATTGTGTGTCTTTTACCACCATGAACAGGACATATGGCAGAAAAGAATAGAAAAATTTCAGCCATACTATTCAGAAGATGAGATTTGCATTGAAAAACAAGATTTTGAAGAATTTGTGAACTATTTCTCTGAAACAGGCCTGATGGTGCAAAGTCTTCTCCTCTATCTAATAAAAACAGAAACCTCCTTCAGCAGTCCCACTGATATGAGAATTGCAGTTTGTCTACTCAAGACATTCCGATTGTTGTATGGTCCTTTATATGAAGAGTTCAAGGAACCATGCTTTATTATACCACCATTTGCAAATAAGTACTACAACTCATTTGACTCTTCACAAAAGAACATGCACCTCAAAGTTGAGACTCATTTCAATGGATTGGCACTTCCACAATATGTTTACCATCAGATGACTGTTGGTTTGCTGGAACTTTTTCCTGATGATTTTGCTGTGTTGCACGTGAAAAGAAATGGAGCAAATGTGTACCAGGATGGGATTTACACCCAACTGATGCATGACTACAAGCACAGAAAGATCCTGCTCTATGTCTCATCTGATGCTGCCAATATCAGCAAAATGTGGGAAAAAATCATTGTAACTGCAAACAATATTTTAAAGAATGTTTTGGAAACCTGGCCAGCGAGTAGACCAGTGACTACCAGTTTTTGTGCTCACTGTCTGTTACTTGGACATACTTGCCCAAAGAAAGTGTTGAGGCCCCAATGGTGCCTTCGCTCTTTAAAGCATCAGCCAAAAAATGTGCAGCTGTGCAGTGGGTTTTCAACAACTTTATGCAATGATGAGGAGATACCAAGTGCTCTGATTTATCCATGTATGTGCTAAAATTATTTATTAATTTTAATTATTCATTTGTATTTCATTACTTATGTTCAACGAAAAAGCTGATGTTATTCGTCTTGCAACAGGTGGTCCACTTTCCAGAGATGAAGCTCATAGTATCAAGGAGCATGTCAACCAACTGAAACAAAATTCATTCAATGACAATGGTACAATATTCATTATATATCATTAATTCACATGACTACACCTATATGGGGACTTTTAATGATATTTTGTTTCTAGACTTCATCTATTCTAAACACATGCTCCTTCAACTTACTTGATGTTTGGTCTCTTTGGCTAGCTCATCCCATAAAAGTTCTATTGTCTATTCCAGTTTGTCATCATCTTCAAAGGCCTAAAAATGATAAAATAGTTACAATTATACTGTTTAACCTAATTATCACCATGATGCTAATACTGATGAATTAAATTGTATGCTAAAGGTAAACCACAGCAAGTTGTTAAAACCCAGATGGAAGATGACAACATCAGTGAATGCTCTGATGTAGAAGAGGAAGGATATGCTGATTTTACTAAAGATGACCTTGAACCTTTCATATCTATGGTTGATGGCATGAAACTAAGGCCTACCAACAATGAACGAGTTAGGCAGTTGTTTGATGACCACAGACAAGTAATTTTCTATTTAATCACTTCAATTGCTTCTTATTTAAGTACTCATAGAATATTGGGTTATATCTCATTGCGGTTTCAAATTTTTCATGTGCTAGTGAGAATCGTGAGCTTAAGTCGCTGGCATGTTCAACTAGCAAAAGTTGCAGCAGCAAATGTTGAGAAAAATTTTGTAATTTGACTAGAGGCTATTACTGAACAATAATTGTAACGTAGAAATTTTCAGACTGGCATTCAATATTTAAGGCAACTTAAAAATTTAGAGGTGAATTTTTGTTAACACTTATTATGGGGCCCAAATGAGACTTTTTAAATGTTATAAATGCATGTGTGCAACTGACAAGTTATTGCTGAGTTTAACAATGTTCACTTTAAACAGGTTGTTTCAGTGAATTCAAAATTTCGATAGGTAAATTTAACTGTTTAATTTATTTGGAGGTTTATGCGATGAGTGACCCTGTTAGAGGTCGTGTCATGATCATAAACAATGAGAGATTCTTTCGGGATGATGGCAGTGAACTGACTGAGGCAACCCGAGATGGTTCTTATATTGACTACTACAATATCAGTAAACTGTTCAAAGACATGGGATTCATTGTAGCTAATGAAGATGATCCTCTCTTTGACTTAAGTAAAAAGGTGATTAAATTAGTGCTGGTGCATTCATAGTTGCTGCAGTCCAATTTACTCTTTGGGTGCATCTTTTGTCTATAGAAATATACTGTATTTTGGGTGCATCTCTTGTCTACAGAAAAATACTGTATTTTGTTTTAAAAATACCAAAATATTTTTCATTTATCGTAAATTTTCTTTTGATATTATTACACACCTGATGGAAAAAATTATTCCAACAGGAAATATTATCAGAAGTGAGGAAAGAGACCACCCACAGAGATCACAAGGATCTAGGCATGTTCATTCTAGTCATCATGTCACACGGAACTTCTGGAAACATCTTCTATGACAGACACTGTAAGCCTGTCAACTTGTCAGAAGTCAAAGATTTACTCTCAGCTAGTAAATTTCCTGCCATGAGAGGAAAACCCAAACTCATCATTTTCCATGCCTGCTCTGGCAGTAAGCAAATTTAATACTTTTATTAATTACTACAATCTAGCATTTACCATTAATTCAACAAAACAACTAAAATTTCATAATAAAGTACAAGCATTTATAATTAAAATTATGTTTTCCTCAAATATTCAGATTCATAAACTTAGTGTTCAGATATTTGATAGTTTTGCTATTTTGTTGCACAAGCACCTATCTTAAATTTAAACTTTGAGATGGTTTTATTAGCATAATAGGAGTTATTTGCTAAGCAATTTAAGTAGCTCCATTTTAATTCCAACTCAAAATTATTTCAAGTGAGACCACTCCTTTATTGTTCAACATGTGAATAGTAGAACTGTAATTTTGTATTATTGAGAGTGTGTAAGTGGATAAGTATGCCAGCTTTGTATTATTGAGAGTGTTGAGTGGATAAGTATACCAGCTTTGTATTATTGAGAGTGTGTAAGTGGATAAGTATACCAGCTTTGTATTATTGAGAGTGTTAAGTGGATAAGTATACCAGCTTTGTATTATTGAGAGAGTGTAAGTGGATAAGTATGCCAGCTTTGTATTATTGAGAGTGTGTAAGTGGATAAGTATACCAGCTTTGTATTATTGCAGGTAGAATTGATATGGGAATTGATGCACACACACAAAACTCTGTCAACTTCTCACTACCAACAACAGCCTCTTCAGCACCAACTCAACACCAACCTTTAGCGGCTGAAAATGTTTCACCAAACATGGCTGAAAATGTTTCACCAAACATGGCTGAAAATGTTTCACCAAACATGGCTGAAAATGTTTCACCAAACATGGCTGAAAATGTTTCACCAAACATGGCTGAAAATGTTTCACCAAACATGGCTGAAAATGTTCCACCAAACATGGCTGAAAATGTTTCACCAAACATGGCTGAAAATGTTTCACCAAACATGGCTGAAAATGTTTCACCAAACATGGCTGAAAATGTTTCACCAAACATGGCTGAAAATGTTTCACCAAACATGGCTGAAAATGTTCCACCAAACATGGCTGAAAATGTTCCACCAAACATGGCTGAAAATGTTCCACCAAACATCGACTTCAACAAGACTACCTACTTAGATGCAGATGATTTTTATGTAGTGAAACCCAGTACGGAGAGTAAGTATCAACAGCCAAGTTTTGATGAAAAAGCACCTTGAATCTGATGCTATAAAAAGGCGTGAATAAGTATTGTTGTGTTGTAGGTTATAGAGCTGGTAGGAATGAGAATTATGGTACCTGGTTTATCAGAATACTGGTGGCTACATTCTACAGACACAGCTGTCACAGGGATATAGATGAATTGTTTAAAATTGTAAGTTGTCAAATGAATGGTCCTGATTCACCATATAAAATCTCTGCTGGTGATCTCTGCTGGTGTACTAGAAGTCTAGAACAATAACTAACCTCTAAATGCCATAATGCCCATGCTACCTTTGTGTCTACCTAAATCTACTCTCCTAGACATGATACTTGAAAGAAAAGTTCTGTTCTTAGACCATGTAAGCTTGGTACATTTAGTACCTTGTACCAATTCTAGAATACTCACCACTATAACTTATATAAACTTCTGCAAGTTCAAATGCAAAATGCATACTTCTAGGAAATAGCTGTGCAACTTTTATTACATGCATTATTTTATTTCGTATCTTAAATTTATGAATCATGAGTTCATTTTTCAAAATGTTTAATTTAAGTGCTTAAAAATGCAAATAAAAAGTACAAGTTTAAAAAAATACCCTGGTGCAAGTTGACCACAGCCCCAGCTGTTTTGGCAAAACACATTTAATGACATTTTCATCGACATAGTGGTAAATGGGCTGGTTGTTTTTGGCAGATGGGTAGCACACTGGCTGGCTGCAACTTTATACAATTCTGATTGGCTGGACTCTACATGACCAGCTAATGATTGTATCTGATTGGCCTAATAATTCATTTGCATTTGAAAATGTAGAGTTTTATATAAGTTATAGTGGTGATGTTTTAGGGTTGGTACACACCCCTTTTTTGGTTGAGTTTTATAGTCTGATCACGCTGTAGTCATCTACAACACTTCAGTGTATGGGGAAATTATTAGTATTACGAAATCTGTTTTGGCTTATATTTCTATGCCAGTTTTCTGACTTGGTTTGTAATAAACCATAGGCAGCTATATAACTTAGGTGATTTCATCGAAGGTAGACACTGTTTAGGTGCAGCAAATCAAACACTGTTGTTACTATTGCAAAACAGTAGCAATAGCATAGCACAGTCAGCGAACTGTAATGGCAGTGCTGCACCATATTTATCATCACTAGCATATATTTACAGCACACTGACGAACACATGTATAAGCATGTGCTAAGCATAAATTAGTTGCTTATGTACCCACCATTATTTTACTTAAAAAAATTACAACAGTAATTTTTTCAACTTGGTTGCATATTTATTTGCAGGAGTTAAAATGCACAGCTTTTAGCAATAGACAACATAGACGATTTACATAAAACTGAGCTTTAACCTGTAGTGCTTGGCATGCTAGTTTATACTGTTACAATTGGTATCATCACCAGTTTGTACATGATTTCCTTAGTGAAACAGCATGTTTATCCCACAAATGCAATGCCATCAGCCATAGGACAATATAGTCCAGTTTTTTCAACTATGAAGTAATTTTGTTAGCAGCTTGCTTCATTTTTAAGTGATATTTAATGTGAGCTTCTCAGTCTCAAGTCATTGTTTGAGGAAATATCTGCACCTAGCTCTGAAGCTATACTAATGAGTTTTCAATACATGTTTTTCCTCACTCAAAGTAATCATCAACCACCATTGAGGCAGGAAGATGACAAAAACATTCTGAGGGCTAGTATCCAATACCATATGCCAGCCATTAAAACTTCACTATAGTGCTTCCGGAGCACACCTATTTCTACTATACCATGGCGATCTTCTTACAGTATTTACTTATTTCCTGGCCATGCCACCTGGAAAGAAAGGCCATTTTCAACTGACTAGAATGCAGTAACTCTAAACTAAATTAATTGCTATCCTTAGAATCCAGGTTAAAAGAGCAATCAACCCATAAAAGACTTGATATCCTAAATAGTCCTGGAGGTGTAAGCTTACTGTTTGCACCTCTTTTAGAAAAGATTATAATATTCTGCTGTGCTTTCTGCAGCCACCCTTGGTAACCAATAAAGTGTAGCACTTTATAAAAAATTTTTTGGTGTGCTATTGTATATGCATGTGCTATACCACTATGCTTTGTAAGCTAAAGTCTGATATTAATGGTTTTTGGGTGAAATAAAATGGCAGCTCAGACTCGATGCTTATTTTGGATAATATTCTGTTGGTAACATTGTTGTATGCAGTCAGTGTTGAAATATAATGCCTTCATTACAGTTTTAGTGGAATCAGCGGTTTCTCTGTAAATATCATGTTGCATCACACAATATGAAAAAAATGTTCATCAAATCCAATGTTTAATCATCATTTATTCTAGCGTATACCAGAGAACCTTTGTATTTTACCCGACTGACTAAAACATGTATTGAAAACTCATTAGTAAAATTGTTGATGTTATTGCAGTAGCTTCACAGCTAAGTGTAGGCACTTCATCCAGCAATAGTTTGAGGCTGATTACTTCACAGTTAAAAGAATCTAGAGTTTAGATTCTAGAGTCTAGACTCTAGACTATATTGTCCCATGGCTGATGTCAGTACATTTGTAAGATAATCATGCTGTTTCGCTAAATAAATCGTATACAAGAAAGGGTTATCAACATGGTATTATAGGTGATGATACCAACTGGCAATATAGACCCACATGCAAGGCATTACATGTTAATACTAATTTTTATACAAAATGTCTACATTATTTGTGCAATTAAACTCTTGCAGATTAATATGTGATTGATTAAAAAAGCTACTGCTATATAAATTTAAAATAAAACAGTAGTGAGTGCACAAGCAAATAATTTATGGTTATCGTAGGTTCATGCATTTGTAATATGCATGTGAAGCAATTTTTTAAATTATCACATTAAAATAAGCTGAAGCACAAAATAATCAGACTATGAGAATGTATTCAGTAATATGCATTGATTTAAAACTAAATCATGAAATGATTATCATTTTTGCAACCTCTGTACTTGGTAGACAGGATAGAGAGGGGTGGTGTGACTGCTGTAACTGTGCTACTGCTCTACATACTAACAGACTAGGCTAGTGTATTTAGGTGCCTTACATAAGATATTTTAATAAAACTGGTGAGTTTAGTGTGGCCACTGCCATTGCAGCTAGGTGACTGTGCAAGTGTGCTATGCTCTCACTACTGCTTTGCAATAAAACCAAGTAACAGCACTGGTTGATTTGATGTTCTAAGGTCTAAGTAATGTCTACCTTTGATGAAATCACTCAAGTTAGAACAGCCTGCATATGGTTGATGAAAAACTAAGTCAGAAAACTAGCATAGCAATATAAGCCAAAACAGATTTCGTAATACTAATAATTTCCCCATACACTGAAGTGTTGTAGATGACTACAGCGTGATCAGACTATAAAACTCAACCAAAAAAGGGGTGTGTACCAACCCTAAAATATCACTACTATAACTTATATAAAACTCTACATTTTCAAATGCAAATGAATTATTAGGCCAATCAGATACAATCATTAGCTGGTCATGTAGAGTCCAGCCAATCAGAATTGTATAAAGTTGCAGCCAGCCAGCGTGCTACCCATCTGCCAAAAACAACCAGCCCATTTACCACTATGTCGATGAAAATGTCATTAAATGTGTTTTGCCAAAACAGCTGGGGCTGTGGTCAATTTGCACCAGGGTATTTTTTTAAACTTGTACTTTTTATTTGCATTTTTTAAGCACTTAAATTAAACATTTTGAAAAATGAACTCATGATTCATAAATTTAAGATACGAAATAAAATAATGCATGTAATAAAAGTTGCACAGCTATTTCCTAGAAGTATGCATTTTGCATTTGAACTTGCAGAAGTTTATATAAGTTATAGTGGTGAGTATTCTAGAATTGGTACAAGGTACTAAATGTACCAAACTTACATGGTCTATTGAAAGATGCTTTCAACAAGGTTAATTATACGAGCTTAGTAATTATATTGGCTTTGCTCCTTTGGTAGACAACTGTTGAATGTTTCTTTTAACAATTTAATAGCCATAATATTGTATCTGCACACTCACAGATACAAGATAGAGTTAGACGAGTCAGTATTGCTTATTGCAAGAAAACAGGAGAACCAGTTGGTGGAAATGTACCAGCCAGACTAGAATGCTCTTTTACTCATCTAAGGAAACTTTTCTTTTTTCCTAAATTTCATGATAAAGTACCTTTGAAGTAAATAGTATATTACACAGAGTGAAAACAGACTTGCTCTATAATAATTTTATCAAAACAGAGATTGCTTAAACGGAATTTCTCCCAACATGAAATGGCGTTTCTAACTATTTTCAAACAAGTCCTGTGTGCTAAGCAGAACAGCTATTCTTAACAGTTGTTGCAGTGACAATATAACATTATATACTCTTCTACTGCCTGTCTCATGCCTAGTTCACACTACAGCTTTTGTGAGGCAAGTCATACACTGTTTAGCTGTGAGCATCTAATGGCCTAGTCAGTATGAATGCAGCTCAGCATATCCTGCCTTACTAGTGGTAACTAATAGCCTAATTAACTGATTACTAGAATAATTAATCATGACTCAGTAATATCTTTTAGCCAAGCAGGTATACTAACATTATATTACTACATATCTACTAACTATATAACTGTATATACTAACAGTACATAACTGTATATACTAACAGCACTTAACTACATATACTAACAGTACATAACTATATATACTAACAGCACATACCTATATATATTATACTAACACTATAATATACTAACAGTACATAACTATATATACTAACAGTACATAACTATATATACTAACAGCACATACCTATATATATTATACTAACACTATAATATACTAACAGTACATAACTATATATACTAACAGTACATAACTGTATATACTAACAGCACTTAACTACATATACTAACAGTATATAACTATATATATACTAACAGCACATACCTATATATTATATTATACTAACACTATAATATACTAACAGTACATAACTATATATACTAACAGTACATAACTATATATATACCAACAGCACATACCTATATATATTATACTAACACTATAATATACTAACAGTACATAACTATATATACTAACAGCACATACCTATATATATTATACTAACACTATAATATACTAACAGTACATAACTATATATACTAACAGTACATAACTATATATACTAACAGCACATACCTATATATATTATACTAACACTATATACTAACAATATATAACATTGCATTATGCTAACGTTGGAAATGGGTCCTTCATTATATCAAAGAAAGCCCTTTGTGGCTGCTACTTACATAGTTATAAGTTATAACCTTTCTATGCTAAAGTGCAGTTCATTCCATAACAACTATTTAAATTATTTTATTTATCTTAGCTGCTATTATTTAGAATAATCACCAATCATCTTAAATCTATAAAACTTTTCTATAAGCCAAAGCTAAAAATAAATTGACAGTTATTTTCATTTTGAAATTTTAAATTACTCTCAAGCTTTGGTTTACTGGTCACACAGCACTTTATGCCTCCACTGGTTCAGTTATTTCAATTTAAAACAAATTGAATCAAAGTTTGTGTATTTAGTGAATTTAATCTAGCAAAATTAGGGGTAGATGTGGTGATTTAATTGTCATAGTGAATGAGCACTAACTCAAAGTTGGCCACATTGATTTACATTTTAATTCAGCTGGCGCATTTGCATAGAATCTTGCGGTTTTCTTTCAATGTAATCTAGGAATGCTAAACGAATCCATTGTCTTCATGGAAATGCAGTGTATGTGCACTAGTAGTATTTAACTATGTATATACCAACACTGCATAACTATGTATATACTAACACTATATACTAACACTGCATAACTATGTATATACTAACACTATATACTAACACTATATAACTATATATACTAACACTATATACTAACACTATATACTATATATACTAACACTATATACTAACACTATGTAACTATATATACTAACACTATATACTAACACTATATACTAACAGTATATAACTATATATTGTATACTAACACTATATAACTATATATTGTACACTAACACTATATACAAACACTATATACTATATATACTAACACTATATACTAACACTATATACTATATATACTAACACTATATACTAACACTCAACAACCGAATACAGATAGAGAGACAGCTGTGAGTAACAGGTGGTGAATGCAGACCAAAAGCTGTAGTGTGAACACCACATGGCACACCTTGCTTATTATGCTTTTCATATTGCAAATATTAAATTTTTGTTAGCTCTCATACACTATACATTGATGATGTTATGTTCACATTGATTGAATATAAATATATATACAATATTCCAAACCTGTTACAGTATTATTTGAGCTAGAGAAGAAATATCACCTGTGCAGTGCTGAAGATGTGAAACTGAGCTTAGCTAAGTGTATATTGAATACAAGCTAGAATTATTAGATGGTATTGGAGTCTTGCAACCCCTTCATCAAAGTGTTTACAGCACCTGCTGGCCAAGCAGCATGAATAGCACCTTAATTGCATATTACAGTAATCTCTGAATAGAGTACAGCCACCCTGCTGTCTAGTCACAGAATAACACTGTGTGTTTCAAGTATGCTGAGTAGATTTATCCCAATACTTATGAAATGTGTTTGTAAGCTTCATAGAAATAGGGAATTAATTGCATTTATATTGCCGGTCAAATTTTGCATCAGCCATAATTATAGAAGTTTAAGAAGGAACTTTGTTCACCACAGCTTTTAAATCAGTAATCCAACAAAAGACGCAGGGCAGATACAAAGTTGCAGATTTTAAGTTGGCATTGGTTCCCTTTCATGAAGAGTTAGTACTGTTAAGTGTTTATAACTTTCCCAAACCTAACGCAATAATGGACTTCCACTAGACACGAACCCAACAAGTGATGGAGATTAGCAGAGCACACAGGCTACAAGGGAGTGGTAACCCTTGCCCACAATTAGTAAGCTACAACTATATATTGGAAAAAATTTGCACTACAAACTTTAAGACTTAAAAAAGCAGTGCCAAGTTACTTATAACAACAGTCGAGACTTTTAGTTGTACTAATATCAGTGAGAGAATGGCTATACATTTAATTGTCACAATATAGTGCCACAACTGGCACGGGTATGAGAATTACTATAACAGATATACAACCATATTAATATGAATATAATATCTTTCAAGTTTTATTATATAAGCATCAGGCTCAGTATGTTTGAGTACAACTTGTAATCTAAGTAACAGTTGAATATTACTCCTATAATTTATATGATGATTATTAGGATACTAATTAGTATAATCTTATTAGATCAATAATGATTGTAGTTACATTATAACAGTAATATGGATACTAGTATTACTATTACTATTAGCATTAGTTTATACTTATAGAGTTATAGTTAATCATAATGTTATACTAATACTTATACAATTACTAATAGTATAAGTATTAGTATAACAATATGATTAACTATAAGTTTAAACTAATACTAATAGTAACACTAATGTAATAGTAGTACTAGTAGTATTATTACTACTACTAGCAGTACTACTAGTACTAGTACGGTAGACGTAGTACCAGTGCTACTGTACTACTAGTAGTAGTATTACTATTAGTATTACTAAATCTATTACTGTATTAGTATAGCTATCAGTATCACTATGACTATCAGTATCAGTATTACTATGTCTATTAGTATTAGTATTACTTATTAGTTTAGTTTTACTATTAGTTATTACTTATACTTATAGTTATATTGACATTGTGATTGTTAGTATAACTATAAGTATTACTAATACTTATACTAATAGTAATTAGTAATTACCAAGATGAAGATGACGATATAATTAATATTATAATTTATAAGATTTACATTTACTTTTAGATTAATCATTCAACTTTAACTTAAACTTCTAGTTCTAGTCTTTCGATTACCTAAAACTAAAAGTAAAGAAGTATAAGTACGATTTAAATAATAATAATTAATAAATTATCCTTATTATAAATATATTTTTATTTATAATAACAAATTTATAATAATTATAATATCAATTGAAGTCAAAGAGCCCAGTATAAAAAAAACTTAGTTGGTGATATTGATACTTGATAGCACAACAAATTATTCCTCAATACTCACAGTACTTTTTACTGATGATGCTGAAAATGATGACGTTGTTACAATGATCAGTTTTCAAAGACTCGCCTCGTCTGCTTTCTGTTGGCAAGCGCCATCACAATGACGATGCTATAAACAATCAATAATGCTTACTAGCCTTCAACCACTATAAGGAAGGACAAACCCAAACTCTCTTTGGCGCAAGAGGGTGTATTTCGATAGAAGTGCAAAAAGGCATGTGAAAACATGAATGACTAATGTTTTGCCTGCAAAATAATTCCAATAATTATAAAAAATATTATAATAACACAGTAGGTGAACGTTCAAAGGTCATTAAGACTAATAATTATATAAGTATTTTATTTAATCTATAACTATAAGTATAGTAAGTGTAACTATATATAACTATTTTAAGTATTTATATAGGTAGGTGTAACTTAAACTATAACAATAACATTAACTTTAAGTTTAAGTGATTAACTACAACTTGAACTACAAGTACAAGTCTAAAACTAAAAGTAAAAGTAAAATTAAGTATAACAGCAGAAATTACTCACAGCAAAACGACAACTCGGGATGATTAAAAGGGCACTGTATTGGGCACCAGAAAAGGCGAAGTTAATAGCATACAAAGCCCTGTGTCGTCCTCACCTAGAATATGCTGCTGCTGTGTGGGACCCGAGCTCCAAGAAGGCTGTAGTAGATATTGAGCAAGTGCAAGAGCAGGCTGTGAGATTTGTGGCAGGTATTAAAGGCAGGGTTGGCTCAGATGAGGCAAGATCTAGGCTTGGATTAACCCCCCTGCAAAACAGGCGCAAAGACCTACGACTTAGTCTCTTGATGCGGATCCTGGCCAAAGAGGAATATCATCCTTCACTCTCAAAGTCGTATGAACACCTCATCGATCAGCCCACTACATCAGTTACCACCAGGTCCCAGTCAAATGGCATGCCCACCACTTTTAGAACTAACACCTCACTATTTCATGCCAGCTTCCTACCCAGAACAATACGTGATATGAAAATAACATCAAATGTTGCTCACAGACAGGACTCATAAGGCCCTGTACTGGCACCAAAGTCTTAAAACAGAACTGCACTTATGCGATAAAAGTATTAACTACATTTAATAATTCTGTTCACCAAACGAGGCACGTCGCTTACACTAATCTAGTGGTCTAACGTGATTGCATCTTCAAGTAAGTCAAGTAAGTCAAGTATGTCTATAGTCTATAACTATAAGTACATGTTACTGTTAGTATCAGACTCAGTGTGAGTGTCATTATCTCTAAGTTTAGGAGATTGACTATAGTCTATAATACTAATACTAATAGTAATAGTAATACTAATAATAATACTAATAGTAATAGTAATACTAATACTAATAGTAAATCACTATAAGTATAACTACTATAACTATAAGTATAAGTCATTTTCTTCTCGAAGTTGTTGACATTGACTGATAGTGATTGTGTTTGACTGTCAGTATCACTGTATCACTATCTGTCACTATTAGTATCACTATGACTATGAGATCAGACTAACTCTGGGTATTACATTTACTAATAGTATTACTAATACTAATACTAATAGTAATACTGCATTAGTATTAGTAATAGTGAGTATGTCTATATGACTATAACTATAAGTATAAGCGAGTATAAGAATAAGTATATGTATAATATTAATATCTAATAGTAATACTAATAGTGCAATAGTAATTCTGTAAGTATATTGTAGACTATAAGTGTAAGTTAAGTATTAGTATATGCCTCATTTCCGTAAATCATGACTATTAGTATCAGTATGACTATGGGACTTAGTATATAAGTTAACTATAAGATATGTTCATGACTTAGTATTAGTATTAGTATGAATACATAAGTCATCTTAATGACTATCACTATGGGTATCAGTATGAATATCAGTATGACTATCACTATGGGTATCAGTATGAATATGTTATTTCCATCGTTCATCAGCATAACTATAAGTAATCATTAATAACAATTTTACCTCCAAGTTAGTTTTATACCTCCTTTTATTACTGCTACTAAATTTCAGTCATCTTTTTGTTTCCTGTATGATTGTAAATGAATTATCAATAATAATTAGCAATAACTAGCATAATAAATTACTATAACCTTATAGAACAACTGCTAGCATTAGATTTTGGTCAATCAGGAGTTTAATTAGTACCAGTATAAGCAGCTTTTAAATATTATGTTATATATTATTTATATACCAGAAAACTCTTATTGAATTATTAAATAAAGATCTGTACATTTGATGAGGTAGTTATTGTGACTGGTGGGGAGGGGGTGGGGCTTGTGGAGGTGTGGCTTAGACTGTCCAATATTTCAGGTCACCATGACGTCACGCCGAGCTTTGCATTTTGTTCTCAAGATTGGGAATCGGAAAGCCTCAGTTGATTTTTTCAAAAATGTTCTCGGGATGGAGGTTTGTATGTATATCAGTGTGTTAGTGTATCATCTACATCAGTCTATAATACTGTATGATAGATATTATTATATTATTATGTATATTAGTATAGTATTATGTATATTAGTATATTATTATGTATATTAGTATATTATTATGTATATTAGTGTATAGTGTATAAATATAACATACAAATATAGTTTCTATTATTAGAGTTGCCCAAACACTTTATTGAACTGCTCCACTCTTAAACTATTAAACTTATGCAAGTTTTCATGTGATTGTTCACTAAACTTCAGTGCGGAATCTGCCTTCAAAATGTACTTGTTAGTGTACCGGTTACTATAGAAACCAGCTTATTCAAGTATTGTGTAGAGTTTATCTCTTCAGTTGCCATAGAGATTCGCTCATCTGCTTACTAGTTGCCATAGAGATTCACTTAACTGTTTACCAGTTGCCATAGAGATTCACTTAACTGTTTACTAGTTGCTATAGAGATTCACTTAACTGTTTACTAGTTGCTATAGAGATTCACTTAACTGTTTACCAGTTGCCATAGAGATTCGCTTGATTGTTTCAGGTTTTGAGACACGAGGAGTTTGAAGAGGGTTGCAAGGCCTCATGCAACGGGTAAGATTCACAGTCTCATTGCTGTTCAGTATATCATGTGATAGAGTTCAGTATATCATGTGATAGAGTTCAGTGTATCATGTGATAGAGTTCAGTATATCATGTGATAGAGTTCAGTATATCATGTGATAGAGAGTTCAGTATATCATGTGATAGAGTTCAGTGTATCATGTGATAGAGTTCAGTATATCATAGAGTTCAGTATATCATGTGATAGAGTTCAGTATATCATGTGATAGAGTTCAGTATATCATGTGATAGAGTTCAGTATATCATGTGATAGAGTTCAGTATATCATGTGATAGAGTTCAGTATATCATGTGATAGAGTTCAGTATATCATGTGATAGAGTTCAGTATATCATGTGATAGAGAGTTGAGTATGTACATGGTTATACATATAACTCTATCTACATATTATATACATTGTCATCTATGTATGTATATTGGTTACTACCAAACATATAATATGTTACTTCATACATGAACTTAGAGAGTAGCTTGACTTATAACTCCAGTTACTTTTCTCCGACGTTGAAGACTTGCTAGTAGTATTTGCGGTCTTTCTCCACCTGGTATATATATGTTATCTTGCAGACCGTATGACGGGCGGTGGAGCAAGTCTATGATAGGCTATGGCAGTGAAGATAACCACTTCGTCGTTGAGTTAACTTATAATTACGGTATTGGGAGTTATGCCCTCGGCAATGACTTTCAGGTAAATTCTACTTATGGGTTACATGTATGTTGGTATGTACAGTATTTTAACTTTAGTTTCAAGTATTATATAAATATAAATATATTTATATAATTTATATAATACTTTAATATTTATCTATAATTTATTTTCGCTGCTAATTGTCGTATTAGTACTGTATAACCTGTAATATACTAGTACTGTATAACTCGTACTATACTAGTACTGTATAACCCGTACTATACTAGTACTGTATAACCCGTACTATACTAATACTGTATAACCTGTACTATACTAGTACTGTATAACCTGTACTATACTAGTACTGTATAACCCGTACCATACTAGTACTGTATAACCTGTACTATACTAATACTGTATAACCCGTACTATACTAGTACTGTATAACCCGTACTATACTAGTACTGTATAACCCGTACTATACTAGTACTGTATAACCTCTACTATACTAGTACTGTATAACCTGTACTATACCCCAACTGATACACAGATAGTGATATGATCAGCTCCTCCTTACAGGGCATCACCATTAAGGGGAAAGAGATTGCTGCTAGGGCAGCAGAGGTCGAAGGTCACGTTCAATCTGCTGCCGGGATCACTGTTAGAGATTCCGGGGGTTATCCTTTCCACATCCTGAGTGAAAACAAGGAGGGTATGTGTCCTTTCTGTGTAGTTAGTAGTTTACTAGTAGTTTACTAGAGTTTACTACAGTTTACTAGTAGTTACTAGTTAACTAGAGTGACTAGTAGTCACTAGTCACTCTAGTTAACTACTAGTAGTCACTAGTTACTCTAGTAAACTAGTAGTTACTAGTTAACTAGAGGGACCAGTAAATGTAGAGAATTCTGCTGAGGTTTGTTCATCTATTACATAATCAACACGAAGCAACACAAAGTATCCTAATGCAAGCTGATACAATATAATATGAAGGGATGTGAGGCTCTTTAAAAGGTACCAAATTATTCAGCACATGATGTGGACATTCTGCATCTCTCAGAGTTTCTGTAGAACTGCTAAAGACTACCTTGACATGTCTCTACAGAACAGCTTCTACCTTTATGTTGCATTGGTTATAGCATTTAGTTTATCTTGTGTGATATTAACCTTGACCTGTGTGATATTAACCTTGACCTGTGTGTTCCACAGGTGATCCTGTTGTTAAGGTGACTCTCTCAGTCTCAGATATACAGAGGTCACATGACTACTGGGTCACTCTGCTGGGCATGAAGTGCTACGCCCAAACAGACACCAGCTTGCTCTTAGGTTATGCTGACACTCAGGTGGGCACAACTCCTGATGATTACGTATATTGTACACCTTCTCAGCTCTAGCTCTGATTGGCTGAGTAGTGCTCACTTAGCTCTGATTGGCTGTGTAGTGCTCAGTTAGCTCTGATTGGCTGTGTAGTGCTCACTTAGCTCTGATTGGCTGCGTAGTGCTCACTTAGCTCTGATTGGCTGTGTAGTGCTCACTTAGCTCTGATTGGCTGTGTAGTGCTCACTTAGCTCTGATTGGCTGAGTAGTGCTCACTTAGCTCTGATTGGACGAGTGGATTAATCGCTGCTTATATTCACATTTCACCCTACTCTATGTGTTATAATGTAAAACCCTTTCTTATTGGACACACAGTGTTTCGCAAGCCACACAGCTTTCACACGACACATACTGCTGGTTGCGTATCATATTTATTCTACCAGCCGGTGTCACTCCAGTATGTTTATCAATTTCGTTGTTTGAAAGTGCAGGCCAAGTTGGAGCTGGTAAAGGTAGACGGGGAGGTGGATCATGCAAAGGCGTTCGGGCGGATAGCTTTTTCCTGTGACCGCAGTGAGGTACGTGTGTATTTACTATACTTACCATAATATGTGTAAATACTTACTGTGCATACTTGCTTTAAGTATAATATAATATATATACTTACTATACACTGTGTTGTAGTTAGCAGAGCTAGAAAGAGTTATGAAGGTCAAGGGTCATAAGATACTCACTCCGTTAGTCAGTTTAGACACTCCGGGCAAGTCCACTGTGGAGGTCGTCATTCTGTCAGATCCCGTATGTGTTACACTTACCTGTGTACTTACTTGTGTTACGCTTACCTGTGTACTTACTTGTGTTACACTTACCTGTGTACTTACTTGTGTTACACTTACCTGTGTACTTACTTGTGTTATACTTACCTGTGTACTTACTTGTGTTACACTTACCTGTATACTTACCTGTGTTACACTTACCTGTGTTACACTTACCTGTGTATACTTACCTGTATGCACACTTACCTGTATGCACACTTACCTGTATATACTTACCTGTATATACTTACCTGTATATACTTACCTGTGTTACACTTACCTGTATACTTACCTGTGTTACACTTACCTGTGTATACTTACCTGTACAAACACTTGCCTGTGTATATTTACCTGTATACTTACCTATGTATACTTACCTGTATGCACACTTACCTGTATATACATTACATAAATGTATGTATCTAGTGTTGTGGTGTTACAGGATGGCCATGAAATATGTTTTGTTGGAGACAAAGCATTCCGGGAATTGTCTCAACTTGACCCTAAAGCTGATGAGCTTCTCAAACAGGTGAATCATTATAGTATATGTTATACTGTATAGTGTATAGTATACATTATACCGTATAGTATGTATTATACTGTATAGTATATACTATACCGTATAGTATATATTATACTGTATAGTATATATTATACTGTATAGTATACCGTAAAGTATATATTATACTGTATATTATATATTATACTGTATAGAGTATATATTATACCTTATAGTACATATCATACTTTATAGTATATATTATACTGTATAGTATGCTGTATAGTATATATTATACTGTATAGTATATATTATACTGTATAGAGTATATATTATACCGTATAGTTTTTATTATACTCTATAGTATATATTATATTGTATAGTATATATTATACCGTGTAGTTTATATTATACTCTATAGTATATATTATATTGTATAGTATATATTATACTGTATAGTATATATTATACTGTATAGTATATATTATACTGTATAGTATATATTATACTGTATAGTATATATTATACTGTATAGTATATATTATACCTTATATCATACTCTTAGGCACTGGAGGCAGATAAAAGTGATGAGTGGTATTCAAAGAAAGGAAAGTCGAAGGATACAGCTTAACTCTTCCAGTTGTATAATTTAAGTCGTTTTACTTCCTACAATCCATGTTGCCTTTGGAGTTTCTCTATTTATATTTGCTCATTCTTGTTTTAACTTGGAATTTTTAATTTTTTAACTATAAATTTATGTGCAACTTATTTATTGAACATACATTGCAAGTAGTGTTGATTTCTGTTTTATTCTAATACGTGATAATGTACAATAATAAAGTAAATTAAACCAGTTCGTCACCGTTAATCTTCTTGTGACTGCCTCTTTATAAATGGTGAGGAGACAAGCATATGAATGCTGTTTGATTTGATTTTGATTGGGTTAAGTCCCAAGACTTCTAGGAGAGAGTTATTGTAGGTCCCTCGGATCTATCCAGGCTCAGAAATGCGCTACTATCTCCCCCATACCGAGCTCCCGGACAGTGCGCAACAGGAAACCCTGCAGGTACAGGCTCGAATCGCAGACTATAGCATTGAAGGCGTTAATACGGGTATTCGTGTTATGGGTTGAGGATTTCATAGATTTAAATGTGTTATTTAAGGTTGGAAATAAATCATTATTATTAGCAGTAATATGATGCAACAAAGAAATTATCTGTGACTGTCTGCACTTACCTAATGTTTCTAGGCCTAGGTCAAATTTGGCATCTGTTAACTTATTCAACTGTGAAATTAGGGTAACTATTGCTATCCTATGAAGACAGTGGTTTTAGGCTACAAATAATTTTTACAGTGGTATACAAGTAAGTTTGATTTCGTGGGTGTTGCTTCCCCAATTGCGATTTGAATCGGATAACAACTTGAAATTTCCTAAATGCGCAAAGGCGCTTCATTCACCGGAAACCCCTCGTTCAACTTGCTTCTGTCAGTTATTGTTAAAAACGATTGGTATCGAAATCGCCTTTATTTTACTACTTGAAACTTAAATATCTACGTTATCTCTATTTTTATGGTAAAATAACTTATTATTTATTAATCGGTAATAAATTAAACGGGATTATTTTTTCAGGTTGTATCTATTGAGTTTTTTTGTTCTATGGCATATTTTGATTTATACTCATACTCAATCTGAATCTCAGTCATGCTCATAGTCATACTCATACTCATAGTGATAGTCATACCGATAATCATAATTATAATATTAATTGATATTCTAATTCATATTGGTCATGAATTGATCATGTTTGTTCGCAACAGTTTCACTTTTACTTTTACTTTTAGTTTGCATTTCAATTTGAAAAACTATTACATTTACTATAACTATAAGTAACTCACCTCGTAACTCACCTCGTACAAATTAGAACGCTCTGCTAAAACCTACGGGCGCAAAATTATGAGTGCCTCTTATGTTGTTTTTGTTTGGGTTTACCATGTGTTGAAATGTATCTATTCTAGCATGTAGCTAAGTTTAGATATTTTAATTGTAATTTAAAGGGGTTTTAGCACATAGCTAAGCTGAGTTTCTATTATGAGGTGGTATCCTCAAATCTCTGATGCTTCGAGGGAGAAAACTGTTTTGAAAGGTCTGTGAGGATGCAGAAATTGATGTTGGTATAACTTATAAGTATAAGTTGATAAGTATAAAAATTTCACTGAAATTTACATTGAAATTCCGACTCGATTTGAATTTGCATTTTCACTTTCAGTTCAAGTTCAAGTTGAACTCTTGAAGTTGAAGTTTTACTTTGAGTTTTATTGAATCGAATTTTGTTTTGAGTGTTTAAAAATTAAGGAGTTTTGAAGCGTGAGCGAGCAGCCAGCCGCACTCAGTCTCACAGTCACTGACTGGCAGTGAGTGTGACTAACTCTGTTTCATGAGTTTGAGTTTCAGTGTCATACTAATTGAAATTCTAGTAGTAATTCTCCATTTTTATGTTGAGGTCAGTCTGCGTCTTTCACCGAAACTCACCCTAACAGTACCTAACAATAAGTATAACTAACTTTCAAGCTCAGACGGTGACCAACTCTCATCCTGACTCTCATTAGACTTCCCCATACTCATACTCTTACTGATACTTATAGTAATAAACACTTTACTGTTAGTGTTAAGCTTCAGCTTGATAGTTATATAACTAATAATTATAGTTAATATAATTTTAATAAATACATTAAATTGATTATGACCGTATGATGTCTATGTGTATATTTTAGATAAGAGTAATGGTCATTGATAGTATCAGTGTGGCAGTCAGTTTTACTCTAAATAATTATTAAGTATACCTGTCTAACACCAAACCACCCTGTTGCTGTTGGCTAGAAGGGGTGTGTCATAGTTTTAATTATGCTTTACATGTATGCATCTGTAGTCAGTAAATATATATTCAAAAATAATTTGCACTTCGAAACAGACCTGGTTAGCTTGTCTATGATATGAATGCAGTGTGAGAATGCCCTGTACTTGATCCAATATTCAAGTATCTAATTGTCTGTGATAGAAAACTATTATAATATTTTCATTTTGGTTTTGTTAAATAAAAAAGTAACCTACAACCTACAAAAGATTGTTAATCTGATCGTTAATATAATTACATTAAGCTTAAAAGTAGTATACGTATTATTATAAGTATTAGATATAGTGTGTTGCTTTAATTTTTAACTTTTGATCAGGTATTACTGTAATTATAATATTTGTTGACTACTAGTATTATTATAATAATGAACATTAGTATTAATCAAGTATTACCTTTGCTAATAGTAAAACTATTGGTATTATAATTAATAATAATAAGAATAGTAATAGCAATAGAATTATCATCATTGTGATTGTGTATATACTATATTGATATAAATATCGATTAACCCTAAAATCTTGAATTAAAGTTTAATTTCAAACTCATCGTAGTACTAATAGAAATCACTGAAATTTAAATATACATTGCTCAGTTTTTGCTTCTTTTACTAAGAGTCATATATTGTAAATATGCAATACTTTTTCAGTTTTATAAACCTTGCAAATTAGTTTAAGCCATGAAAGCAGTGGTCTGATATTTTCAATTTATTATTGGTGCTCATTAAGTTAATTACTTGATCATATTCTCAAAGATAGAGTTAGTCATGATGATACTCATAGTTGTCGGTGGAGCTCATTTGGTTGTAGTTATAGCCACTCAACAATGCGCCTGTCCCTATAACATGCATATATAGATGGTATCCCTATATAGATGATATCCCTCTAATTAGATGATATCCCTGTATGGATGATATCCCTCTATAGATGATATCCCTATATAGATGATATCCCTATATGGATGATATCCCTATATAGATGATATCCCTCTATAGATGGTATCCCTATATAGATGATATCCCTCTATAGATTGTATCCCTCTATAGATGATATCCCTATATAGATGATATCCCTGTATAGATGATATCCCTGTATAGATGATATCCCTCTATGGATTGTATCCCTCTATAGATGATATCCCTATATAGATGATATCCCTGTATAGATGATATCCCTCTATAGATGGTATCCCTATATAGATGATATCCCTCTATAGATGGTATCCCTATATAGATGATATCCCTCTATAGATGGTATCCCTATATAGATGATATCCCTCTATAGATGATATCCCTATATAGATGATATCCCTGTATGGATGATATCCTTGTATAACTAAACCTTCAGATTAGTTCTAAGAGCTACCATTGGTCACAGTGGCATTGCTGTTTGTATTCTAAGGGAAATGAATGAATGGTTATATCTATGTGAAGATTATGTAGCACAGTAACTAGCTATTGTTATTTATTTAATAGATATATGAATAATACAGAAAGAAAGCAAAAGTTGGGCGTTAGATAGTGGTGATCATAATAAAATAATTGTTTCATTTTGTTTGAAGCTTTTTTGCTAGATATTTTAAATTGTATCTATAACTGGTGTATAGTTTCATAATGCATTACTTCTATATAAGGAGTTTACTTTCACCCTAATCACAGTTTATACTTGTAAGTAAATCTAAAACTTTGGATGTTTTGTAGAGCTTTGTTAACTTGACAGTGACCCACTATGTATAACGGTATTGGACTGCAAACTGCTAGGGGCAGTGGAACCAATGGGTATGTGCAGAGAAACTTGGGTGCCATTCGTCACCACAAAGACAAGGTCAGATTTATTTAGGCTAAATATTTTTATTTCATGTGTTCAAGTTTTCAAAGAAGTTTTTCAAAAATTTGCTAAGTGAGAAACTTGGCAGGTGAATTTTTTGTTTCTAATTATAAAATATAGATTTATAATTCTTTCAGACGACTTACAAAACAGAGGAACAACTCCAAAAGCTGGACGAAAATATTAACAAAGGGCCAAACATTGAGATTATGATTCATGAAAGGAAAAGGAAAGTAGAGCTGAAGTGTCTAGAGATGCAGGAGTTGATGGAGGAACAGGGGTGTGTCTTATATATCCCTTCTTATATATCCCTTCTTATATATCTCTTCTTATATATCCCTTCTTATATATCCCTTCTTATATATCCCTTCTTATTTATCCCTTCTTATATATCTCTTCTTATATATCTCTTCTTATATATCTCTTCTTATATATCTCTTCTTATATATCCCTTCTTATATATCCCTTCTTATATATCCCTTCTTATATATCTCTTGTTATATATCCCTTCTTATATATCTCTTCTTATATATCCCTTCTTATATATCCCTTCTTATATATCCCTTCTTATATATCCCTTCTTATATATCCCTTCTTATATATCCCTTCTTATATATCTCTTCTTATATATCTCTTCTTATATATCTCTTCTTATATATCCCTTCTTATATATCCCTTCTTATATATCCCTTCTTATATATCCCTTCTTATATATCCCTTCTTATATATCCCTTCTAATATATCCCTTCTTATATATCCCTTCTTATATATCTCTTCTTATATATCCCTTCTTATATATCCCTTCTTATATATCCCTTCTTATATATCCCTTCTTATATATCCCTTCTTATATATCCCTTCTTATATATCCCTTCTTATATATCCCTTCTTAGATATATCCCTTCTTATATATCCCTTCTTATATATCCCTTCTTATATATCCCTTCTTATATATCTCTTGTTATATATCCCTTCTTATATATCCCCTCTTATATATCCCTTCTTATATATCTCTTCTTATATACCCCTTCTTATATATCCCTTCTTATATATCCCTTCTTATATATCCCTTCTTATATATCCCTTCTTATATATCCCTTCTTATATATCCCTTCTTACATATATCTCTTCTTACATATCTCTTCTTACATATCCCTTCTTATATATCCCTTCTTATATATCCCTTCTTATATATCCCTTCTTATATATCCCTTCTTATATATCCCTTCTTATATATCCCTTCTTATATATCCCTTCTTATATATCCCTTCTTATATATCCCTTCTTATATATCCCTTCTTATATATCCCTTCTTATATATCCCTTCTTATATATCCCTTCTTATATATCTCTTGTTATATATCCCTTCTTATATATCCCTTCTTAGATATCCCTTCTTATATATCTCTTCTTATATATCTCTTCTTATATATCTCTTCTTATATATCTCTTCTTATATATCCCTTCTTATATATCCCTTCTTATATATCCCTTCTTATATATCCCTTCTTATATATCTCTTCTTATATATCTCTTGTTATATATCCCTTCTTATATATCCCTTCTTAGATATCCCTTCTTATATATCCCTTCTAATATATCCCTTCTTATATATCTCTTCTTATATATCTCTTCTTATATATCTCTTCTTATATATCTCTTCTTATATATCCCTTCTTATATATCCCTTCTTATATATCCCTTCTTATATATCCCTTCTTATATATCCCTTCTTATATATCCCTTCTTATATATCTCTTCTTATATATCCCTTCTTATATATCCCTTCTTATATATCCCTTCTTATATATCCCTTCTAATATATCCCTTCTTATATATCTCTTCTTATATATCTCTTCTTATATATCCCTTCTTATATATCCCTTCTTATATATCCCTTCTTATATATCCCTTCTAATATATCCCTTCTTATATATCTCTTCTTATATATCTCTTCTTATATATCCCTTCTTATATATCTCTTCTTATATATCCCTTCTAATATATCCCTTCTTATATATCCCTTCTTATATATCTCTTCTTATATATCCCTTCTTATATATCCCTTCTTATATATCTCTTCTTATATATCTCTTCTTATATATCTCTTCTTATATATCCCTTCTTATATATCCCTTCTTATATATCCCTTCTTATATATCTCTTGTTATATATCCCTTCTTATATATCCCTTCTTATATATCTCTTCTTATATATCTCTTGTTATATATCCCTTCTTATATATCCCTTCTTAGATATCCCTTCTTATATATCTCTTCTTATATATCTCTTCTTATATATCTCTTCTTATATATCCCTTCTTATATATCCCTTCTTATATATCCCTTCTTATATATCCCTTCTTATATATATCTTCTTATATATCTCTTGTTATATATCCCTTCTTATATATCCCTTCTTAGATATCCCTTCTTATATATCTCTTCTTATATATCTCTTCTTATATATCCCTTCTTATATATCCCTTCTTATATATCCCTTCTTATATATCCCTTCTTATATATCCCTTCTTATATATCCCTTCTTATATATCTCTTCTTATATATCCCTTCTTATATATCTCTTCTTATATATCTCTACTTATATATCCCTTCTTATATATCCCTTCTTATATATCCCTTCTTATATATCTCTTGTTATATATCCCTTCTTATATATCCCTTCTTATATATCCCTTTTTATATATCCCTTCTTATATATCCCTTCTTATATATCTCTTCTTATATATCCCTTCTTATATATCTCTTCTTATATATCCCTTCTTATATATCCCTTCTTATATATCCCTTCTTATATATCCCTTCTTATATATCTCTACTTATATATCCCTTCTTATATATCCCTTCTTATATATCCCTTCTTATATATCCCTTCTTATATATCTCTTCTTATATATCTCTTCTTATATATCTCTTCTTATATATCCCTTCTTATATATCCCTTCTTATATATCCCTTCTTATATATCTCTTGTTATATATCCCTTCTTATATATCCCTTCTTATATATCTCTTCTTATATATCTCTTGTTATATATCCCTTCTTATATATCCCTTCTTAGATATCCCTTCTTATATATCTCTTCTTATATATCTCTTCTTATATATCTCTTCTTATATATCCCTTCTTATATATCCCTTCTTATATATCCCTTCTTATATATCCCTTCTTATATATCTCTTCTTATATATCTCTTGTTATATATCCCTTCTTATATATCCCTTCTTAGATATCCCTTCTTATATATCTCTTCTTATATATCTCTTCTTATATATCCCTTCTTATATATCCCTTCTTATATATCCCTTCTTATATATCCCTTCTTATATATCCCTTCTTATATATCCCTTCTTATATATCCCTTCTTATATATCTCTTCTTATATATCCCTTCTTATATATCTCTTCTTATATATCCCTTCTTATATATCCCTTCTTATATATCCCTTCTTATATATCCCTTCTTATATATCTCTTGTTATATATCCCTTCTTATATATCCCTTCTTATATATCCCTTCTTATATATCCCTTCTTATATATCCCTTCTTATATATCTCTTCTTATATATCCCTTCTTATATATCTCTTCTTATATATCCCTTCTTATATATCCCTTCTTATATATCCCTTCTTATATATCCCTTCTTATATATCTCTACTTATATATCCCTTCTTATATATCCCTTCTTATATATCCCTTCTTATATATCCCTTCTTATATATCCCTTCTTATATATCTCTTCTTATATATCTCTTGTTATATATCCCTTCTTATATATCCCTTCTTAGATATCCCTTCTTATATATCTCTTCTTATATATCTCTTCTTATATATCCCTTCTTATATATCCCTTCTTATATATCCCTTCTTATATATCCCTTCTTATATATCTCTTCTTATATATCCCTTCTTATATATCCCTTCTTATATATCCCTTCTTATATATCCCTTCTTATATATCCCTTCTTACATATCTCTTCTTATATATCTCTTCTTATATATCTTTTCTTATATATCCCTTCTTATATATCCCTTCTTATATATCTCTTCTTATACATCTCTTCTAATATATCCCTTCTTATATATATCTTCTTATATATCCCTTCTTATATATCTCTTCTTATATATCCCTTCTTATATATCTCTTCTTATATATCTCTTCTTATATATCCCTTCTTATATATCTCTTCTTATATATCTCTTGTTATATATCCCTTCTTATATATCCCTTCTTATATATCTCTTCTTATATATCCCTTCTTATATATCCCTTCTTATATATCTCTTCTTATATATCCCTTCTTATATATCCCTTCTTATATATCCCTTCTTATATATCCCTTCTTATATATCTCTTCTTATATATCCCTTCTTATATATCTCTTCTTATATATCTCTTCTTATATATCCCTTCTTATATATCCCTTCTTATATATCCCTTCTTATATATCCCTTCTTATATATCCCTTCTTATATATCTCTTGTTATATATCCCTTCTTATATATCCCTTCTTATATATCTCTTCTTATATATCTCTTCTTATATATCCCTTCTTATATATCCCTTCTTATATATCTCTTCTTATATATCCCTTCTTATATATCCCTTCTTATATATCCCTTCTTATATATCCCTTCTTATATATCTCTTCTTATATATCCCTTCTTATATATCTCTTCTTATATATCTCTTCTTATATATCCCTTCTTATATATCCCTTCTTATATATCCCTTCTTATATATCCCTTCTTATATATCTCTTCTTATATATCTCTTCTTATATATCCCTTCTTATATATCCCTTCTTATATATATCTTCTTATATATCTCTTCTTATATATCCCTTCTTATATATCTCTTCTTATATATCCCTTCTTATATATCCCTTCTTATATATCTCTTCTTAGATATATCCCTTCTTATATATCCCTTCTTATATATCCCTTCTTATATATCCCTTCTTATATATCTCTTGTTATATATCCCTTCTTATATATCCCTTCTTATATATCTCTTCTTATATATCTCTTCTTATATATCCCTTCTTATATATCCCTTCTTATATATCTCTTCTTATATATCCCTTCTTATATATCTCTTCTTATATATCCCTTCTTATATATCTCTTCTTATATATCCCTTCTTATATATCCCTTCTTATATATCCCTTCTTATATATCCCTTCTTATATATCTCTTGTTATATATCCCTTCTTATATATCCCTTCTTATATATCCCTTCTTATATATCCCTTCTTATATATCCCTTCTTATATATCTCTTCTTATATATCCCTTCTTATATATCTCTTCTTATATATCCCTTCTTATATATCCCTTCTTATATATCCCTTCTTATATATCCCTTCTTATATATCTCTACTTATATATCCCTTCTTATATATCCCTTCTTATATATCCCTTCTTATATATCCCTTCTTATATATCCCTTCTTATATATCTCTTCTTATATATCTCTTGTTATATATCCCTTCTTATATATCCCTTCTTAGATATCCCTTCTTATATATCTCTTCTTATATATCTCTTCTTATATATCCCTTCTTATATATCCCTTCTTATATATCCCTTCTTATATATCCCTTCTTATATATCCCTTCTTATATATCCCTTCTTATATATCCCTTCTTATATATCCCTTCTTATATATCCCTTCTTATATATCCCTTCTTATATATCCCTTCTTATATATCCCTTCTTATATATCCCTTCTTATATATCCCTTCTTATATATCCCTTCTTATATATCCCTTCTTATATATCCCTTCTTACATATCTCTTCTTATATATCTCTTCTTATATATCTTTTCTTATATATCCCTTCTTATATATCTCTTCTTATATATCCCTTCTTATATATCTCTTCTTATATATCCCTTCTTATATATCCCTTCTTATATATCTCTTGTTATATATCCCTTCTTATATATCCCTTCTTATATATCTCTTCTTATATATCTCTTCTTATATATCCCTTCTTATATATCCCTTCTTATATATCCCTTCTTATATATCCCTTCTTATATATCTCTTCTTATATATCTCTTCTAACACTCTAGTATATTCCATCTGCTTTCAGGTATGAAGAGGCTGAGGTTGAAGAGAAAGTTTCTCTCTACAGGAAGATGCTGTTAGAGAAAGAGCAGGACTCAGGAGTTGTCTCCACACCCACTCTAGACGAGGCTGGTAGACCAGTGTGAGTTTAGTTTGTGTCATTAAATGAGTCTGGTCAGCATAGCGATGTCCTGTAGATGCAGTATCACACTGTGCTTACATATGCTTATAGATGCAGTATCACACTGTGCTTACATATGCTTATAGATGCAGTATCACACTGTGCTTACATATGCTTATAGATGCAGTATCACACTGTGCTTACATATGCTTATAGATGCAGTATCACACTGTGCTTACATGTGCTTATAGATGCAGTATCACACTGTGCTTACATATGCTTATAGATGCAGTATCATACTGTGCTTACATATGCTTATAGATGCAGTATCACACTGTGCTTACATATGCTTATAGGACTAAAGACTCCCACCAACTCGCCGAAGCAAACAGAGCGAAGAATGTGAAGCTGAGAGATGCCTTTGGACTCAGTGAGTTCTACGTAGACGGGTCCTCCTTGGACCCTAACAGGAAACACAAAGAGTTGGAGGCTAAAGCTAAAGCCGCCGCTCAAACCAAGTACAGGTATGTCGACTGGTCTACAGGTAGCCTAATGTGTTACTACTATGTAGGGGCAGAGTGTTACTACTATGTAGGGGCAGAGTGTTACTACTATGTAGGGGCAGAGTGTTACTACTATGTAGGGGCAGAGTGTTACTACTATGTAGGGGCAGAGTGTTACTACTATGTGGGGGCAGAGTGTTAGAGGTGCTGCTTCAATTTGGGTAGTACAGTGTGGTAGGTGTCTAATATGTCAAGATGTAGATTAAGCTCTGCTTGTTACAGTCTAGTCTTGAGTGACTCGGACAGTGAGCAGAAACAGAAGAAGAAAAGGAAAAGGAAAGTGAAGAGGTATTTATGTTGTAATTGGTTATAACTTTGGTACCTTGCAGTCTTCATTAGCTCAGTCTGTAGCATCTCATTTTTCTGTCTGAACAATTTCTTATTTCTATGCCAGTTGCTGTTGACATAGTTTTGTTTACAGTGAGACCGAATCCAGCAGTTCCAGCAGTTCAGAAAGTGACTCAGAAGAAGAGGATTCTGGGACGGAGAGAGAACCAACTAGGTACGTCTGTCTGTTATTGCCGAGATTAGAGGATCAGCAGCCCTCTGACTAGACGCATTAGTATGACCTCATTTATTCAATATGTTTATTTGAAGATCAAATGGAAATGCTAGAACAATGAAAAACGGGTCATCTCGAGATAAAAATACGGAAGATAAAAGTCGCACTCAAAGGTCATCCTTTTCTCCCTCGCCAAACAGAAAATTAAAGAAAGAAAAGTCCCCACGTCCTTCGAGATCTGCTAAAACCAAAGATGGCTCAGAATCACCAAGAAAAGAAACCAGAAAATCTCACCGAGATGGCAGTCCCTCTACTCACCGCTCTCGAGATCGAAAACAGCAGGTGGTCTCTTCAAGGAGACGGGCATCACCAGATTACAAGCGGAGAGTTTCTAGATCACCTCCACAAAAATCTAAAAAGGACTCTGGATCACCTCCACGAAAATCTAGAATGGACTCTGGATCACCTCCACGTAAATCTAGAAAGGACTCTAGATCACATCCAAGAAAATCTAGAAAAGACTCTCGATCACCTGCACAAAAATCTAGAAAAGACTCTGGATCACCTCCACGTAAATCTAGAAAGGACTCTAGATCGCCTCTAAGAAAATCTAGAAAAGACTCTAGATCGCCTCCAAGAAAATCTAGAAAAGACTCTAGATCACCTCCATGTAAATCTAGAAAGGACTCTGGATCACCTCCACGTAAATCTAGAATGGACTCTAGATCACCTGCACAAAAATCTAGAAAAGACTCTAGATCACCTCCAAGAAAATCTAGAAAGGACTCGAGATCACCTGCAGAAAAATCTAGAAAAGACTCTAGACCACCTTCAAGAAAATCTAGAATGGACTCTGGATCACCTCCAAGAAAATCTAGAAAGGACTCTGGATCACCTCCAAGAAAATCTAGAAAGGATTCCAGATCTCCTCCAAGAAAATCTAGAAAGGATTCCAGATCACCTCCAAGAAAATCTAGAAAAGACTCTAGATCACCTCCAAGAAAATCTAGAAAGGATTCCAGATCACCTCCAAGAAAATCTAGAAAAGACTCCAGATCACCTCCAAGAAAATCTAGAAAAGACTCTAGATCACCTCCAAGAAAATCGTCTTCACAAGCATTCAGAAAGAAAGGCTCATCTCCGTCAAATAAGGAAAACAGAGACATTTCTGCCTCGTCATATACCAACTCTAAACAGGGCGTTAATGTTACTCTCAAATCTTCCTCTAAATCCCCACCTCATCAGCGGCGTGTGAGTAGCCAATCACCAGCTTCGGCACCCCACCATGACTCGGCATCCAAGACTCGCAGTCATAAACCAGAAAACAAGTCACGGTCGAGTCGGAGTTCGAGTTCCTCTTCGAGTTCTAGTGACTCCAGTTCATCTACACGGAAAGGAGATAGGTTGGTTGAAGATGTAGTGCGTATAAACTTGTTACATATTGCCAAGTCATCTCATGATAATATATCTGATAATATAAACACCTTACTAGATACATTAACTTATACATTACTAGATACATTGACATGCATTACTAGATACATTAACATACACTTTACTAGTTACACATTACTAGATACATTAACATACACATTACTAGTTACACATTACTAGATACATTAACATACACTTTACTAGTTACACATTACTAGTCAGATTGCTGGTTTCATAGGCGAATTTCGAGTGAGTCAAGTGACAGTGGCGACTCAGACGGAAGTGGCAGCAGCAGCTCTTCAGGCAGCAGCTCAAGTTCATCAGAAGATTCTGACCACGACTCAAGTAAAAAGTAAGTTTCTGACATGCAGTTCCAGTTGATGGTTTACAGGTGTTCATTTCTATTTCTCAGCAGTTATGAATTCTTTAGAGCTGTGCCAGGTTTTACATAGCACTCAGTCGCCTAATTCTTTCACATAAGTTTTCTTATAAATTTTATTTTTAGCTAAATTGCTGGCTTATGTAAAGGAAAGTCTCAAAAGTAAAACATATTTCAGTATGTCAAACTTCAATGCACACTCAAATGATTCTAGCTGTTTAACCATTCCATTATGAAATTTTTTTTTGTAGTCGGTGGGTGGGGCTGTAGTCAGTGGGTGTGGCTAGAGCTGCTGTTTTCAGACATTTGAGATGGTTTGACACACGAAATATACAAATGCAACTACAAGCATGAATACAAATTGTTTTTAGAACATATATTGAGTTGTCTATATAATGAGTTTAGAACAATTATTCATTAATTTATCAGTTAATAAAAGTTAATAATAGTTTTGTTGATATCTGTTTTCAGGTCACAGTCTAAAAGGTCAAGGTCGCCAAAGAAATCGACTCGCAGAAGATGAAGTCATGATCCCGACATGAAAGGGCTGTGAATTTGTAGTTCTGTATATATTCAGTAATAACGTTAGCCATATGTATGTATATGTATATACTTTCATGACAGCTCAAGGAGAACGAAAACCTTTGCACCTTTGCCATGGCTGTGCAGTATTGAAGATATTGGAAGACATTCCTTTCTATGCTTTTAGTAATGCGTTATCAATAATGTACATGTAATTAAATTGATTAAAAACAATACTTTTTTATTCATGCTGTATTTACATAAAGCAACGCAATAATGTATAATAAAATATAAATTTAAATAAAATTCTGAGAAAAGCGGGTGAGGTCAAGAGGTCAAGCTTCTCTCGTATTGCTCCAGACTTAGTTTCAGGTTTTCGTCAAACAGGTCACATCTGTAACAGCAAGCAAGAGTCTGTCTAAAATCTAAATCAACATGTATATTATTTTCTAACATTCAGTATACTATATTCTAATAACTGTATACTATATTCTAATAACTGTATACTATATTCTAATAACTGTATACTATATTCTAATAACTGTATACTATATTTTAATAACTGTATACTATATTCTAATAACTGTATACTATATTCTAATAACATGTATATTATATTCTAATAACTGTATACTATATTCTAATAACATGTATATTATATTCTAATAACTGCATACTATATTCTAATAACTGTATACTATATTCTAATAACATGTATATTATATTCTAATAACTGCATACTATATTCTAATAACTGTATACTATATTCTAATAACATGTATATTATATTCTAATAACTGTATAGGGGTAACGGCGGCACAACGGTCATAGGGGTACAAAAAGCCGGCCAAATTGTCAGAGAACTTATTGACTTAGAGTTGTGATTTTTTTTCATAAAAAGATATTGACATAATTATTCAGCCTCTGTAGTTTCAACACTTGCGGAACATACGTGTTGAAAAGGCGGGTAAAAAACTGTTTTTACCTACTTTTTGTAAATTTTTTAGGATGTCGTTGAAGTCTTATAACTTTTTACACTCAAAGGCAAGAAGCCTAAATTTTACTAATATTGTTGCCATTGCTTGTCTCTACAATGCTTAACTAGTATAACAGCAAACACTGGAATAAATTTTCCTTGAGGCACATTTATTTTCGATTTGGCCACACGGGGCACAATGGGCCACGCTGACCGGGGCACAATGGGCCACCTGATTATTGCACCCTGGTCACTGTTATTAGTTTGTTTCCCCAAAAAGTTGGTTGAACTGTTACTAAAATTTATAAATATAGCCATTTCTGACCTTTTTGTAAAGTATCAAAGACATTATGGTAAGACTACAAAACTACAAGTTGAAGCTCCCCTAATACATACATTTGGTAAGGTTAAAGCTTTGCCATTTTATACATAATACAAAACACTCTGCTGTTGCTACTAGTAGATAGTCGTGATAATCATTATATATTACACCATTGAAGGAATATACATGCATTTGACTGAAATAAATTGTGATTTGCTAATTTGCTCCCCCCTCTCCCTTCCGTACTCCAGTCACAAATCTCAGCCATGCATGCACCTTAGCTACAGTTCATTGAAAAAAGTTCACTCAGAATTTTGTAGTACATTTTAGTAAAGTTTTTTTTAATAAACGTTGCTCTGCAGTGAAAATCACAAAACATTTTTAGTTTTAAACAGTAATAATAATGCAGAACTGAGTGACGTGCGTTTGATTTTGCCTTCCTCTGCTATCCGTAGTGGCACAAACTTCACAGCTAAAACATGAATTTTGCTGTAAATCTGAAAGAGTATCTTTATTTATTTGTATTATTAAATAAATAAAGATCAGATATAACCAAATACGCAAAATTTCAATATATTTGTTGTGTTCCACCCAGTGGCCCATTGTACCCCGGTACCGGGGCACAATGGGCCAATTCTTTCGTCATGAAAATTTCCTTATTCTGAAAGTTGTGAAAGAGATAGAAATAACAAACTGGTACCTGTAATAGACAACAGATGTAGCATTAAGACTAGAGATTATTGAACTAGTAACTTGAAAAACAGACGAATGAGAGCAACAAATGCAAAATTCGGCCCGTTGTGCCCCCCCCCCCCCCCCCCGTTACCCCTACTATATTCTAATAACAGTATACTATATTCTAATAACTCTCACCTTATTGGCATGTCTATGGAATAATACGGGTTTTTCAAGGCGTAGTCTGAGTAAAGTTCATAGAGACGCTTCAGTAGACCCTCAACATACGGTAGTCTTGGGTCTGTGAGGACTATAAACTTTATACCTGCAACAAGAGAACCTAGTCTAACATCTCAACAAGAGAACCTAGTCTAACATCTCAACAAGGGAACCTAGTCTAACATCTCAACAAGGGAACCTAGTCTAACATCTCAACAAGAGAACCTAGTCTAACATCTCAACAAGAGAACCTAGTCTAACATCTCAACAAGAGAACCTAGTCTAACATCTCAACAAGGGAACCTAGTCTAACATCTCAACAAGAGAACCTAGTCTAACATCTCAACAAGAGAACCTAGTCTAACATCTCAACAAGGGAACCTAGTCTAACATCTCAACAAGAGAACCTAGTCTAACATCTCAACAAGAGAACCTAGTCTAACATCTCAACAAGAGAACCTAGTCTAACATCTCAACAAGAGAACCTAGTCTAACATCTCAACAAGAGAACCTAGTCTAACATCTCAACAAGAGAACCTAGTCTAACATCTCACCTGTTGAACTTGCTAAACATCACATCTACATAACACTGTATAAATAGGAAGCAGAAGTAAGCATAGAAATAGTGCAAGTAAAGGGCACCTGTTAGAGTCTGTCTACAGTGTAGTTTGAATGTGTCAGCCTCCAGAATCTGTATCCCAGAAGACCTCTCCTCTGGAGAAAGCTGACAACCAAACGCAAACAGCCTACAGTAACAGAGTAAACAGCCTACAGAGTAAACAGTGAGATGAGATGTCATTGTACTGTATAGTATATTATAATATAATAATAAGTTGGACTCTGTTGTTAGTATCACATGAAGGAGCCATCAGAATTAATAAGAAAACAATCTAGTCAGGCAGTTATAACTGCTTTGCTGTCCCAATGTCAACAATGAATACATTTCCTACCTTCTGAGTAAAAGAATCTACAAACGCAACTTACGAGTGAAACATGCTAGCCAGCATTATTTTCTCGTTCACCGTCAACTTAATTCTTCCAAACTTCAAGCTGATTGGATAGTTTTGTTGCTGACCGAGAAATTCTCTGACATCAGTTCTGTCATCGTCAAACACTGTCCCCTGCACAGGTCGGCCATTGACAGCGAGTAAGTAGTGACCGACTGTAAGTATAGTAAGTATAGTAAGTATACTATATACAGTATAGAGTAAGTATACTATATACAGTATAGAGTAAGTATACTATATACAGTATAGAGTAAGTATACTATATACAGTATAGAGTAAGTATACTATATACAGTATAGAGTAAGTATACTATATACAGTATAGAGTAAGTATACTATATACAGTATAGAGTAAGTATACTATATACAGTATAGTAAGTATACTATATACAATATAGTAAGTATACTATATACAGTATAGAGTAAGTATACTATATACAGTATAGAGTAAGTATACTATATACAGTATACTAAGTATACTATATACAGTATAGAGTAAGTATACTATATACAGTATAGAGTAAGTATACTATATACAATATAGTAAGTATACTATATACAGTATAGAGTAAGTATACTATATACAGTATAGAGTAAGTATACTATATACAGTATACTAAGTATACTATATACAGTATAGAGTAAGTATACTATATATACAGAAAATACTTGTTAATCACAAAATGCTACTTTTGATTCCATCTCCAGCACCAAAGTCTACAGTCAACTTCTCATCAAACACTTTGAGGACGATGTCCAGTGGGTACCCAAATGTCTTCTCTACACCGGTCTTTGGCACGTTGTAGTCTATGTCATATATTAGACTGCCCCCTCTGCTCACCACAAACACCGAGTACACAGCCATCAAACAGACGGTCCACAAGCTAAAATCATTCAATAACAGAGTTAATTTACTTCACAGATGCTTATTCTATTTTCATTACTCTATTCAAATACAATATGGGATGATTATGATATGTGAATAGCATGTATTGGGTCTACATAATCAGATATAAAGCAACTGCAAATGAATTTTGTTAAATATTGATATAGGAAACTTAGTGGCATGATGATAGCTGATAAAAACATTGAGATTAGGTAAAAAAATTAAAGCAGTAACTCATTAAATTTAAACTTTAGCCTTGTACCTTAATAGTAACAACGTAGTTTGTAAAAATCTTTACAAGATTGCAAAAATATGTCTTTAAAAACTTTTTAATTGCATGCAAAACGCACACAATATTAAAAAACTTCACACGTTGACGTTCACGTAATTGAAGTTGATAGTTTTATAAGTAAAAACTTGAAACACTACAATCTTTCAAGTTTGATTAAAATTTTAATTATATCCAAAGATTCCTTCAAGTAAAGTATAAGAGTCAGTTTACTTCATTTAGTACACACCAGCAACTTATGACCCAACAATAAAGTTTGCTCAAAATCAATTGAAATTTACTATACATGCTATTTTTATGTGCTGGTTTTAACTACGCATAACAAAAAAGACTGGAAGGGGATTCCCCAACATTAAAGCACAGGTCATTGTCATATGCACTTAATATTCTATATGTGCAGACCGTTACGAAAAAACCGTAACGATCCGTAACTAAAACTAGCTGAATAATTAGGAAAAAACCTAGAAAATGAAGCAAAATTAAAAAGAACTTTGATTATTCAGGTGTATTTATTGGTTTTTTACTAGTTTTGGCCAAAAGACCATGTTCATTACCAGCTAAATTGTGAAAAATAGCCAAAAACTGAAGATATCCAGTGTGTACTAAATTAAGTAAAATGACCCATAACTTATTATTAATATTACATTTATTATAAGTATTAATATTAGTATTACATTTACTATTACTACAACAGTGGAAATATGAGTAGGCCCGTAAGGTATTACTATCACTATGACAGTGCCAGTATGAGTAGAAGTAAAACTAGAGTCTACAAGTAGAAGTACCAATAGTAGTACTACTAGTACAGTACTAGTACAGTACTAGTAGTAGTAGTACTATTAGTAGTAGTAGTAGTAGTAGTAGTAGTAGACCAGACGTACTCGTAGTACTAGTAGTACCAGTAGTCGTAGAACGGGAACTTAGACGTGAACTTTTTATTTAAATCAAATTTTGGGGGTTTCGATATATATTTTCGATTTATATAAATACTAATAGTAATAGCACTAACTTAAAATTATTGTAATTAAAACAGCTCAATACTATGATAATAATAATAATAATAATAATAATAATAATAATAATGACAATTTACGAGCCCAGGAAATGAACGAAAATTAAAACTTTAAAATTCATAGACAAAATTCTACAACTTATATCATTTGGCAATACTGGTACTTATATACATGCCATCTATCTCGGTTGAGAAAATTTGGTCTTAACCTTGACCTTCTGGTAGGCTGATCCCAAAGTTAATAAACTTATTTTCATTACGCATTTGTCCAATCTTTACAACTGCTTGTTGAGGCCACGCCCCTTACTATTCTCTTTTTACGGCGAAAGTTTAGTCTACTTCGTCTTATGTGCATGATTGGTTAAAAAGTTGACAGGGCGTGGTTTTTAGGTTCGCAATCGCCATTTTGCAAAAGACTGACAGCGTCTATTGATGAGAGAACTGTCCATCAAACTTACAGATAATCTGCAAAAACATGTGCTCACATGTAAACTGAAGCATGTGACTAAACTCACTGAAAAACTAGCCAACTACTTCTATTTCATCCGTCGTTTATAAAATAGAAACTAATATGTTCGCATTAAATACAAAGTTATAATACATAAATCATTAAATGTAAACATCTACATTATGATTATGATTACCTTCACCTTTCAAGTTTAACTATAAAATTAAATATTATTATTACTATTACTATAACTATAAGTATAACTATTACAGTATTAGTAATACTAATACTTAATAGTAATACTGATCAGTATTAGTATTAATAGATCTATTGATAATGCTAATACTAATAGTAATACAGTAATAGTAATTGTAATACCCATTATTATTATACTTAATCATTACTAATAGTAATAGTAGCTGGTAATGCTAATACTAATACTATTACTAATAGTATTAGTATTACTATTACTACTACTAGTACTAGTAAGTAGTAACTATTAGTTATGACTAAGTCTGATGGGTATTAGTATTACTATTAGTATTAGATTTACTAATAGTAATACTAATAGTAATAGTATTAGTTATAGTATTACTATTAGTATTAGTAATAGTAATACAAATATTACTAGTGTTACTATTGCTACTAGTAATTTAGTATTGCTTACAATAAATTTAACTTGCAAGCCTTAAGACTAAGTTATTCAAGGTATAAACTTTATTATTAGTAGTTTTAATACTCATATAATGTGATACTTTTACTTCAAATGATGATGACAAATTAATTATAGACCACATCCAATAGTTTTAAAACTAAAATCAAGTTGTACTATTGGTTCTAGCCATTTTATCAGCCTTCTAATATTTTGTCTCCATGAATTACTAATTATTCATTGTTGAACTTGATAATGATTATCATTGTGCATAATGAAACAGTTACTGCACTATATACTGACTATACTAATAATTTATTACAATATTTAGTTGCAAGAAACATTCAATCTTTTCATCAATAGGCAAGTTTTAAATTTGGAATTTCCCATGATTGAGTATCTGTCATATGGGGTATGCTGTTGCACCTGATGGAGACATAGGAGGTGTATTATATTGCTCTATTTTAGGTTGCAATATGACTCCTCCCTCCCTCTACTCTGTTCCTCGTATGAGCTGACTTCCCCAAAACATGGCTGCTGCCAATTGGGACCTTGAGAAGCAGCAAATACTGCGACACCCCCTCTTCCCTCTCCTCTCCATGCTGTTTGAGAAGTGTGAAGCTGCCACCGCCAACATAGACAAAGTCACCACCACCCGGGTCTTCAATGCTCAGATGGCAGAGTTTGTGGCAGCAATGAAGAGCAGCTGGAGCTCCCAGTCGGCTGCCGGTTCCCTTGTGTCTGGGAATGATGAGCTGGACAACCTGGTGAGAGACTATTAAATACTCGTGTGAAGTTATCTTCTCTCCAGTCTCTTCATTATGAAACTAACTGTATTCATTTCAACACCAAATCACTTAGACATGTCACCTCCGCCCCCGCCTTCCTATAAGCTCACAGGGCTGCCCACTAACCTGTCTGCTGTGTCCATCATGAGTCATCGCTTGCTCCGCCAGCATTGATATTGGGTTTCCACGATTTCTATTGTTATTCGTCTTCCCAATTCGTCTAATGAAACTATATGTGACTCATTCATAATGTATGACTCACATTATATACTGTATGACTTATAGTATATACTGTATGACTCGTAGTATATACTGTATGACTGATATAGAGCTAGCTGCTGTGTAATCTATTGAGGTGGTGTGTACTGTACTGTACTGCACTGCACTGCACTGTACTGCACTGTACTGTACTGTACTGCACTGTACTGTACTGTACTGCACTGTACTGCACTGCACTGTACTGCACTGCACTGTACTGTACTTCACTGTACTTCACTGTACTGTACTGTAGTGTACTGTACTGCACTGCACTGTACTGCACTGTACTGTAGTGTACTGTACTGCACTGTACTGCACTGTACTGCACTGTACTGTACTGCACTGTACTTCACTGTACTGTACTGCACTGTACTGCACTGCACTGTACTGCACTGTACTGCACTGCACTGTACTTCACTGTACTTCACTGTACTGTACTGTAGTGTACTGTACTGCACTGCACTGTACTGCACTGTACTGTACTGCACTGTACTGTACTGCACTGTACTGTACTGCACTGTACTTCACTGTACTTCACTGTACTGTACTGTAGTGTACTTCACTGTACTTCACTGTACTGCACTGTACTGCACTGCACTGCACTGCACTGCACTGCACTGTACTGCACTGTACTTCACTGTACTGTAGTGTACTGTACTGCACTGCACTGTACTGTACTGCACTCTACTGTACTGCACTGCACTGCACTGTACTGTACTGTAGTGTACTTCACTGTACTTCACTGTACTGTACTGTACTGCACTGCACTGTACTGTTTTGCACTGTACTGTACTTCACTGTACTGTACTGCACTGTACTGTAGTGTACTGTACTGTACTGCACTGTACTGCACTGTACTGTAGTGCACTGTACTGTAGTGTACTGTACTGCACTGTACTGTACTGCACTGTACTGCACTGTACTGTAGTGTACTGTACTGTAGATGGTGAAGGCCATACAGGTGCTGAGGATACACCTGCTGGAACTGGAGAAAGTTCACGAACTCTGTCTGGACTTCTGCTCTCGCTACATCTCATCCATCAGAACTAAACTCAACAGTCAAATCCTGCTCAAGGGGGACGACTCTGACAGTGACTACGACTACGACTTGGGTGGGTGTTGACTCTAGTAACTCTACACCTGTTGATATATTGCTCTAGTGACTCTACACGTGTTGATATACTGCTCTAGTAACTCGACACGTGTTCATATATTGCTCTAGTAACTCTACACATGTTGATATCTTGCTCTAGTAACTCTACACGTGTTGATATCTTGCTCTAGTAACTCTACACCTGTTGATATACTGCTCTAGTAACTCTACACGTGTTGATATATTGCTCTAGTAGCCTAACTCTACACGTGTTGATATCTTTCTCTAGTAACTCTACACCTGTTGATATACTGCTCTAGTAACTCTACACGTGTTGATATCTTGCTCTAATAACTCTACACCTGTTGATATATTGCTCTAGTAACTCTACACGTGTTGTTTTAGCTATTTAATATAAACATGAGGAAACAACTCCAAGCCGTGCTATCTATATCTAGTAGAAAACTAGCCTCAGTTGCAAATATCTCGTAGCCCGAGTATATGTCTGCTCTCTGTTTGTATTGTTGAGTTGTGTAGCCTCAGTTACCAGCCACTTGTCTCTTGCAGATATGGACACCGTCCCCACCCCTCTCTCCGACTCATCAGTCACTGCTTCTGGAACTGGCACTAACTTTTCACAGGACAGCAGCTTCACAAAGGTTGTATTCCAGTATCATGCTGTATTATACAGCATTATACAGCATTATACAGTATTATACAGTATTATACAGTATTATACAGTATTATACTGTACTATATTGTAGTATACTGTATTACACATTACATTCACTCCAACACTGTGTGAGTAGCAGAGCGTGTAGCAGTGTTGGGGAGATAACTTCAAGTACCCGCTAGTCTCCGAGTTGTAATGTGCTGCGTTTCCTGTTGCAGATGAGTCTGCCGGAGAGGGCGGAGGTGATGGTTCACGGCAGAACGCCTTTCTCTCACATCGGCAGCTCGTCTGCTAGTCTCCACATGACATCCAATACAGGTGAGTGTAATATTCTGTCATACAGGTGAGTGTAATATTCTGTCATACAGGTGAGTGTAATATTATGTCATACAGTATATCCTACAGTATATCCTACAGTATATCCTACAGTATATCCTACAGTATATCCTACAGTATATCCTACAGTATATCCTACAGTATATCCTACAGTATATCAGTATACATACTATTCCTAGAGAATACAGAAAGTAAAGGGGATTATCTCCCCGTCACATCTAAGAGAGGTGTCCTGCCTAAACATGCCACAGAAGTTATGAAGTCTTGGCTATTCAAACACGTTGTGGTGAGTCACCATAGTGATACGAGGGCTCACAACTCCTTGTAACTTTAACTTCTCCAATCAACAGATGTGTGTGTGTTATTTCCAGATTAGTCTGTGTTTTAGTAGCTGGCAGCCCTTGAATTAAAGACAGATTAGGCAGTTTGGTTTTCCTTTTACATGGATACTAATCTGATATTGTTTTGTGCAGATACATTGTGAAAATAGGAATATTTTGTTTTGATACTGCTGCTGGTACTACTACTACTACTGCTACTACTACGACTACTATTACTACTATTACTACTGCTACTACTATTACTACTACTACTACTACTACTAGTACTGCTGCTACTACTACTACTATTACTAGTACTACTACTACTACTACTACTAGTACTACTACTAGTACTGCTGCTGCTACTACTACAACTAGTACTACTACTACTAGTACTACTACTATTACTAGTACTACTACTATTACTAGTACTACTACTATTACTACTACTACTACTAGTACTACTATTACTAGTACTACTACTATTACTACTACTACTACTACTACTATTACTACTGCTACTACTACTACTATTACTACTGCTACTACTACTACTATTACTAGTACTACTACTACTAGTACTACTACTATTACTAGTACTACTACTATTACTACTACTACTACTAGTACTACTATTACTAGTACTACTACTATTACTACTACTACTACTACTACTATTACTACTGCTACTACTACTACTATTACTACTGCTACTACTACTACTATTACTAGTACTACTATTACTAGTACTACTACTACTAGTACTACTACTACTACTAGTACTACTATTACTAGTACTACTACTACTACTAGTACTACCCAATGTAGTTTTGCAATCAGTTTTTCTACAGAAGTTGACAATCAAGCAATATTTGGTTCTTTTTGTATTGTGTTTACTTTTTCTGACATGCCTGTCTCACGCTGCCTTTGTTCTGGCAGCACCCGTACCCTACAGAGGAGGAGAAGAAATCTCTCTCTCAACAGACCAGTCTTTCCATACTCCAAGTTAATAACTGGTTCATCAACGCCAGACGTAGAATACTGCAGCCCATGCTAGAGTCCTGCTCCCCCCTAGAACAGTCTAAGGTACTGTATCCACCACTACCTAGTACTTCTATATCCACCACTGTGTAGTACTTCTATATCCACCCACTCCTCCCATTTATATCCTGTCTCACTAAACTCCTCCCATCTATATCCTGTCTCACTAAACTCCTCCCATCTATATCCTGTCTCACTAAACTCCTCCCATCTATATCCTGTCTCAGTAAACTCCTCCTATCTATATCCTGTCTCAGTAAACTCCTCCCATCTATATCCTGTCTCAGTAAACTCCTCCCATCTATATCCTGTCTCAGTAAACTCCTCCCATCTATATCCTGTCTCAGTAAACTCCTCCCATCTATATCCTGTCTCAGTAAACTCCTCCTATCTATATCCTGTCTCAGTAAACTCCTCCCATCTATATCCTGTCTCAGTAAACTCCTCCCATCTATATCCTGTCTCAGTAAACTCCTCCCATCTATATCCTGTCTCAGTAAACTCCTCCTATCTATATCCTGTCTCAGTAAACTCCTCCCATCTATATCCTGTCTCAGTAAACTCCTCCTATCTATATCCTGTCTCAGTAAACTCCTCCCATCTATATCCTGTCTCAGTAAACTCCTCCTATCTATATCCTGTCTCAGTAAACTCCTCCCATCTATATCCTGTCTCAGTAAACTCCTCCTATCTATATCCTGTCTCAGTAAACTCCTCCCATCTATATCCTGTCTCAGTAAACTCCTCCTATCTATATCCTGTTGCCGTGTTTCAGTCCCGCAAGTGTAAGCCTCAGATCAGACAGGCCCAGAGGTTCTGGCCCTTCACTCCTTCAGACGGTGGCAGCGGAGGTGGCAGCAGCTGTCTCAGTGACAATAAAGTACTGACCAATAGCATGACGTCTGCAGGTCAGCACTCTACTAACTCTTTACATGATATTTAGCTTCTCACTGTAGTTGACTGTATGGTGTTTATTGTATTGTCTCAGTTTCCCTCATTGCCAACCCTTGGAGTTGTTTGTATCACAGCCTAGTCTGTTGACCTGTTAGCTAAGATCTCTTGAAAGAAGACGTTAAGCTCTGCGTCTCTCTGCAGAGGTTCATCACTGTCAGCAGGTCCTGCGGCAGCCATCGTTATACTCAAACTCCAAGCAAGTTTGTAACAGGATGTTCAGCCTGCTGTTTGTAGTTTGAGCTCTTGTATCATCCACCCCTTAGCCAGGGGGTTCATATCCCCTGCAGATTGCCAGCACACTGCTCTATACTCTCCTTTCTCTTACAGCCAATCTGACAGACCAGGACACCCGAGACTTCACTCCTGACAAGTCCCCGGTCATAGCCCAGTCTCCTATGCTGAGTGAGGCGGGCGGCAACGCCTCCCCTACTCTACTTCAGACCAATTTCATTGCCTCCAACTCCAATTCTGACGGAGGGGAGAGTGTGACGGAGTCACACAGTCACAGTTTACCCGTCACATCAGATGTCATGTCGAGTCAGAGTGCACCAGGCTCCAGTCTTCCCAGCTCTGGTAAACTGGAGACAGAGCTGGACCCTGTGGACTGACAACTACCCCCCCCCCCCAGGGTAGAGGTTACAGACCCCCCCCCAGTGTAGAGGTTACAGACCCCCCCCCTCCAGGGTAGAGGTTGCTAATACACAGTTTGTAGGCTTTATAGACAATCATTAGAATGACATTATTTTTGTTTAGTTTTAATTTTTTTATGTGTTTTACAAAAACCAAATAAAACGGTGGCTTTCACAAAAGTGTATTTAGACATCAACATGACTGGCACTGAAATAGTAAAAGCTAAACTATGTAATGAAAATGTCATGTAAAATCTAATAGCAATGATACAAAACTGGTAGAAATATTGCTGGAATTTTAAAAATCTTATTATGCTAGCAGGGTTTCTTTTATGTAAGCAATCACTAGCCAATAGGAAGTGAGTATACACATCTAGTTCTTGATGCAGACGTATGACTAATAGTGGCTGGTGTAAGCAATCACTAGCCAATAGGAAGCCAGTATACACATCTAGTTCTTGATGCAGACGTAAGTGCCGTCAGCCATGTTGAGCATGACAGAGCTGACTCTAGGGTCTTGTTTGATCTTCATATTCAGCTTCCTCATGGCTGCTACCCCTGCTCTCTCATTCTCTTCTGATAGAAGTATTTCACCTTTCATGAATCCCTGCAGTCATATATGTATAGTATAGCATATAGTATAGAGAGTATATAGTATAGTATAGCATATAGTATAGTCAGTTATATGTACAGTATAGCATGTAGTATAGTCAGTTATATGTATAATATAGCATATAGTATAGTCAGTTATATGTACAGTATAGCATGTAGTATAGTGAGTTATATGTACAGTATAGCATATAGTATAGTGAGTTATATGCATAGTATAGCATATAGTATAGTCAGTTATATGTATAGTAGGCAATTTATGGGTTACTGCAGTACAAACATGCCACTATACATTTACAGAGTAGAGCAACTACTAAAATAAAGTAAATTATCAGTCCCTGTTATAATACAAAACTCACATTATCGAAAGCTATGATGCCGTTGGTACGAACTAGTTTTAAGGAAAGTTCGTAGATGACGTCAGCATTTAACTTGTCAGCATCAACGTATATGAAGTCGAATGTTCCACTTTCGCCTGCATCTATCAGTGATTCTATAACATAGAGATCATAGGAATATAAGTTGTAATAGAGTAGACATTAGTGAAATTATTTGCATGGAAAGATGCTATTTTCAGCTTGGCTAAGGTCTAGTAGTATAACAATTTGTTGTTCATATGTTGTAACTCGACACCAAACTCGACAGACCGGGCATACAAATTAATGGCACCATGTACAATGTACCTGCCTGTGAATAACATCATGTGACTGAATGAGTCATATCACATGATGGGAGAATAACTAATTATAGACACTGTTCTAAGGTCACCCAGGAAATTGCAATACCACAATCCTTGTCATTACAAGAAAAACTTTAAGCAATCAAATTTATAATGATGGCGGATAGTTGAGCAAAAGTTAACAATATGGCCTTCACCTTTGGAAAATTTGATAACATAGTTTTAGCATCAACTTAATATCAGTAAAGGCATATCACAGGCTACTGTGAGTAGCAAATGAATGAATATCACACAAGTTGAACTGATTGAGTGAACTGACTGGTCAGCTTTCTGTAAAGATGCCACTAGTTCTAAAACTTTATAGCATGAGAACTTGATGGGATATGAAATACAGGGGCAACCTCCTAACTGCTCAACTAAAAGTTATAAACTCAAGCTAAGTAACAATGAAGCATATTGCAGGTGATTTTCTAGGGAAGTTTAACTGACTGAAACTAGGCCATAGGAACGGCAGCACCGAATTCAATACAAGTAACTCACGAAGTGTATCGAGAGCAGGTGCTATCCTCAGGTCAATCTTATGGTCTACACCCGCCTCCTTCCAGAATGGTTTTCCAATATCTGTAAACTCAGTTGAGATATCACAGGCTACAACTTTACCATCTTGAGGAATACTGAGTGCCCAGGCTAGACTGCTGTATCCAGTAAACACACCTACCAATTGACACAAGTATACCCAGTATTATGTCTGCTAGGATGTAGTTTGAGTTTCTGCAGGATGTAGTTTGAGTTCAGTGAGGGACACTGAAGCATCGTGTTGGTAATTGAACGAGTGGAGCTCAAAGAACCTCAACCAAGAGAAGATCTGTACATCTCTACAGGGGTAATAACTCCAACAACACTTGTTAGAATAATTCAGAAGACATTCTGTTGCTACAATTCTCACTGATACAGCTGAACTAATGGCTTGAAGTTATTTGGAAATACATATAGAAATCATTCTACTGTTGAGCAGAAATGTACAGCCAGATGCCTGAGGGAAGCAGTCAGATGCCTGAGGGTAGCAGTCAGATGCCTGAGGGTAGAGCAATTTATTTTCCTTTACTAACATGGCTTTATCACTTTAACTAGAGCCATTGCCTTTACTTTTCAGCTTATACCAAAGTTGCAAAGACCTTCTTTAGTTGACCTTTAACCTAATGACCCTTGTCCCACAATCCATACAGCACACAGGACAGCTTACCAATTTCTAGACACCTTTTTGCGCCAGCAAACCGGATCATGTTAGACAGCAACATTGTGCTACTGACAGCGCTTATCATGTGACCTCTAGGGTGTGATTCTGTAGCCTGTAACATAATATGTAATACTACGATATATATCGTTAGAATATAGTAACATGTAATAGTATGATATATATCATTACTATAATTACATTAGCGTGTAATAGTATGATATATATACAACAAAACAAAATATTTCTTATAAAAATGTAAGTGACTTGCCACTACCAGGCTATGAATTATTACAATAAATATTTCATTTATTTATAATCAACTTTGTATAAAATTATACACTTCAAAACCATAACAAGAAAACACTGTAAGGGCGGAGGGGGGCCACACCTCTCGTAACTTCTTCATCACAGGATGTATTTCAGAGACCTGACTATCTATATAGTTGTACCTCTCCTCCAGACTCACTTTATCACGTGATGGAGCCATGTTTTCCCCTGACTAACAGTAAACAAGTCATTAATAATATTGACTATCATACGGGACCAATAACTTGATGTGTACAAGAGTTTATACACAGTTATATATTTGAGTGCAGGTAAAAGTTTATACACAGTAATATATTTGAGTGCAGGTAAAAGTTTATACACAGTTATATATTTGAGTGCAGGTAAAAGTTCATTAGGACTACAAGTCTGCTGATTCATAGTTATAAGGAATTTCTCCCCTTCTAAATAAAACTTTGCTACTTTGAGGTAAAGCAGTAACAGAGAAATAACAGAAAGCTGGTGCTCTAGATAAAAAATGTATCAAAGGGAGTCGTTTTATCGCAATTTTACCAAATATCCAAACCAAAATCCATATAATAGAACATTAAAAGATTTGGGTTATTGATGTTTCTACTCAAAGGGACTATGTAATGATACCATACTTCTTAATTTCTACATCTTTCTTTCTGATTAAATAAGACAGTAGCAGATTTAGTGTAACTGTAAGTCACTGTCTAGTAGCAGACTTAGTGTAACTGTAAGTCGCTCTTTAGTAGTAGCAGACTTAGTGTAACTGTATCATTATGAATGTAATTATATTAATATAACATTAATAAATAATTGGATTATATCAATATCAATATGAATATGATAGTGACACTGATTATCAGTATCACCATGATTCAACTCCGTGGTTGTAACTGTAAGTAAGTACGACTCTAAGTCCATAACTCACGTCGTAAAAATTAGAACACTATGACTATGAATAATATTATTGTGACTTAGACTACCAGTATGAGTAACAGTAACACTACTACTAGCACCACAAGTACATGATGACGAAGACTGAAGTTAAGCTTGAACAGTCAACAGACTCAGACTGAGACGTGGTAACTCACCTCGTAACTCACCTCGTAGACGATAGAACACTCAATGTCACCGTTATGGTGCAAACGTGGAGCGCCTCTTTGGTTAGTGATAAATGTCAGTATGAGTTAGTATAGCAGCATATAGCTGTTTATTGTTGTGTGTTAGTTGACCTTAGCTTCAGATCTCTCACACTGCGTGGGAGAAAACTGTTAAAATAGACCTTGCTCGCAGCATAGATAGATGTTGGCTCACCTTTCTGTGCAGCTCGCGTATACATAATGTACTTGTTTTTATTTTTAGTCAGTTCATCATAAGCTGAGGCTAAGGTTTGGTGTTTAGATTCATCTGAGAGGATTCTCATTAACAGTGACAACCTATGTGTTTTTCTTCGGTCTTTGAGAAGTTGTAGTTCGAGTTTGTTTCGAGCTTCTGAGATGCCTTGTCTTCCTTTGATATTGTTAATGAACCTGATTGCTTGGGACTGTACACGCTCTAAGGCATCAATATTAGCTGAATCCGCTGGGTCCCAAAGAGTATCGCCGTATTCTAGAATTGGTCGGCAGAGACTGGTGTATGCGAGTAGTTTGCTATTGGCAGGGGCTTCATAAAGCGAGTATTTTATGCAACCTAGGACCTTGGAGGCACTTTTGATCTTAGATGTAATATGTTGCTCAAATTTTAAGTTGGACTGCAGAATTATACCAAGATATTTGATCTCCTGTCTGCATTTGAGCGGAGTTCCACCAAGTGCATAGCTGGGGTCAAACACTGGATATGCCCTTGGGGCTTTGCTAAAGACGATTACCTCACACTTTTCCGTGTTAAAAGGCATTTTCCATTTCATGGACCACTTATGTAGAGCATCTATATTTGTCTGAAAAAGCTGCTTGTCCTCATTGCTATTCACAGCAGCATAAATCAGGGTGTCATCGGCATAGAGACTTACTTTGCATGTTATCACTTGTGGTAGGTCATTTATGTATATAAGAAACAAGGTTGGCCCTAGTACCGAACCCTGTGGCACCCCCGAGGAGACAGGGAGATCTGATGATAATACACCACGTATGGCAGTTCTCTGACTTCTTTTTGTCAGGAACCCTTGGATCCAATTTGCTATGGTTGGGTTAATGCCATCAATACAACGGACTTTTTGCATGAGTAGGGTGTGGGGAACCTTATCAAACGCCTTACGGAAATCAAGGACTACTCCATGAATAACATGATCATGTTCCACAGATTTTGCTATGTCGTGGTAGGTAGCGCAAAGCTGAGTTTCACATCCTAAGCCTTTCCTGAAACCATGTTGTCTGTTGTAGAGCATGCTGTCAAGCAATTTGTTTAGATAATGTAGGACAATGTGTTCTAACATTTTACAAGGGATGCTGGTGAGAGAGATTGGGCGATAGTTTGATGGCTCGTCTTTGGCACCTTTTTTGTGGACTGGTGTCACATTGGCAGTTCTCCATTGTGCTGGGAGCACTCCGGAGTCTATTGAGGCCTGAAAGACATATGTAAGACATTGAGCTACTATATTAGGGTCTATTAAAAGCTCACACTTTCGTATCTGGTCAGGTCCTGGAGATTTATTGTTCTTCAGATCATGAATTAATTTCTTGACTCCTTCAGGGTTGATCTCAAGAGTCCTGCAATTAGTAGGGAGAAGGGGGAGATCAGTAATGGCTTCATCAACACAGAACTGGCTATGAAAATAGCTATTTAAAGTTTCTGCGCATTCCAGACTGTCTGTAGTTATATTACCGTTTTTAATTTTAATACTTGTAAGTGGATGTTGGCACTTCCGTTTGTGTCGCAGATGCTTGTAAAAGGGTTTGCTGTTTCCTTTCAGCAGAGGCTTACAGACTTTGTTCACTATGTATTCCTTCTTGATTAACTTGAAGGCTTTTTTATTGTTTCTTCTTTGCTGTTGGTATCTCTGCAAAAAGTATGGGTTGTTTGTTCTCTTGAATTTTCTATATAATGACATCTGCATGTCATGAAGTTTCTTAGCCTCTTTAGAAAACCAAGGTGGTTGGCCACTGTTTCTTATTTTTATGGTCTTTTTTGGTACAGATATTTCAATAGCTTCTTTGAAGGCGACAGAGAAAGTATCCCACATCTGCTGGACATTATCCATCTGTGAAAGCTTTTCACATGCATAGCTCATATAGTTTCTAAATTTAATGACATCAGCTTTGCGATGGATGAGAATGTCTTTATGATTTTTGTGGATAACATCTTGGGAAGGTGGGTTTTCAATTAGTAGTTTAGCTATGATGATGTAATGATCACTGAGCCCCGGCCTAATTACATTTATAGAATCTATTATGGAGGTGTCACTGGTACAGATAATGTCTAGGGTGTTACCGAATGTGTGTGTTGGCTCTTCAATAACCTGGGTCAGACAGTTTTCATGGAGTATGTTAATAAATTGTTGTTGCGATGATTTATAATGGGCGTTTGGTCTTACTATACCTGCTGACCAGTCTATACCAGGGAGATTAAAGTCTCCTATTAGTACAAATCTGCAGTGACGATAGCTCTGTAAGATGGAAGAAATGATATCATTAATTTTACTGATATTTAGAAGTGATACATGGGCTCTGTAGTAGCAGCACAGAATAAGATTTGGTGGAAGTTTTATGATGACCATTTCTTCGCCATATGTCTCAATGTTTATGCTACTAGCCTGCAGAAAACTTTTTGTAGCGACTAGGACCCCACCACCATGGATGTTCCTGTCATGTCTAAAGAAATCCAGACCAGGGGTCTCTATAATGCAGCTGTCACATATGTTGGCATCAAGATGGGTCTCAGTAAGACAGATAATATCAAAGTCTTTGGTCAAGGCAGTGATTTCAGTGGTTTTTCCTTTTGCTGATCTAGTGTTAGCATAAAAAAGGCTTAATTTCCGTTTGTTGTGACAGGATTCATTTTCTCCCAGTTTCCCGAGGGACTTTTCTTTTCGATAGATAGGTCTCTAATGCGATATTCACCCTGATTTTCAGATTTCAGCTTGCGCATCTGCTCGCGTAGCTGGTATTCTCTATTTCGTATCTCTTTGTTAACATCTAGTTTGCAAAACATTTTATCAGCTCGCAAGTGGTGGTTTACTCTCTTGAGGAAGCTCCATTTTGCTTGTTCGTCCTTGAATGTTAGTTTGATAGGGCGGGTTTTTCCTTCATCTTTTTGACTAAGCCGGAATGCCTTTTGTGGTTTGTCATAGTTTTTAAAAAGGGAGTTCTTTATCAGCTCGGTAATATCTTCCATTGCAGTTTTTTGTTCATTCAGACCATAGAGAATGGCATTATTTTTACGCTCTTCGAGCTCTTTTTTCTGAAGTTCTGCAGTCAGTAGAGCTTTGGTAGAAGTAGAAGCTTGCACTGCGAGCTTCATATCTTTGGCCAGTTGGTCATTTTTTACTGTCTCGGCCCAGGACTTTTTTAGGTATTGAACTTGTTCGGTGGTATGGTGTTGGTATTCATCCACCTTTTCATTCAGTTTTTCCACCATTTGCTGCAGGCAGCTAAGTTTGGACATTTGAGGTATGATTGATGGTGATTGGCCTTGTATAGCCTTTTGGCATCCTGAGCAATACCATTTGACTCCCTTGCTGGCCAGTTTGACAATAGCAGTTGCCTCTGAAACCTTGAGATCCTGACAAGTGCTATGGAACCATAATGCACAGAGGTCACATTCAATCCACTTAAATTCAGCTTTTTGCTTTTTTTGGTTTTTTCCACTGCCAACCAAGATGGTGCATTCTTCATTTTGGCATGTAACACATTTTTGCTTTGATTCGGGGTTCTTTTGGATTGTTGCCTTATTTTGACTCACACTTAGTCGAGTGGGGTAAGTTTGTGAGGGCCCCTTATCTTGCCCGTCACTAAAAACACTGTCGTTCCCTCTGTCGCTATAAAGGATGTTTTTGGCCATGTTGACCACGGTTCAATTTGTTTTGAAGCTTTTTCGTTTAGTAGATTATCAGTAACAATATTAATTTAAAAAGATATTCATATAATATAGTAATTTTCTATGAAGCTTTAACTTCAGAATGAATGTTACTCCAATCCAATAATTTATAATACGAATTAAATATTAATAATACCTTTGCAGTTAACTAACACTAACAGTAACTGGAAGCGGTGGTGAGTGTACTTAATCACTAATGTCTTATAGTTATATGGTTGTCAGTATGATCTTGGCTGAATCAGTGAAAACTTACGGAGCTCTGGACATCAATTTGCAGATATTATGAGTTCGACTGTGACTAATGGTGTTTTCAAACAGAGTTACAAACACTCGCGCACACGGTCTTTTCCTCTGTTACAGTAGTATGAAGTTAATACTAACGTATTTTCAATTATTATTTTAGTTATCTATTTATGAGAATCACTAGAAATTTGTTAGATCAATCTGGCAGTCAGTTTCAGTAACTAACAGTCACTGCCAGTCGTCGAACGTAGTTTTATTAAAACTTTAATTTAACTCACAGTCACTCTCTGTGTTAATGTTAGTAAAGTAAGTAAGTAAGGAAATAAGCATAGGTAGTACTAGGTAATATAAATAGGTAATAAATATAGATAAGATAGGTGTAAGGTTTTGAAATATTTAGGTTGGCAAGAGTGCTCAGAAAACACGTCCGTCTCGCGCGCATATATTACTGAGTTACTTACAGTTATTTTAACCAAGTTACTTACACTACAGTTACTTTAAGTCGGTTATTAAGCTCAATAGTTAGTTTAACGTTACTTTTTATGTCTATGAATTTATATACTTATAGTTATAGTTATTAATATCACTACCAGCTTATAATCATTGACATTAGTGATTAGACTTAGTGAGTATTACTAGATAATTTAGTGAGTTTTCAAAAATGAGCAAAATAGCATAAAAAAATACATGTCTGGATAAAGGGAAAATATTAGTATTACATTTACTATTAGTATTACTATTAGTATTAGTATTAGTACTAGTATTACTATTAGTATTAGAATTTCAATTAGTATTACTATAAGTATAACTATTAGTATTAACTTTAAGTATTAGGTTGCTCTCTCCAATAAATTTAAAGCAGTGTGAACTAAAAAAGTACTAGCAGGTTGAAGTCGTGTTTAACCAAGTTCAAAATATCCATTGAAGTTCCTTCGCATCGTTTTTATCGGAATAACAATAGGAATGAATTTCCAACAGAAAAAGGCTTAGTGCCAAAAGGAGCACAAATTGAAGTCATCGGGCGCAGCGTGTATATACACTTAAAACTACCTCCTCCTGAAACACTGCGCTCAGTGATCTGAACTTTGTGCTGCTTAAAGCGATTCTTGTTTTTCTTATTGGCTAATAGGGTCAATAGCCTTGGGAATTTACGCGATAGTCTATTAATTCTTCCGTTAATTTAGCTTCCCACGCGTGTTGCAACTAGTGCTGTGCCAGTATTCAGTTTAGACTCTAGATGCTAGAGTTCTTGAAAGTAAGTTTTCATTTTGTAGCATCTTTTAGTTGTAATATTACAATCTATATAGTAAATGATAATGTCTATGTTACTACAATGACCTACTGTAGCAGTTTTTAACACTTTTGTCATATCTTGTACCAGTTCAGCACTGCCTAAACAACCGCAGCTGTTTTCTCTTCGCATTGTGCTCGCCAAAACTAGACACAACCAGTCAAAATGAATCACATGCGTACGTGAGTTCACCCGAGTTCGCTTTGTTGTTGTTTTGCAAGTTGTGATCAGCTTACTATTGCCATGGCCCGATACTGTTCCTGTGGTATTATAATAATTTTATCATTTTGTAACAAGGGCTTGCGCCCCCTAACCTTTGCTGTATAACAGTAACTACTGGCAAAATTATTTTTTACTGATTTTGGATTATATGTGAAACCTGTATGTACATACCTGGGAACAGTTAGTTGTTTCTTACAGTCTTACTGTATCCCAAAATTTATAAAATGAAGCATACCACTTGCATGTTGTAGAATCCATAATGCAGAATAGTAAACATTGCTCATGTACCAACTAGCTTTTATAACTTCTAATTCAAATCAACTACAAAACAATGGCTTGTTACTTGTTACCTGTTGCTTATTGCTGATTGCCTGTAACTTATTGCTAATTGCTTGTTACTTATTGCCATTTAATAATTGAAATTGCTGATTGTAATTGGCAGATGATCGTGTTAACTCATCTTTATTAGGCAAAAATATAAAACCTAGTTAGTAGAATATCATAATACCAATTAATGATTATTTTCATTAAAGTTTTAGCTAAAACATTCAAAGTAGTTTACCAAAGAATAAAAAAAAATTGGATACGATTTGTTGTCAAAAAAGTACAAAATACAAGCAAAACTCCTTTGTTCTGTATTTAAATGTAAACAAAAGTAAATTGGCGAGAATTGCTAGTTTCAACATGGAAAGTGGAGAACAGGACTGCCAGTGGCAAGTGCGTTTAGCTAACAGCTCAACAGAGTAAAAAGTAACAACCCCTGCTAGCTAGGTCAAAGGTTAGCCAATAGCAGTGCACACAGGAAGCAGCTAGTTTTTCCTACACATATAGACCCCGTCGCCCACGTCCAACATCACTGCAGTGACTCTCGGGTCTTGTTGTATCTTCACGTTGAGTTTACGGATGACAGGCACGTCCTGCCTCTCATCTTCCTCCTCTGGCTTCAACAGGTATCCGTGCATAAAACTCTAAACACAGAATATCACTGATGAGAAGTCAGCTGCAAGGTCAGAGGTCAGAGAGAATGGTTTATAAATGAATATATTGATGAGTCATTTGTGAGAACATAGGAAAGCATTATTGTTTATATCAGTTTCTCCAGTTACCAAGAAACTTGTTGCAGATTTAACAGATTCAAAAACTCACATTATCAAAGGCTATGATGCCGTTGGTACGCAGTAATTTTAACGAGAGCTCGTAGATGACGTCAGCATTTAACTTGTCACCATCAACATATACGAAGTCGAATGTTCCACTTTCACCTGCATCTATCAGTGATTCTATAACATAGTATGGCATTCCTTGTAACCATGGAAACCGATTAGTAGCGCATAAATAAAATTAGCAAAAGGCAAAGCGCATTGAAAGGTTTAATATTTTACATTAACAAACAGTCTAGGTAAATAAATAAAAAAACTATATGGGTCTGTAATTTTTAGATAATGGCACAGGTAATAATGGTACAGGTAAAAGTGACAGAAATGGAAAAGTAGGTGATATTGGCACACTGATATTAAATTTGCTCAAACCCTAACCCTCAAACCCCAACTCCCATTCAAAACTCCCACCCCTAAACCCCAAATATTGAAAATGTGCCACTCTTACCCACTTTTCCATTTGTGCCATTATTACCTGACACCCTGCAATGCATCTCATAAAGAATTTCATGACTGTGTAACATTCAGATTAAATTAATTCAAACATATTACGGTGAACCAAACTAACAATAAGCTGGTCTATCTTTGGCTCCATAAAATAAAAATACAACTATCAGCTGACTACACTCGACTCACAACCTATGGGTCAATTTATATGCTCTTCCACTTTTAATAGCTAACTACACTAGCAATAAAATCTACTGCAGTGACATCTAGTGACAGTGACATCTAGTGACAGTGACATCTAGTGACAGTGACATCTAGTGACAGTGACATCTAGTGGCAGTGACATCTAGTGGCAGTGACATCTAGTGGCAGTGACATCTAGTGGCAGTGACATCTAGTGGCAGTGACATCTAGTGGCAGTGACATCTAGTGGCAGTGACATCTAGTGGCAGTGACATCTAGTGGCAGTGACATCTAGTGACAGTGACATCTAGTGACAGTGACATCTAGTGACAGTGACATCTAGTGACAGTGGACTAAACTCACGAAGTGTATCAACAGCAGGTGCTATCCTTAGGTCAATCTTATGGTCTACACCCGCCTCCTTCCAGAATGGTTTTCCAATATCTGTAAACTCAGTTGAGATATCACAGGCTACAACTTTACCATCTTGAGGAATACTGAGTGCCCAGGCTAGACTGCTGTATCCAGTAAACACACCTACCAATTGACACAAGTATACCCAGTATTATGTCTGCTAGGATGTAGTTTGAGTTTCTGCAGGATGTAGTTTGAGTTCAGTGAGGGACACTGAAGCACCGTGTTGGTAATTGAACAAGTGGAGCACAAAGAACCTCAGCTAAGAGAAGATCTGTACATCTCTACAGGGGTAATAACTCCAACAGCACAAGCAAAAGTGCAACTTATTCACAAGATAGCAAATAAATTTCTCAGATAAATTTCGGTTTCAACAATTGGCAACAGTCATATAAAAACTATCTTTTAAGAATTGCTAACAACACATATTGTCTATAAGTTCTCTTAATTTCACGCCTCCTTAATACAGGAGCTGTCTATACAGGGCGGAATATCGACATATAAACAGCAACGTGACCTTAATATAACCTCTGAACTTGCCACACTGATCACAGACACAACTGAATTACAAATCATCTTCAGAATCAACAAATATTGTCATTCAAAGAAGCTCCCATATTCAGCTAGTTTATTGTGTGATTAAACAGTAGCTAAGTTGAGGTACCCAAAACTCTAACTATGGTCACAGGAAAATCTATATATTATCAAACATATTTGAGAGCTTACCAACTTCTATACACTTCTTGACGCCAGCTAGTTGCAGCACATTGGAGAGAATCATAGCAGTGTTTGGGCTACTAATCAGGAAGCCACGAGGATGCGTTTCCATCAGCTACAAACACTCAGAAATATAAAATGGCATTTTTAAATGAGCAAATACCTTCCGGTATAACTATTTCAAATATTTATATAATTTAAAACAAACTTCTCGCAGTTTTTTCATCACAGGATGTAGTTCTGTCATGTGACTATTAATGTAAGCCCGCCTCTCCTCATCAGTACCATAATCCTTTGGACAAGCCATTATTCAGCTTCTCAGCCAACTAAATAGAAACCAAATTTACACCTTAGTTTTTCTACACCTCATTATGAGCAACGACATAGCACACATTTATAACAGGACAGTAAATTAAAAGAAAATAAGGTGAAAGGTTAACGGCAGTAAAGTTTACAAAATATTTACTGGGTAGTTTATGAATCACACTTTGACTTTATTACTCAATTTCTATTCATATGCACTAACACGATGTATTACAAAAGGCAAAGGGAAAAAAATTATGGTGGTAATTGATATCAAAGTTAAAATTAGTGTAACACTAACTGTATCACTATTACTATTAATATATATACTAATACTATAACTATAAGTATAGGTATAACTATTACTAACACAGTAATAGTAATGGTAATAAGTAATACTATAACTATTAGTATTGCTACTATTATAACTATTAGTATTAGTATTAGTAAGATAGTAGAACTAGAAGTAAATATACTAATTTAAATCAATAAATGTCAATTCAGTAATTCTAAACACTAACACTCCTCAACAGTAACTCAAACTGATAACTTCAAGTTAAAGTTACCAAGTTTAAGTTAGTAATTACAGTTACTTATACTTATAGTAATAGTACGGTAATTGACTAATTCAGTAGCCGCTAGAGCTGCTAATTTTAATAACAATACTAGTACTAGTAGTAGCAGTAGTACAACTACTACTACTAGGTCTAGTACTAGTACTGTAATACTAATACTAATAGTAATAGTAGCAGTGGTGGTAGAATCAGGAATGACCCGGACCACTACGCTAACACCAACAGTAAGTGTAACTGTGAGGAATATCAATCCGGTATGAGCATGGATATTAATATCAGACTTTATATGCAAATGGAATAAGTAGTAGGATTTAGATGAGTGGGAGTAATCAGAGCTGGTGTCAACCGACAGACCAATGAAACATTATGATTATAAATTTAATATAAAACATTGCATCCGTTTGTGAAGTGTGAAGCGTGAAGTTGAGACTGAGTACTCAACTGACTAGATGTGGACAGATGGGAGCCCGTCACGATAATTTATAACAACATTATCGTAAAAATATAAATAAATCGTTTGAAGCCGCACAAAGTTTGAAGCCATTCAGTGCAATTCATTCGCGAAGCCGTAGATTCGGACAACAATGTCAATGCAAACATGGCTTTTGTTGACCCTGAAAGTTGTGCTGCTTCTAAAACCTCTTTTGAATAAGTGGAAGAGAAAAAAGTAATGCAACTCTTAAATATCTGTCAACAACTCATCACTTAATTTCAATTTTAGGTTTCTTTTTATGCTCGCTCATAGTTTATTATCATGTACTGATCATGCATGAGAGATAATATAATATTGTCAAACAAGAAGGGTAGTTGTGAAATTAATCAAGAAAAGGCCATGACCTGAAAATGCAGTCCTGTAATATTATATACCTGTAAACAGAATGCATCTAATGACAACTAATGTAGTTAACAATTAGTTCTTTGATGGTGTAAATTGAAAAAAAAGCCAATAAGATTAAATTAAATTGAATGTATTGATGTAATTGAAAGTCTATATAAACTATAATCATATGACACAGAAAATAGTCACAAATAAAAGAAGCTAGTTTTTATATACATATATAATAGGGCATTCTGGGAAAATATAGCAGCAGTGCCTATATGTACCTATATACGTGAGTATGTGATAAGATATTTAAACATGTTTGTTTATATTATTCTCAAATCTGGGTATATATGCATGCAGCTGTATGTTATATATATTTAGTAGTATTATATATACAGTTGTATAGTATATATATTTGTATAAGGTAGTATTATATAGCTGAGATATACAGCTGCATAGAAAAGAAGAATGCCAAATAATCTTATCTGCTGGGCTACGCCCACTTGGCTACACCCACTGGACTATCTATTTGACACTCTCCACACACTCCCAGCATGCATGGTGTGTAGAATAATACCGCCAGTGCAGCTCACAAGCTATTTATGAGAGCAGATACTCTATAAAGCAGCAGTACCTGCAGCTAGCTTACTCAGTCTACAAGATGCTGCAGAGGCAGCTTCAGGAGAGATAACTCTTAGATAATCTAGCAGAACTAGTTTTTGCAAAATGAGTAAAAGGTGAGTTGGGGCTACAAGCATGGAGCAAATAGATCTTAAGATGTGGTAGCTGAGTTGGGGCTACAAACATGGAGTAAATAGATCTTAAGATGTGGTAGCTGAGTTGGGAGTTACAAACTCAACAAGTTTTATAGGTTTCCAACTGACAGACTGGCAGCTTAGTTGTGTTGTGTGTAGCAATTTATTCAGACAGGAATACAGGCTAAGAACATAGCTAGGTTATCAATTGTTTTGACTCTTTAGACTGGAATGTGAATATAAAGTTTGAGTCAACATCAGTTCTTGAGACAAATGAATATTCCGTCTGAAATATTTATCATGACAGACGTTACTCTAGGGTCTTTCTTTATCTTAGCATTCAGTTGACGGATAGCTTGTGTGGAAGGAGACATATCGCTCTCTTTCATACACCGCCCCTTCCAGAAACTCTACCAACAGAATATCAAAATGCTAAGAAGATAGAAGAACACGACTAAGATTAGGGAACACACGTAACTTGTTGAAAGCAGTATGTACTTGAAAATTCTCATAACAGTTGAACTCACATTATCAACAGCAATGATTCCCCCCTGACGAAGCAGTTGGAGTCCCTGTTCATAATACGTATCATAACTCTCCTTGTCAGCATCAATAAACATGAAGTCATATGTACCCGTCTCTCCGCCATCTACCATAGCTTCTGTAATGGTGAGGGAATGAGTCATCTTGTATGATATAAGTGACTCATTACTTTGTGAGTCATGAGTCAGAGAGTGATCAGTAAGTTGTAAGTAAGAGTTACTCAGTTGATGGTGACATGGTCCTAGGTGAAATAGTTATACTCAGTTAATTGTTTAGTTACTAGTTACTAGTTAATGAGCCACTGGTGAGTTACAGTTTGTCAGTCAGTGAGTCATCGAAGTGAATGAGTAAGTAGTGGTTAGAAAGTCATGCCCAACTAGTAGCTTCACTGATTGAACATGTAGCACGAACAGGTGTGCATAAATCAGCAGTTTCACCAGTTGAATCTAAATAATTTAGTTTAAGTAAAAGAAGTCAAATTAGGAAGAGTTAAAAATTAAAATATACAATAAATTTAAAGCTATCAGTGAGATGAATGAGAAAAACTTAACTTTTGTCTGCAACATTACAATAACATTGCAAAATGGTGAACTCACGAAGTGTTTCAACAGCAGGTGCTATCCTCAGATCAATCTTATGGTCTACACCCGCCTCCTTCCAGAATGGTTTTCCAATATCTGTAAACTCAGTTGAGATATCACAGGCTACAACTTTACCATCTTGAGGAATACTGAGTGCCCAGGCTAGACTGCTGTATCCAGTAAACACACCTAAAGTATCAGGTGGTACACCATTCTTCTATATCTGAATACGGGACTTCCCATGTTTTCTATTTTAGTTTCATATACAGTAGTAAATAATCCAACCAACATGGCCGTCTTTAATAACCAGTGCTACACTGAAGAGGATTATTACCTGGCAGTTTCATTATCTGTTGCACTATAAACAGTTAGGTCAGGTCAGTTATAACTATAAATAGGCTTTATCTTACCTACATCTATGCACTTCTTAGCACATGCAAACTTGAGCATATTGGAGAGGAGCACAGAGCTTTCGTAATCACTTAGCATGGCTGCCCTGCTTCGGCCTTCGGTTATCTAAAGTAAAGTGGATACAGTGATCCTATAATACTATACCTTCAATATTTCACACCCTATTTAATATAATATTAAATGAGGACAAACTAAAACAATAAAAACCATTAATTTAATTGGTACATCAAATACCATTAGCTGACAAACTAGTTTAAACTCTAATAATGGCCATCATAAATTAACGTTTTTCCAGACTTTGAAATTCTTTAAAACACGAAATTAGAAAAGCAAATCATTATTAATTACTTTCATAAAATAATTAGCAACAAATTTTAGACGAGGAATTTAGAAGTCATCCTTCTTACTTCTTTCAATTTCTCTAGAACAGGGTGAGATTCAGAGACATGGCTTCTTATGTAAGCTATTCTCCCTTCGGCGTTAACTTCATCTTTCAAAAGTGGCATGGTGGAACCTGTACTAACCAATATAGCTCACAATAACAATATAACATCTCTAGTCAACAGTGCACCTGGAGATATTTCTTGTAGAATGAGGTTTCTGTCAGTGTCACACCAAGAGCTACTCATAAAGTGTCATACTCAATCATGGTGCTAGTCAGAATGGTGGATTTTGTTACAAAACACAATCTTTAGAGTTTTCAACTGAAAAGACTGAGTAAAACTAAAAGTGAAACCATAGCCCAGTTTCAGTTTGACTATGAGTCAAAGTATCATCATTATGCCAAACAATCAAAATAAACATTCAGGATTGGCACACAAAAAACCTACTTTTAGTGATTAGATAATGACTAATGAGTGTAATTTTAAGAAACAAAACTGTAAAATACAAATGTTATAATTCAACTTAAACTGCAAGAAAAAGGCAATTTTTACTTCGGTTGCTGAGAAAAGAAAATCGAAGTACAAAGTCAATTACAACACGAACCTAGCTGTCAAACTCAATTTGGACATGTGTCACAAAAATAGCTACGTCTACTGTTCTTCTACTTTAGGTTTCAGTAGTCGCTGGCGTAATGCTGAATAATATTCTACTTATTTACAATAACTATAAGTATAAGTAACTGTAAACAATTGAAATAGTATACGCACCAGTACTGGTAGGAAAAACTAGTTTGCTGATCTCTGTATAATATCAATATGAATACGTAATTCCAAGCTAGTGTAATGATATCAAATCAAGTGTTGATGTTTGTTTGCTTTATAGTCTTAGTTTTATGCCTAAGGCACTGAATACGCCCACTGATTTTGCAATCACAGCAACTGCAATGTCATTCTCATTCTGATTTTCCCAAGCCTAAAAAGTAAAAGCAAGTGACTCGCGAATGTAATTCCACTGATACTCATACTGAAATGCTCTCGTACCAATACACACACTAAAATTGTTCCAGTATTTAGTATTTTTATATTAAATAATTGCTACTAGTTGCCTAATTAGAAGAGTAGGTAATACTAATAGTAATAGTGATCATAGTAATAACAAGGGTAATCCCATAAGTTTGAAGTATAATATAACCAATAATTAATAATGTTGCATTTGTTCTAACGGAACCGAGAGTTTAAGTTATTTACTTAGCTCGCTAAACAATAATATTATACCCTAGCCAGTGTGGTATATTAAGAGTGTTGACTTTAAACCATGAAAAATCATTATGTCGCTAATGGTACCGCAAGTTTATATGAGTTATAAAGGAAAAATTTTGCCACTTTTGTGATTTTATTTTTTTTTATATATTATGTGTCCATTTTTTTAGTTTTGTTTATTGGTAAAGTTTTTAAACATATTTTCAATACATATAAAATTTTTAAAAAAATTAAAACTTAGTCATGCACGTAAATACAAAGCTATAAAGTTTAAGCTTCGCTGTGATTACAATGTGAATATGAATTGAATAATGCTTGCAATAACTGTGTGATTGGTGCGTAAGAGTACAACAAAGTTGGATTGAGTCTAAGCTGATAATTATCGTGATTTATTTCAATTCTAGCTAGTAGGAAAATCCCCGAGCTCAACGAGTCTCGCGGTGAATAATCGCGAGTCAAACAACACAACATCCCCCTTTCTAAGTGGGTTACAAAAAACATTTATATGTAATCACGTATGCTATTAATTAAGATTGACAATAGTAAGTGAAGGTTAACAATAGTGAGAAAAAACATGACAATATGTATTTTTATGATTGTTCCATAGAAGGCACGAGTGTCTCCGTGGTTAGATCGTCTGGATGTTAATTCATCACATAGTCATCAAATCTCCGGGGCAATCTTCGCTCTCTGGATAGAGCACAAAACCTACCCGGAACCGTTGGACTGGCTGTATGGGCTAAAGACGTACCCGAGCCCTCTGCGACCAATGTTCCGGGTGCCTGCGTTCCTGATGGATTGGCTTTTTTGTTAGCTTTTGGACCAAGCACCTCTGCACCCATAGGAACCGGCGGAGGAGCATTTAGTTCAAGCACCACGGGGTCCTCTTCCCGAAGATCTACCAACGCACTTCTGTTTCGGCGTATAACTCCTGTTTCAGTTTTAACCGTGTATGAGTGTGGAGCTACACTTGCCAGAACTGTGCCCTGTTTCTTAGTGTCTCTGACATAGACGGGTGAACCTTGAGAAAGTTCAGGCAACAGAGTGGCTTTGTGCCGTTGGTTGTAGTTATTCATGGTCCTTAGATTTATGTGTTGTTCCTTCTCAGCAATGTTTGGTGGCTTGTGAACCACTCGGGTTTCAGGCATGGAGGGTAGAGTAGTTCGAAGTAGCCTGTTCATCAAAAGTTCTGAAGGAGTGAATCCGTTTTCGAGTGGGGTAGCTCTATAGGTTAATAGGCTTAGGTATGGATCTGTAGTTTTGCTCCACAGACGCTTTACTGTTCCTACCGCTCTCTCAGCTTCGCCATTGGCTTTTGGATATTTCGGAGAGCTGGTCACGTGTTGAAAACCATAACTCTTGGCAAATTCTTGGAACTCCCTAGAGCTGAACTGAGGTCCATTGTCAGAAATGACTACCTCGGGAATTCCATGAGTTGAGAAGATGGATTTAACTTTGTCCACAGTGAATGCTGACGACAGTGAGTCTAATCTCCTAACTTCTATGTATCTGCTATGATAATCGACCACTAACAGATAGTTCTTTTTCTGGAAGTCGAACAGGTCTGCACCTAACTTTATCCAGGGTTTAGATGGCAAGGTGGATGGCTGCAGAGGCTCCACCGGGGTCGGTGAGTTAATTCTGCACTGTCGACACCCCTGTACCATTTCCTTTATTTGTTTAGACATTCCCGGCCACCAGATAGCTCTTCTGGCTCTTGCCTGGCATTTTACTATTCCTTGATGGGCCTGGTGAATGCGGTCAAGCAGTTTTAGTCTTAAGTTGCTAGGGATGACTAGCCGCTGATCATATAAGAGAAGGCCTTTAGATTGTGTCAAATGTCCTTTGACATCCCAGTAAGGGTGTACTGCTGTGTGGGCATCTGTTTTATATGTAGGCCATCCTTTTATGATGAGGTTCTGGACCTCTTGGCACACGGCATCTAGTTGTTGTGCCTCCTTGATTTCTTCGATCATCGGATCTATCAAAGGTATAATGGAAGTGCTAGCTTCTAGCTCTTCAACCAGCATCACATCTATGCAAGATGGTATACCAGAGGGTGCTCGCGACAATGCATCTGCTACGTGGTTGCGAGACCCTGGGATATACTCTATTTTTGGAGCATACCTCATGAGCCGCAGTCTCAATCGGAGAATCCTGGCTGGCACTTGGTCTAAGTCTTTTACACCCATAAGCCTAACCAAGGGCTTGTGGTCAGTTTCTAGAGTGAAAGGTAATCCTCTTAAAAACTGATCTAGCTTGTTGCATGCCCAAGCCATTGCCAATGCCTCCTTTTCTATTGCGGCGTAATTCTGTTCCACTGAGGTTAAAGACCTTGATGCGTAGTATACTGGCCTCCTTGTCCCATCCTTTTGTATTTGGAACATAGCAGCTCCAAGTCCAGTGTTGCTAGCATCAGTGGCAACAATTGTTTTCAGCTTGGGATCATAGTGTGCTATGACCTGAGCAGACATCAGTGTTTGCTTTACCTTTTGGAAAGCTTCCTCTTGAGGTTGATTCCATGTCCAAGCCTTACTTTCTTTCAGTAACTCTCTCATGGGAGCTGTGATTTCAGACAGGTGAGGGATAAACTTAGCTAGCTGATTCAGCATACCATTTAGTCGTCTCAACTCTGTCTTACAGGTAGGGGCTGGAAAGTCACGTATTGATGCGACTTTATCCGGGTCAGGGCTGACTCCTTTAGCATCTATAATGTGGCCTAAAAACTTCACTTGAGCTTGGCCAATCTCACACTTGTCTTCATTCAATGTGAGTCCTGCTTCTTCCAGTCTGCTTAAAACCAGCTTTAAGGTTTTATCGTGGCTTTCTGCATCTTTACCATGAACTAGAACATCGTCCATGTGGCAGATGACATTCTCTATGTCGCCTAGTAGTCTGCACATAGCTCGAGAAAAGATCTCCGGTGCACTAGATATGCCAAATGGAAGTCTGTTGAAACAGAACCGGCCAAAAGGTGTGAGGAAGGTAGTCAGTTTTCTTGACTCCTTGTCCAAGTGTATTTGCCAGAACCCACTATTGGCATCCAGCTTTGAGAAGATTTTACTTGCCCCCAACAGTCCAATGCTTTCATCGACTGCTGGCATTGGATAGATTTCCCTTCTAACTGCTTTATTCAGGCCAGTCAGGTCCACACAGACGCGTACATCTCCTGATGGTTTGAGGACTGGAACCATTCCACTACACCACTCTGTAGCTTCTGTTACGGGAGAGATAACTCCTTGTTGCGCCATCTCATCTAGCTTTTTCTTAGTTTTGTCTCGTAATGGAATGGGAATTTTCCTTGGAGTGTAGATGCATGTTGGCTGGTAATCTGGAATTAGTGATATTCTGTATGAGTATCCCTTGAGTGCTCCAAGGCCTTTAAATAACTTTGAGAAGCCTGTGTGGATGTCTTTGGTTATTTCCCCTTGCTGCTTTACTTGGCATGTTATCAGTCCTAACTTTTCACAAGCAGTTCTACTGAGTAGAGAGGTTGACTGATTTTGAATTACGTAGGCTGTCTCCTTGTACTTCTGATTTTTATATTGAAGATCTGCCTCAAAAGTTCCTAAGACTTGGAGTTGCTTTCCTCCAGGTCCATATAAGCGGACTCCTGTAGTTTGCAGTGAAATAGTAGACAGCCAAGGTAGTTTGTCACTGACTACTGTGCCATCTGCACCTGTATCGAGCTTGAAAGTAGTACAGTTACCATTTACAGCTACTTCGGCTTTCCAAGCATCCACTGTTAGGTTTTCTATTTTGAACTCTCCTGTGAACATTATACCATCGTCATTACTTGCTTCGGTCACTTCCTGGATGGATCTACTTCTGCATTGCCGCTGGAAGTGGCCCACTTTTTTGCACTTCCTGCATTGAGCATCCTTAGCTGGGCATTCCGCTTTTGAATGTGGTTCCTTACCGCACCTTTTACAATGATCCTGGCTGTTTGTAGGCTTGTACATCTGAGAGTTAACTGGCAGCTGAACAGCACCTCCCTGCTTGCGTGTATGACTTGGTTTGCTTTGCTTATATTTAGGGCAGCTGCTTTGTGCTTTACTTATAGCATCTACAGACCCTGAGCTTGCTCCTTTTGTTACACTTTGCATCACAGTTGAAGTGACTTCACTGCTCCTACAAATACGTACTGCCTGGTCTAGTGTTAAAGTGTTACCTTGAGAAATCAATTTCTTTCTAAGAGAGTCATCTCTAATTCCTAGAACAATTCGATCTCTCAGCATCTCATCAAATGGTGCTGGTGCCTCATCAGTGGCAGGTCGGTAATTAAATCCACATTTATCTGCTAGCGTACGTAATTCTGAGTAAAAAGCATCAAAATTCTCTCCTTGTAATTGACACCTTGTATTAAATTTATAACGTTCGTGCACTATATTTCGTTCTCCTACACAGTATTGCTCCAAAATGTCTATTATCGCTGCTAGACTCTTATCATTTTGATATTTGTGACTTGACTCTACCACTCGGCATGCATCATCACCAATTGTATATAATAGCAATGCTCTCTGGTACTCATCACTTTCCTCCGAAAGTCTAGACAGAATGTAAAACGACTGCCACCGGCTTTTAAATCTTCTGAAGTTTTGCTCACGCTCACAATTCAAAACGATTTCACCTGGTGGTTCGATTCTGGGTGCATTCCTATGCACAATTATTTGTTGCTGAACTTCTTCATCGCCCATTATTAGTTTTAACTGCTGCCACCATGTGTGATTGGTGCGTAAGAGTACAACAAAGTTGGATTGAGTCTAAGCTGATAATTATCGTGATTTATTTCAATTCTAGCTAGTAGGAAAATCCCCGAGCTCAACGAGTCTCGCGGTGAATAATCGCGAGTCAAACAACACAACAATAACCATTTTACACAAAATACGTTACAGTTGCTATAAATGTAAGACTAGTAAATTAGATGCAAATAGGCACGGTAATACTGTGGTGGTTCGTGGAACTACCAGCAGCACAACATGTAGGGTCGCGTAATTGACCCGGAATAATGGACTAGCCAATTAGCGTAGTTGATAGTTATCAGCAATTACAGTTTCCCGCTGTTAACTCAGTCGAAGCTAGAGTGTGAAATAGATTAGATGTGTAACTTGTTTGAATATAATGTATCGTTTTTATAATGTATAATTGTGTGTAAAATATACTCGTTCACTCGACTTATCCTGGTGCAGTTCTATAGCAAATAAATAGACTCTCTGGATAGCACATCAACCCTAAATCTGAAAATTATAACAGTGGTGGCAGCAGTGGGATAGTGCATCCAAGATGGAGACTGAGAATGCTGGAACTCAACCACCGGCAATAGAAGGTGAGCGTAGAGACAATGCTGTAGAGACAATGCCTGTTAACCATGTAGTGGAAGAGCGAAGGGTTCCGCGAGAACTAGCTGAGGACCGTTACCGGTTAAAGGCGCCCACCTTCACGGGTGAAGAGGAGGTGGAACAATTTATCCAAGAGTTTAGCGACGTAATGGACGTCGCCCAGTGGCCCCCTAGGGTGGCCCTGCTGAAGCTTAGAATGGCATTGATGGACAAAGCCAAGCCCTATGGGCTGGGCGTAGACATTGATAATATCTTTGCTTCTCTGCGGGCCCGCTTTGGCCTCTCTGCTACAGATGCCAGGGCCCGATTGCAGAGGTTGCGGCGTGATCCCCGCACCCCGCTGCGGGAGCATGCCGCCGCGGTCATGAAGCTGGCACAGATCGCGTACAGCGACTTGCCCCCAGTCAACCGCGAGAGGTATACCCTCGACGCTTTCATAGCATCTGTCGACGATCTGGGTCTCCACCATCAGTTTCTAGCTAGGGGAGTCACCACCGTTGAAGATGCTCTGACTGAGGGGGAAGCTTACCTCCTAGCTAATCAAATGCATAAAAGTCGCGGAAGCTCCCGCCAAGTGGAGATAGACCGCGCAGACACGGCCGCGGGACAAGGGGAGGAAACCCCCGCCGCGGCTGCCGTGTCCCAGTTGGCGACGGCATCAAAAGTCACTCAACTGACGGACATGCTAGCCAAGCTGATAGCAACACTGACACCACAAAACCCAGTGAGTACCGCCCCTGAGCCCATGCGGCCATCGGCGCCGCCACAGGGAGAAACTTTCTGCTGGGAGTGCGGAAATCAAGGACATTTCCGCCGATACTGTCCCTTCCTAAATCAGGGGTTAAACTACCGCGGCCCGCAGATGTTCCCACCTTCCGCGGGCCGACGATGAAACCCCCAGGGAAGAAGAAACGCAGGTCACCCAGACGGGTACCGCGTACTGGCAACCAACAGTGGCAACAGCCACGACGGACCAACAAGGGGCTTCGCCCCGCGGCTGCCTTTTCTATGCCCCTTCACAACAGATTCACAGGGCTACAAGTCCAAGAATCTGGATGGGAGCCCACAAAGGTAGCTGAGAATCTAGCCTCGGCACCCCCGAGGCCTACCTACCACCGCCCCAAGAGACCTCCTTCGCGACCCAAAGCGAGGGAGGTACTCCCTGCGAGAGTAAGGCCTGAAGGGAGAGTTCAGGTGCAGCCCCATGGGAACAGCTATTTCTTGCCCGGTAAACTGAAAGGCAAAGCTGTTACTTTCCTCATTGATTCGGGCTGTACCACAAACCTCTTAAGCCGCCAACTCTTCGACACCCTCAGTGCTAGGGTCAGGGGCGAGATGGAAGCATACGAAGGGGAATACGGCACCCTAGCTGACGGGTCGTGCCTTCCCTTCTATGGTATAATTGAGCTGACGGGACGAGTCCGAGATCAAACGATCCAAGAGACGTTCATCGTCAGTCAGCTCAAGGAGGATGCTATCCTCGGGATGCCGTTCCTTAAACGGCACGGATGTCACATCGATTTTAGCAGATCTGCAATGATGATGTCCGGGCGGGAACTCGCCTGCGTCGACAAGTTCGGCCGCCCTTTAGTGGGAGGTGTGCAAGTGGTACGCAACCGTATCATACCAGGCCGCTCCCGGGCTACCATTCACTGCAGGGTGAATAGTAGCCGGATCTCTGGACTCGGGGTGGTTGAAGGCGCGCACGAAAAGATCCAACTTGCCAGCAGTCTGAATCAGCTGACTGAGCAAGGGGAGATCTTAGTGCAGTGCGTCAACCCCTTTACCGAGCCTATCAAGCTCCCGGCTGGGTCGATGCTGGGCCGTTTTCACTCTGTTCAGGAGGGAGACGTAGGCCCGTCGCTGGGTGATGCGACAGAGGCACTCCCTCGACACCCTATTCAGGGACGAAGGGCAGTCCCAACACATCTCCGGGAGTTATATGAAACAGCCAGTGGCGGCTGCGCGAGTAACAGAGAACGCCAAGCTATGGCTAAGTTACTACGCGACTACGGTGATGTGTTCAGCAGCGGAGAGCATGACGTGGGACTGACTGGAATTGTCAGACACGAAATACCGCTGACTGCAGGGACAGTCCCTGTCCGGCAGCCCACACGCAGGCTGGGGCCGGAGAAAGAGAAGGAGGTTAGCCGACAAGTACGGGATCTTCTGGACCGGGGACTGATAGAGCCCGCCCATAGTGCGTGGAGCTCGCCAGTCGTACTGGTCCGGAAGAAAGACGGCAGTTGGCGGTTCTGTGTGGACTACCGCAAACTCAATAGCGTAACCATACAGGACGCCTACCCTCTACCTCGTATTGACGAGTCATTGGACGCCCTGGCCGGCAGGAAGTACTTCAGTACGTTAGACTTGCTAAGCGGCTATTGGCAAGTTCCTCTGAGTCCCGACGCCCAGGAGAAAGCGGCATTTATCACACGGGACGGTTTGTGGAAGTGGAAGGTGCTGCCTTTCGGGTTAACCTCCGCCCCAGCCACCTTCCAGAGGCTGATGGAACAAGTCCTTATTGGACTCCATTGGAAGACACTGCTGGTCTACCTCGATGATGTCATCGTAATCTCTCCAGACTTCGAGACACATGTCAGTCGTCTGCAGGAGGTTTTCGAGAGACTCCGAGGTGCCGGTCTTAAGCTCAAACCTTCCAAGTGCGCTTTATTGCAGCCGGAGGTCAAGTACCTGGGGCACGTTGTCGGTCGAAACGGCGTGGCAACGGATCCCGAAAAGGTACGGGCAGTAGAAGACTGGGTCACCCCCCAAGATTTGACCGGACTCCGGGCTTTCTTGGGGCTGGTAGGGTATTACAGGCAATACGTACCAGACTTTGCGGGCATAGCCCAGCCGTTAAACCGGCTCACCGCAAAGGGAGTGACGTGGCAGTGGACCCCAGTCGAACAAGAAGCGTTCGACCGCCTCAAGGGCTGCCTACTAATGGCGCCCATCTTGGCCTACCCAGACCCCACTCTGGAGTACATCCTAGACACGGACGCCAGTGACCAAAATGTTGGCGCTGTGCTGTCACAAGTGCAGGAAGGCCGAGAGGTAGTAGTAGCCTACTACAGCAAGTCTCTCTCACCTGCTGAATGAAATTACTGCACTACCCGCAAGGAGCTGCTGGCAGTAATCAAGTCAGTGAAGCACTTCAGACCATACCTAGATGGCAGGAAGTTCCGGCTGCGTACGGATCATGCCTCGCTGATCTGGTTGTGCAGGAGAGCAGAGCCCTCTAGTCAGGTCGCCCGGTGGCTCGAAATCCTAGCTGAATTCTCATACCGGATCGAACATCGACCGGGCAAGAGACACAGCAACGCGGATGGGTTGAGTCGCCGACCTGACGGAGGTTGCAAACAGTGTCTCAACATCGAGAGGAGGGATGGAGGTCCCCCGCGATGCGAGTTGGAGACGCTGGCTCACCACGGAGCACCGTTTGACTGGGATCAAGGTCAACTCAGGCAAAGAGTTGATGAGTCCCCGGAGGATGTACAAACCTCCGCGCCAACCCTGTACTGGCCGGTAATGTTCGAGAGCTGAAGAAGCTCCAAGAAGAGCTGCCTGGAGTCGTGGCAGACATATACCGGGCCAAAAGGGAAGGGCGACGACCCAGCGAGGAACGCATACGACAGGGATGCGCCGAGTTCCGGCTATACTGTCAGCGTTGGGACTCGCTGCGGATCGGGCAGGATGGGTTGCTAACCATCTCTCTAGCTGCCAGCGGCAGACACCCGGAAAGAAAGAGGGTAGTCTGCCCCACAGCCATCCGCCGTGAGTTGATTTGGGATACTCACAAACAGGCCCACGCAGGGGTCAAGCGAGTGATGTCCAAACTACGACTTCAGTGGTATTGGCCACAAATGGAGCGTGATGTCCGGCTCAGAGTCAAACAGTGTGAGATCTGCCAGGCCAGCAAGCATAGCCGCCCCCCTGGTGAAGCAGGACGGCGGAGGCTATACGCTGGTAGGCCCTGGCAAGTAGTCGCTGTAGACCTGGTCGGACCCATGCCCCTGACCCCCAGAGGCAATAATTGGATCCTAGTACTAACCGACCACTTTACTAGGTGGGCGGATGCTCTGGCTATCCCAGATGCATCAGCCCCAACAGTGGCCAGGGCACTAGACCAACATGTATTCTGTTATTTTGGGCTCCCCGAACAGATACACTCTGATCAAGGCGCTCAATTCCAGTCTCAACTGATGAGCGACCTTTGCCGCCTCTGGGGAGTAAATCAGAGCAGGACCACCCCCTACCACCCTCAAGGTAACGGGGTGGTGGAGCGCAACAACCGGATGCTAGGTGATGCACTCCGGAGTCTCCTCCTTGGACGAGGTCAAGAGGAATGGGATACGGTGTTGCCACAAGTCATGCGTGCATACCGTAGCACCCCACACACCAGTACTGGTGAGACCCCAAACCTCTTGATGCTCGGGAGAGAGACTCGTGTCCCTGACCATCTCACCTATCACGTTCCAGAGCAAGATAACTCAGTCCACGAGTATGCCAGTGAACTAGTGGAACGGATGAAGGCCGCACACGATATACTGCGCCAACAGCAGTGGAAGGTGCGGCACGAAGATTCCGATGAACCACCTCTCTATCAAAGGGGCGATAAGGTGTGGATGGTCAATTACCGTAGGCGCCGCGGACAGGCTGATAAGCTGAAGCCTAAGTTCGTAGGCCCCTACGTGGTCGTCGAGGCTATGCCCAATCATACGTACAAGATTGAGCGCTCAGGACAGTTGTCTATCCAGAATGAGTCTCGCTTGAAACCGTATTGGGCTAACCCCGACGGAGTGGGAGAAGCCCCCCCGTTGTTAGAGCCCAGGAGGCAGACAACAACGCGCGGACGACGGCGGCATGGACCTGAATACGAAGTGGTCATACCGCGGGAAGAAAACTTGGTGAGAGAGGAGCGGCAACTTTTGTCAACAGAAGCGTGTCCGCCACCGCCAAGTCTAATTCCATCACTTCCAGAAACCGAACCGGTTCCGGAAGTGCAAACCCCCACGGAGGGAGGGGCTCCATCCGGAGAACAAGAAGAGGTGACCGCTAACGGTGAAGTATAGACGCCATTAGAGGCCCCTACTAACGAACCGGCAAGCGTGTCACCCCCCCTAGAAAGGGGACAGCGTACGAGGCAACCCCCCGCATACTTGAAGGACTTCATATGCGACTGCGTTAAAAGCGGCGTGTATGAAAGTCTAGGGGAAAACCGTACGAGAAAAGTATCGAGCAAATGTGGGAGTTGTCAACACCACGGAAAAATCAACTTTTGTATTGGCGGAAATAGAAACAAAATTCATCCGCCGAGTGCACAAAGTCTTAATCACGCACCCCAAACACGTTGCTCGATCTTTTCATACGCTGATGCAGTCAGGAGTAGACGTGTTTCTAAGCAGTAGTTCAAACCATTTCACACATTCAGTATGTCTTACGACAACAGATCGTGAGGTGAGTTAACTATATCTTAATACGAAACTAGATTGCATCGCTCAGCTCTGACTCACTGAGTCAATCGAGCTGGAGATAGGTTAGTGGAATACCGTAGTAAGAACTCAGTTTGACTTAGAGATTTTTATAATCTCATTGCAATACGTGTTCTATCTGACTATTCACTACCATAAATCTCTACGAGGTAACTGAATTAGGAGTTGCCAAGCTATTCAAGCTGACAACACGGCAGTGTACTGTATTAACACTGTTGAAACTTTTTCAGATTACACTCGACCCGCTACAACCAGGGTACGGGATAGAACACTTCCTGCTCCGTATCCGGAGGAGTATGCTAGTGGTGACCGGCCTGAGCCACTACGCCGCCGTTGGCGGTGGGTGTCTCCACAAACAGAAGAAAAAATAGAAACGGCCTGGGGGTCCAGAGGACGGACGAGATTCCAGATCTGTGGTGAAGACTGCGCCTCTCATCGCTCCCTTGAACTACACGTCAATGCTCATCTCCTACTAACATTCTGCCCCTGCGGGTACAATGATGTGTATCCCTACCCCGTCACCAGACACCGAGCGACGGGCTGTTTCCCTGGAGAAAACTACGTGGTCGACGCTAAGCTATACCCAGAGTTCCTCACACTTATACGACCTCTGGTGAAGAAGGCCATGCTGTTAGCCGTTCTGTCCTCGGGGTTCCAACGTGTGTTAGACAACGCCCGCCAACAATCCCCGTTGGTGTCTGACCATCCTCAAATTACATACACCCCCGAGGAAATTACATATCCAGAAGAAGGAGAGATCTCCCCTACCCCGACGAAGAGACGAACCAGGTCCCCCAGTCCACCCTTGCGCCGTAGACGGACACCGTCCCCAGACCCAGTCCGCCTAGCCACAGTAGAAGAACGCCTCCTGCGATTACAAGAAGAATTCACCCAGCTGGCACCAGATCTACTTAATACTACCACAGGACTCTTCCAGCTAAAGGGATCCGTATGCCGTATGAAACGGAAACTGCGTACATGCCAAGCCAAGCACTGACGTGCCCAACAATGACTCTGGTTCTGCTGCCGGAATAATCTGCAATTTCATCCTCTTGGGGGAACCCAGGACCTCGTGCAAATGCTTGACTGCTCGACAGACTATTCCTTGTCCAATACCACAGCTAGCCGGTATTCCTCGTCTATAGCTGGCCAATTGTAGGTAACGGACTGTTATAATGACTCTGTCTATTATTATGTATCTTCCTGTGTGTTATGTATTATTTTGGTCTACTGATTATGCGGTTAATAATGAATGTTTTTTTATATATATATCAGAAAGAGGGCTTTCTGCTGGTGGGGGCGGTGTGGTGGTTCGTGGAACTACCAGCAGCACAACATGTAGGGTCGCGTAATTGACCCGGAACAATGGATAGCCAATTAGCGTATTTGATAGTTAGCAGCAAATATAGTTTCCCGCTGCTAACTCAGTCGAAGTTAGAGTATCGAATAGATTAGATGTGTAAATTGTCTGAATGTATTGTATCGTTTTTTTATAATGTATCATTGTGTGTAAAATATATACTCGTTCACTCGACTTATCCTGGTGCAGTTCTATAGCAAGTAATTAGACTCTCTGGATAGCATATCAACCCTAAATCTGAAAAACATAACAATATTATAATATTATATTATATATTATATTATATATATATTATATATATAATAATATCATATATAATATATATAATATATTATTATATTATATATTATATTATATATATAATAATATCATATATAATATATTATTATATTATATATTAAATTATATACATTATATATATATAATGATATTATATATAATATATACATATAACAATATTATATATTATATATATATATATAATAATATTATATATATATATATATATATATATATATATATATATATATATATATATATATATATATATATATACATGCCAAATATTTACTACAAAATTCAAAAATAGCATAAATTAAATAGTATTACCGTGCCTATTTGCATCCAATTAACTAGTCTTACATTTATAGCAACTGTAACGTATTTTGTGTATAATGGTTATTGCAAGCATTATTCAATTCATATTCACATTAAAATCACAGCGAAGCTTCAACTTTATAGCTTTGTATTTATGTGCATGATTGAGTTTTAATTTTTCTTTTAATTTTATGTGCATTAAAAATGTGTTTAAAAACTTTACCAATAAAAAAAATTAAAAAAAATGTACACATAAAATAGAAAAAAAATAAAATAACAAAAGTGGCAAAATTTTTCCTTTATAACTTATATAAACTCGCGGTACCAATCTCGGCATAATAGCGCCCATATGATTCCGTAAGATTTGCTAAATATACCACACTGACCCTAGCCATCGAGCTAGCTAGGGGTTGCTGTATTGGAACGGGTTGCTTGGTTGTTTGCCAGCCATTGAGCTATGGGACGTTTTAGTTCATTGTGTTGATTTTACCTGACCTGGCAATTGTTATTGTACAATAAGTACTTGACTTGTATATCCGACAAAGAATACTTCACTTTCTCTATAATCAATATACATTCCTCTAGTGTGTTATCTGATATTAAGTATATTATACAGGAACAATAACCTAGTTGTCTCCCCTAATAGTGTGTAGTTTACATGCAGATGATATAATGTATATGCCATGCATTCAGCTTAAGTTCTGATACCAGATGTGTGCAGAAAGTATAATGAATATCTCAATAGTGACCAGTCATATTCCTCTACCTTCATGATCTGCTCATCTGCATATTTCATCTTGAAAGTTGCTAGAAGCAGCTCTGAGTTGGAGGTGACTGAGTGCAGTACTTGTATAGACATCTGTGTCCAAACCACTGCACTCAGTGACTTCCAACTCGCTGCTGCAGCTTCAAGCGATTTCCTAGGACGTATAGAATGCTGATGATTACCAAATATATCTATGTGAAGGGGGGGGGGGGTGTATGATAGCCCCAACCCTAATGCCAATATAAACAAGTTAGTATGCCATTTGTTACCAGCTTGATAGACATGATTTAAGGTGATATATTTCATGAATACGCACTGTGGTTATCTTCTCTTAAATAGAGAGACCACTGCTCAAGGTGTATTACTAATATAACTTCTTTATTAAAATATGGAACACACAGGATGATAATATAGTATATTATATAAATATAAAAACTAAAAATACAACAGGCGCAAAGAGACCTGAAGTTGCTCTCAGGGAGTAACTTTTGCCCTCTTAACATGTGTTATCAGTCTACACAGAGCACAGGCAGTTTGGTACAGAAATATTTATAGTCAATTGTCTTTGCTAAAATTGTCATAAGTTTGAATATATAAACTGTAAAATGAAGTACTGCAGTTAAATGATAAGAATAAAATAAAACATGAAATATGGTTAATTAATCATTCAGAAGGAAGTATCTGGAGCTTAAAATAAATCAAGCAACCTGTCTCATAGTGTCACCTGTAATGACATGTCATAGTGTATATATCTACAGTATAGAGTAGCTGTCTCATAGTGTCACCTGTAATGACATGTCATAGTGTATATATACTATATATCTAAACTAGTAACTGTGTATAATTGTTTATTTACTGAAGGAGCTGTAGCAGCATGTTATACATAATATTTGTTGAATAAACTCCTTTAGAAGTCATCTTCTCTTTTGTGGCCATTAAACCTAGGAAACAGGTAAAGTTGTCTCATATGAGTGAGAGTATCCCAGACTACAACCAACTGTCCTCCACTCTCTAGATTTTTATCTAAGCAAAGTTTTCTCACTTTAGTCTGTACCTGAAGAACAGTTTATAGAATGTTTACAGAGGATGGTGAAATAATGCAATTACTAATCTCGAAGTCTGCCCAATATAACATTTTCATATTCAGCCAATTAAACTTGTCACATGATAAAAGTTTATGATATTTGAAGCAACAGACACAGTGGTTGTCCCTGTAGCGAATAAAATATCATTTTAGTTGGAAAGCAGAGTTAGTTTGGTTGAAAGTTGTAAAGGTAGAGACTTGTAGCTTTATATGACAGTTTCTTATCACATGAAACAAAATACAGGATATTTTCATTACTACTTGCTACAGCATTTCTTAGTGTTTATAATCCTAACAATAGGCAACTAATTTAGTAAAGTTATACTCACCTGTTTGAATATAGTGTAGAGGTCATGGTGACAGGCATGTTTATACATGGAGGATACAAGAGCTCTAATCATTAGAGATCCATATACTGGATGAACCTTTGCTATGAATGCTACAAGAAAACACACAGTATATTACACACTGTATATTACACACAGTATATTACACACAGTATATTACACACAGTATATTACACACAGTATATTACACACTGTATATTACACACAGTATATTACACACAGTATATTACACACAGTATATTACACACAGTATAACACAGTATACTACACACAGTATATTACACACAGTATATTACACACAGTATATTACACACTGTATATTACACACAGTATATTACACACAGTATATTACACACAGTATATTACACACAGTATATTACACACAGTATATTACACACAGTATATTACACACAGTATATTACACACAGTATATTACACACAGTATATTACACACAGTATATTACACACAGTATATTACACAAAGTATATTACACACAGTATATTACACACAGTATATTACACACTGTATATTACACACAGTATATTACACACAGTATATTACACACAGTATATTACACACAGTATATTACTACACAGTATATTACACACAGAATATTACACACAGTATATTACACACTGTATATTACACACAGTATATTACACACAGTATATTACACACAGTATATTACACACAGTATATTACACACAGTATATTACACACAGTATATTACACACAGTATATTACACACAGTATATTACACACAGTATAATACACACAGTATATTACACACAGTATATTACACACAGTATATTACACACAGTATATTACACACAGTATATTACACACAGTATATTACACACAGTATAATACACACAGTATATTACACACTGTATATTACTGTATATTACACACAGTATATTACACACAGTATATCACACACAGTATATTACACACAGTATAATACACACAGTATATTACACACAGTATATTACACACAGTATATTACACACAGTATATTACACACAGTATAGTACACACAGTATATTATACACAGTATAATATCAAGTATTACATGTGTGTTACTTACACTCCATGCTAGATTTCACTACTAGCAGGTCATCATAGTTCAGTCTATTCATAGCCTCAGCTTTTTTGTCTCCAGGAACTTTAGCAAGTGGAGGTGAGATACTCTCCCCCTCCTTCTGTGATTCTCCGATATCAAATCTGTCTATACCTCTTTGGCCATAATCACTCCTCTCTGTAATACAGACATCAAACTTTATATTCATTTGATATGATAAGTAAATCAACTCAAAAACATCTAGTTTTGCATTTAATCTCTAATTTTGAAACAGCTTATAGTTTCAAAGTGTAATAATAGAAGGCAACATTTTTTAAATTTTTCCGATAATAATATAAGGATTGAAGATAGCATACGATGCATATATATGAGTAGTCGGTTTATATCTTCATCATATGCCCTATACTATACTACTCTCTGTAACACAAAACTAGCCCTATACTATACTACTCTCTGTAACATAAAACTAGCCCTATACTATAGTCCTCTCTGTAACATAAAACTAGTCCTATACTATACTACTCTCTGTAACATAAAACTAGTCCTATACTATACTCCTCTCTGTAACATAAAACTAGCCCTATACTATAGTCCTCTCTGTAACATAAAACTAGTCCTATACTATACTCCTCTCTGTAACATAAAACTAGTCCTATACTATACTACTCTCTGTAACATAAAACTAGTCCTATACTATACTCTTTTCTGTAACATAAAACTAGTCCTATACTATACTACTCTCTGTAACATAAAACTAGTCCTATACTATAGTCCTCTCTGTAACATAAAACTAGTCCTATACTATACTCCTCTCTGTAACATAAAACTAGTCCTATACTATACTACTCTCTGTAACATAAAACTAGCCCTATACTATACTCCTCTCTGTAACATAAAACTAGTCCTATACTATACTACTCTCTGTAACATAAAACTATCCCTATACTACTCTCTGTAACATAAAACTAGCCCTATACTATACTCCTCTCTGTAACATAAAACTAGTCCTATACTATACTACTCTCTGTAACATAAAACTAGCCCTATACTCCTCTCTGTAACATAAAACTAGTCCTGTACTACTACTCTCTGTAACATAAAACTAGCCCTATACTACACTTCTCTGTAACATAAAACTAGCCCTATACTACACCTCTCTGTAACATAAAACTATCCCTATACTATACTCCTCTCTGTAACATAAAACTAGCCCTATACTACTCTCTGTAACATAAAACTAGTCCTGTACTACTACTCTCTGTAACATAAAACTAGTCCTGTACTACTACTCTCTGTAACATAAAACTAGCCCTATACTACACTTCTCTGTAACATAAAACTAGCCCTATACTACACCTCTCTGTAACATAAAACTATCCCTATACTATACTCCTCTCTGTAACATAAAACTAGCCCTATACTACTCTCTGTAACATAAAACTAGCCCTATACTATACTCTTTTCTGTAACATAAAACTAGTCCTATACTCCTCCTCTCTGTAACATAAAACAGGTCCTATTCATACTCAATCTATATCCAATGCTAACGTTAGTTTATATCTATTGTAACACAACAGTAGTTAGTTTAAAACTGCCTCATCCCAACATGAAACAGTTACTACAATAATAAAATAGTGTTAAGTTTGCGGAGTTTAAATATTTCTATGACCGCTGGGACTCCCTCCGGTTTAATGATGATGGTTTGTTAACGATAACGTTAGCAGCCGGCATCAATGGCCAAGAACGAGAGAGGGTAGTCTGTCCGTCTGCTCTGAAGCTGGAGTTGATCTGGGACACCCATAAGCAGGCTCATGCAGGAGCTGGGCGGGTGACTGGGCGTCTTCAACTCCAGTGGTTTTGGCCCGGTATGACCCGGGATGTCCGACTCCGGGTGCGGAAGTGTGAGATATGCCAAGCTAGCAAGCATGGCCGCTCCACTGAGACCGCAGGGAGGCACCGCCTCTATGCCGGTCGTTTGTGGCAGGTAGTCGCTGTAGATCTGGTAGGCCCCATGCCCACGACAGTGAGAGGTAATAACTGGATACTGGTGTTAACTGACCATTTCACGCGGTGGGCTGATGCGCTGGCTATTCCAGACGCGTCGGCCCCCACGGTGGCCAGAGCCTTGGATCAGCAGGTGTTCTGTTATTTTGGCTTGCCGAAAAAAAGCTCTGATCAAGGCACCCAGTTTCAGTCACAACTTATGAGCGATCTTTGTCAAACGTGGGGGGTAAACCAGAGTCGGACAACTCCGTATCACCCGCAAGGGAATGGGGTTGTGGAGAGGAACAACCGAATGCTAGGGTCTCACTGAGAAGCATGCTTATCGGTAAGAGCCAGGAAGAGTGGGACTTGGTACTGCCGCAAATCATGCGAGCGTACCATAGTACACCTCACTCCAGTACACTGGAGACCTCTAAATTTCTCATGTTGGGGAGAGAAACGAGGGTTTCTGAGCACGTAACTTACCACGTTCCGGCTCCAGAAAGCAGCGTCCATGATTATGTGGATGAGCTCGTAAAACGCATGAGGACGGCTCACGAAGTGCTACGTGAGCAGCAGTGGCAGGTCAGGAGTGGTGACTCTGACGACTCCCCCTTTGTACAAGGTGGGAGACTGGGTCTTGATGACCAGTCATTGCCAGCGGCGCGGACAGGCGGCTAAGTTGCAGCCGAATTTCGTGGGTCCTTATTGCGTGATTGAGGTGATGCCCAATCACACCTACAAAGTGGAACGGTCTGGACAAGTGTCGGTCCAGAACGAAGCACGGCTGAAACCTTACTGGACGAGCCCTGATGCAGCAGGTCAAGCACCTCCTCTCTTAGAGCCCGCTAGACGCCCTCCTATGAGGGGGCGAGGCATGGCATACAGAGAGATAGAGGAGATACTGCCAGGTCAGGAGGGGGCTACCGACGCGCCGCCCGACCCGCCCCGGCCACCTCCACCCCAGGAGGGGGAGGCCGACACACCGGAAGTCCGGTCCGAGCCGGCCCCACCACCAGTGGAGCCAGCCAACACCCCTGTCGTCCCGGATGAGATGGCATTTCCTCAAATTCATGAGGAAGAGGCAGCTGAGAGGGGACCACCCGTACTGGTGGACCCCCCGTACTGGCGACACCACCCGTGGTGGAAGAGTCACTAGCAGCAGCAAATTCCCCAGGGCAGTTTGAGCAACGCACTAGGGCGCCTCCATCTTATTTAAAAGATTTATTGTGTGATGCAGTGGAAAAACATCCATCAGCTATAATAAAAAAAAATCTGGGGAGATAAGCAACTGAGAGTTGCATTTCCGAAGTACAAGGAGACACAACTGTGAGTTGCCTACCCAGTGGTGTAAATATATATCATAATAACATTACTGGGGGTATAGAAAAGAGCGAAGCCAGCTTGCTAGTGGAAGGGGGTGTGATGTAATCACTTTCACTGCAAAGAGCGTTCTCTTCTATTTCAACTGCCAACGTGCGAGCACGCACTTGGCAAGCTGGCAAACTACGAGGTCTAAGTGGGCAGCAGACTAACGTCGTGGCTGCCCTATGGTAAGTCTACTAGTATAATTCTATTATTTAAATAAAATTCAAGCTGGTAGCTTAAAATCAGTCTAGCTTTATCATAACGACAAGGCTGGTTTTCTAAGTCAGGTAATTTCACTGACGACTTTGAGTGAGGCAGTCGCCCGCGTGATTTGTTAAGAATCAGTGGGTTGCCAGATTGCGAGACTCAGTCGAGATGTCGTACTGACCAGGTGAAACCCCTTCAACAGTTTCCGGCATTCTGTTGCAGGTGAGACTTTAATAGTGGAGCGGGCACTTCTTTCTCCTGGCACCACCGTCACGCAGTCACCCATCATTCTCATCTGCATGTTCACTGACTCTTGGCATTCGTGTGCTCATGGTGCTGACTCACACTACGGCTGCTTAGCTTGACTTGACTGCTTGGCTTGACTGCACAGCAGACTTGGTGACTGTCGTGGCGGATGGTGCCCTACGACCCCCATGATGAGCAGTAGTAACCAACAAAAGACAATAGGAGTTCTTCCCTTTTCTCGCCCGTGGCTCGATCACGTTACATTGGTACTGAAGGAGGCGAATCGTAATCGTAATGACAGTAATAAACATAACCGTAAATTAATAGAATAATTTATTAGTAATATATGTAAAGGATCTAACAAAGAAGCATGATAGCCCTTGTTACAAATACCACTAGAACTTTTATTTTTAGCTTTTAATGGTGATATTTGTTATTATTAGATAGTTCATTCTCCTGTGCAGCAGTCAGCTGCCTAATAATAGGTAAAGCCTAACCGCCACCTTTGTTGAAGTCAGCTTTTAGGGTTTGACAGGAACTGATCCATCTTCCTTTATGAGGTCATTACATGTGCCCCATAGTTAGCTGACCCTAATTATAGCTAAATTTAGATGTAATTACCTTTTCTTTGTGATTGCCCTGGTATTTAAGGCAGCATTGAAACTCCAAAAAGACAGTCACTCATGTAGCCTAAGCTGAGCTACTTATTTTGTTAAGTTAAGTGACAAAGAGCTAAATTTTGAAGATATTATAGCAAGCTCGTCAAGAGAATAAAGGTATTTTATTATTATTCTTTGCTATTTTTAACTTGATAATGCTTTATGTCTTTTATTACAATTTTTATTGCTGTTATATTTTAATATTATATCGTGATGTTTGCTGGTATTTGAACAACTGTATTGTATGAGTTTTAGCACACCTATATGTATTCTTTATGTTACTTGTAGTTTTTACGATTTAGAAGAAAATTAATAAAAGTGAGAGATTTGTTAAAACTTCTTCTCAGTCGGTACCAAAACCATTTTTGTGGCGAGACCTTGCTCAACAATATATAATACTGCATGAAAGTAACTACATCTCGATACAAGGATGGACTATAATAATAACAATCATAATAATAGACGGAAGAAAAATAGCCTGAGGACGAACTCCATACCCCCCCCCTTCGGTATTTCGACCGACTAATCAGCATGGACTGCTGGCGCTCGACACTACCCTATGAGGAAAGAAATAGTGACGATCCCCCCCCTTTTCTTAGGGGAATTTTCCTTTGCCATGCTTGTACTTCTGGACCACCGGCGTCGGCGAGATGCGTGCTTGGCTCTGACTATATGAGCGTGTTCCTAAACCCCCCTTCGTGTGGTTGCATCCAGGACTACAGGACCAGATGTGTGAACGCACAACCCCTTTTCCTATATTCGTGTTCCCCTACATGATCTGGCGAAGAGACACATCAAACCCTGCTGGCGAGCTGTTAATTGCTCTCGATGTTTTAAAGTGTACGTGATATTTATTCTGATTGTGTTACCCTTGTATTGTTTTATATTTCTTTTTACTTGTTTTTTTTGTAAAGTACCTTTCGATAGGAAGGGAGAGTGTAAGGGTTTTTCATAGTGTGGTAATTGTATTATTAATTGTATTATTAGTAGATTATTAGTATTTTGTATTTGTATCGAAAGGATACTTCTCCCCGACAGTTGAGGATGCTGCTGGTGTCATGCTACTAGAATGGCCTGATTGTCTTGGCCAATCAAGGAGGACTGACATGCTAATTAGTGGGCGTAGCTGCAAACTGTAGTGGAAGCCGGTTAGGCAGTGTAACCGGCAGAGAGGACTTGGACTTGTTAATGTACAGTTGTGTGTAGTGAGCTCTCAATTATGTAATCGTTTTATGTTGGACTTGTTATTCTTTTATGCCGTAATTTGAAGTAAATACACTCTTAGCAATTAGTAAAACCTGGTGTAGTGGCTTTCATTAAATAGACCCATTGATTGCAGTGAAGCATAATTTCACAACAATACTACCCTTTGGAGATCAACTAATATCTTATATCACGGTTATAAACTAACTTCTAATTATAGTGTTAAAATATTAGTATAATATAAAATATATATATCGATGGAATATAACATAGAATACAGGAGGGGACAATCTACCACCAACAGTGCTAAAGGATAATATTTACCTAAATTTCTACTACAATAGTAATTTCACTTGATGTACTATATAAATATCTGAATAATGTCATCTAAAACGAGACTGTGTAAACAAGAACAGTATTCATTTTCCTGTAGCAAATAATTACCTCCACTACAGACTTCCAGTATAACAACCTTTGGTTTACCAGCCATTCCTGGGAAGTTCAAAGGGGTCAGAAGGTCATACACATCTGTTAGTTTCACTCGTTTCAGGTCTGTACCATAGATGTGGTTGTTTAGCCCTCCATGAGTCATGATAACCAACACATGACACCCCAGATCTCCGTGTTCCTCTTTTGTCACCTCAGATTTTACAGCAGACATCATTTCCTACAAATATTGTAGATCACATGGCAGAAGTTTTATCAAAATTTGGAAAAGTTGCTACAACTAATAAAAGTGCTTTTAGGAATTTAACTGTTTTTAGATAACTTTTAAACAGTAAATCAAAATGAAATATTGTATTTAATATTCCTAATAAAACATACCTCAGCCTTCAAGTCTGTGTGTGTCACAACATCAAACTTGAGAGATTTCAACATGGCAGACATATTCTCAACATCCACATCTGAACCTTTCCTATACAAGTCTGGTCTCTTATCAAAGTTCATGTTGTTTATTATCAGAGCTCTTCCTCTTTTTCTAGTCATGGTAAACACCTGGATGTAACAGAGAAATATTTGTTACTACTGAACTAAACAACTGGCAAGAATAGACATAGACATGAGAAGTGATCACCTTGTCAGTGTTTGAGAACAGCTGTCTTATCTTTGGGTTACTGGTGGGATTCAGTCTGAGTCTTATAAACTTCATATCTTCAACTTCCTTTCCATCAGGGTACAGATTCTCCTCATCATCAGAGAGATCACTGAGATCGTCATTGGCTGTTATTGTGGTGGTCAGGAGATCTGATTGGCTACTGTTGGCGACTATAAAGTATAAACTGACTACAATACTTAGCAACACAGGGAATAAGTAAAAAACATAGTACTATGATAGCTAGCAGTTTGGTATTTAGATGCAATGCAGGAATTTCTTGCGAGAAGAATTTTTATTAAAATAAAACTTTTAAGGAACACAAGCTTGTAAAGACTGGTAACATTGTATTCACCAGAATTAGCTGATCTTTCTTGAGCTCCTCGAATATTCAGTTCCTTCACAAACATTTCCAACTTATCAGCTTCTCGTTCAGACAGTGGTTCACCTGAAACAATGAATTGCTTGTAAATACAGTCGGGTGTCGTGAAATCACACTATTATCCTAGTTATATCAATGAATAATTCCTTTCCAAATAAATGCACACATTTGGTGAATTGCAGTAAAATATAATTTTACAGGCACCACACCACAATGCAAATAAACATACATGGGTAGAGCAGAGCACTTGGAACCTCCTCATCACCACACAGAGTTGTTGAAGATCCACTACACAGTCTGGTACTTGGTGTGGAAAGTTTCAAAGAACGAAGACACCAAGGAGGTCGTTGCACTTTCTTAGGGCAAGGAAGTCCTAGCAGAAGACAGTGAGCACAGTAGCATGTAGTGACTGGTCTACTTGCTGTCCAAGTTTGTAGAACATGTCTAAGGATATTGTTGTTGTTGGTGATGAGTCTCTCCCACATTCTGCTGATGTTCGCGACATTAGATGATACGTAGAGTGACACCTTTCTAGATTTGTAGTCGTGTACCAGCTGTGTGTAGATTCCATCTTGATATACATTGGCTCCATTTCTTCTCACTTTAATCACAGCAAACTCATCAGGAAACAACTCTAACAAACCAACACTCATCTGGTGGTAGGCATAGTGTGGCAGGGCTAGACCATTGAATGTAGTTTCAACTCGAAGGAGCATTTTTTTTGGTGAGGAGTGAGAGGTATCAAAGAGGTCGCTAGCAAACTGAGGAACAATAAAACAGGGCTCCTTGGAATCACCAGGTAAAGGACCATATAACAAACGGAATGTGAGGAGCAAGCAAACAGCAACTTCTACGTCTTCCAGACCAGTAAATGGTGTTTCTTGTTTAACCAGATGAGTGAGAAGGCATTGCATCATCAAACCAGTCTTGGTGAAATGATTAACAAATCTCTCAAAGTCTTCTTTTTCAACAGGCATCCCATCATTTGAAAAGTATGGCTGGAACTTGTCAACTCTACTCTGCCATATGTTAGGATCATGATGATACAAGACACAAAGAAGTTTGGTGACTTGTGAAATTTTGTGAAATATGTATGGCCGGAGAGAGCTGATATCTTTATACCACAAGACTTTGCCGCAGTCATGCATATATGTGAGGATTATGTCCAGCTGACTTGACTCAATGTGTTGATGTTCTGTTTGCACGTATTTCAGTATCTCATCAAAGGTGCTGTAAACAGAGGGAATAGACAGCACTTTTTCATTCACTTCCTCCCAGACCAGAGGTAAAGGTTTCACAAAATGTTGACTGCTTCGAAGAAGACACTCCTTGATCAGGTCAAACACTTCATACTTATCATCTTTCCCCACCTCATAAATGTCCTCACCATGAAAGACTCCTTCAGTTGATTCACTGAAATATTTGATTTGAGCAAATTCTCCTCCCAATGCTTTCTCTTCTTTAATCATCTCCTCACACAGCTGATTGGAAGTTTCTAGAAAGTTCTTTCGGAGCTTCTGAAATTCCCCATTTTGAAACTTATCTTTATGTGTGAAGATAAGTTTTGGAGCACCCAGAGCTGGGTTAGCCAGATAGAGGTGAGACATGTAATCAAAGGCTAATCTTCTAACAGCTTCTCTGTGTGTTGATTTACTTGAAATCTCCTCATACTGTTCCATGTTGACCACTATGACTGGAATACAATTCTGTCTCAGTGTCAGTTGATAGGTGATATGGTAGACCTCCTGGCCTCCCATATCAATGACACGGAGTACTGTACTGTCCACCTCCACTTCTTCAACATTAAACACCTTTGTTGTTTCATCTTTCACAGCATTTGGCCCTCTGTTAGTCAGAACTCTCTTTCTGTCAGCATTCTGTAATGTTTTGATTAGACTGGTCTTCCCAGCCATCGTATTACCCAGCACAGCTATAGTAGCAAATGGTAGACTTCTACCAGCTCCTTTAGCCAAGTCTGTGTAGTATTGTCTCACAGCATCCACTCCTCTCTTACATATTTCTAGTGGAGGAGATGTGAGAGCTATACAAAAATCAACATTCAGTCTATGAAGTTGAGTTAGCTGTAGTATCTCAGGATCTAAGGATGTCAGGAACACATTATGAGATATATCCAGTTTCTGCAGACTACTCAGTGTGTACACAGGAGATGGTAAATTGGTGAAGTTATTATCTGATATGCTCAGTTGTTCCAACTTCTGTAGACTCTGTATGCTAGTAAATAGAACACTATACACTGTCAGTACAAGTTGAAGCATCTTTATTATCACATGATAACTTTTATATCAAAAATTTGATTTTATGCAGAAATAAGAGCACCTTCTTTGTTGAGTGATAATGTCTAGAAGTTAACATTGCAAATATATTCATTACATTAATGGGTAATATAGAAAGTTATAAAATGACTATATATTATAGTTAAAGAATGTATCCTTGACCTTTGAATGAACTGCTTTGGTAAACATCACAAAAAATAGAGAGTTCAAATAAAGGCAGGGTTTGTTGATATAAAAATTATATATTTTGTTGTCGTCTGGTAAATGTTGTCACTAGATATCACAGTACTCTATGCATTGTTCACAAAATCTAATAATCATATCTTAATAATCATTTCTGTTTACACCACATACATATAGCTGCACACTGCAAATAGTTATTGTATAGCTATCCTAGCCTGCAGCTGGGTAGTATATCTAATACTCGACTAATTAGAATTAGATTTGGTATTATCTACATAACTTACAATAGTAAGGGTGAAATGAATACCAGTATTTAGTTAAATCTGCTAACATAACTTTGTCAAATGTGTAAATCACTACTCTTCCATGAAATTGACTAAAAATCTACTCCTTTCTATGCAAAGTTGTCTTGCCTTGAACAAAAAAAAACAATTGTGTTTTCAATTCTACCAGCTGAATGAAAGTGTAAAAAAACATGGTTAAGTCAGTGTTGACGCCCAATGATAATTTAACTACCACTTATTCTGCTTCTCTTCTTGCTAGATTAAATTCATTAGATACCCAAACTTTGAGCTAATTTTTAAAAAATTCAAATACAGAAACTAACGAAAGCTTAAATTATTTTATGACCAGTAAACCAAAGCCTTATGGCAGCTGTGATGCCATAGAAATTGCTGACAGCTTAGCTCTAGTCTCAACAGAATATCCTCAACTTGAGTGTAACTGTAGAAACCTTTGCTATGTATGCAGACAGTTGCTGAGTTACTGATGAGATATTATATTTATTACAGTATTATTCTACACTATAATATAATACACACCTGTTTGGTAGAGTTGACAGTTCACAGTACCACATGTATAACTCTCTCAATGATAGTAGGGATGTGAATATATTGTCCGGGAGACCTTCAGATAGCTTATTCAATGATATATCCAATACCTCAAGATTCTTCAGTGAAGATATGCTGTAACACAACATACAGGTATGAAAGATCTGTTACATGGTGAGGACAGCAACATTCTACTCTGCCTGAGTTTCATATGGTTGGTATTGAGTGCTAGAGTGAGCTCAAGAAACAGAGATATATATTCACTGTGAGAACCAAGAGATATTATCTAGGGAGAGGAGGACACTGATAAAGGTGAAGAAATGGCAAAGACATGTTCATAGCTGAGACACTGAGTAGGTCTACCCACATTGCAAGCAGTGTGAGGAATCAAATGGTGACATTGAGTCATATGTAAGTTCTATCAGAGAGACTACTAACCTCTATGATAAGAAATATTAGAAACGAGACTAAAAACTACCAACTCAGACCCTATCAGTATCAAAGTAATAGAATTTGCACGACCAAAAAATGGTAGCAGTTTGACAGGTGGGCTAACACAGCTTTATACAGTCCTACATTATTTACCAGCTTATAATAATATGCTAATGTACAAGTCCGAGGTGCATATTCCCTAGTCTTTACAAGGTCAGGATATTTAGAAATGTGACAGCTTAGCTCTAGTCTCAACAGAATATCCTCAACCTGAGTGTAACTGTAGAAACCTTTGCTATGTATGCAGACAGTTGCTGAGTTACTGATGAGATATTATATACATTACAGTATCATTTTACACTATAATATAATACACACCTGTTTGGTAGAATTGACAGTTCACAGTAACTCATGTCCAACACTCTCAATGATAGTAAGGATGTGAATATATTGTCAGGTAGACCTTCGGATAGTTTATTCCCTGATATATCCAATACCTCAAGATTTTTCAGTGAAGAAATGCTGTAACATAACATACAGGTATGAACTCATTCTGTAGCCTAGGATTTGGCAAATCATAGACTGAGAACTAACGGAGTCAGTTAGCAGTCAAGTAGTAAATGAGAATTTGGAGAGACTTTAAATAAGTTGTGTGACAGCTCGGTTTGAGCTGCAGAGGTCCAATATGAAATAACAGAAGTGTGAGTGACAGAGTTGGTTATATTAGAGGGAAGATAACTTTGATAAACAGAGAAAGCAGTTTCTTCTATAGACAAATTATAGACTGAGAACTGTTCAAGTTAAAATGCCAGTTAACAAATGAGTTTTATAGAATAACTTTGAATAATTTTAAATATTGACAGAATATCCTCAACTTGAGTGTAACTGTAGAAACCTTTGCTATGTATGCAGACAGTTGCTGAGTTACTGATGAGATATTATATATATTACAGTATCATTCTACACTATAATATAATACACACCTGTTTGGTAGAGATGACAGTTTACAGTTCCTCATGTACAACTTTCTCAATGATAGTAAGGATGTAAATATATTGTCAGGTAGACCTTCAGGTAGGTTATTCCATGATATATCCAATACCTCAAGATTCTTCAGTGAAGAGATGCTGTAACATAACATACAGGTATGAAAGATCTGTTACATGGTGAGCACAGCAACGTTCTAATCTGCCTGAGCTCCATATGGTTGGTATTGAGTGCTAGAGTGAGTGTTATGATAATATATATTAGAAACGAGGCTAAAAACTACAAACTCAGACCATATCAGTATCAAAGTAATAGAATTTGCACAACCAAAAATGGTAGCACTTTGACAGGTGGGCTAACACGGCTTTATACAGTCCTACATTATTTACCAGCTTATAATAATATGCTAATGTACAAATCCGGGGTGTATATTCCCTAGTCTTTATACGGTCAGGACATTTAGAAATGTGTCACAAGGGCCATCAGGGGGTACATGAGTGTAGAGTGAGGGCTCAGCACCACTTTTGGTGGCCAGCCCTGCGTATAGAGATATGGCTAAGATAATTCAATCCTACAACAACCGTGTTATGCACAGAGATATTACTCACAAACCAATGGTTGAAAGATATTCACTTCAAGCCTCTGACAGGTATAGGAGGGTCAAACTTGTATGGTGGAGCATGCGGAAACTGTACGAGTAGTACTGAACGCCAAGTACTGGCTCAACTACTCGCGAAGTACAGTGATGTCTTCAGTTGTGGCGATGGAAACATGGGGCTGACTAAGGTTATCTCCCACGAGATACCCCTGGCAACTGGCACCACTCCCATCAGGCAGCCTACCTGGCGTCTAGGCCTGGAGAAGGAGAAGGAGGTGAGCCGACAGGTACAGGATCTTCTCGACCGGGATATGATTGAGCCTGCCCACGGTGCGTGGAGCTCCCCAGTAGTCCTGGTCAAGAAGAAGGATGGTAGCTGGAGATTCTGCGTGGACTACCGCAGACTCAACAGCGTTACCATCCAGGACGCCTACCCTCTCCCACGGATAGATGAGTCTCTGGATGCCCTCGCGGGTAGCAAGTACTTCAGTACTTTGGATCTGCTTAGCGGGTACTAGCAAGTGCCCCTCAGTCCTGATGCCCAGGACAAAGCAGCATTCATTACTCGCGACGGGCTCTGGAAGTGGAAAGTACTGCCATTTGGACTAACGTCCGCCCCGGCAACTTTCCAACGGCTCATGGAGCAGGTCCTCAGTGGGTTACACTGGAAGACCCTCCTCATCTATCTGGACAACGTCATTGTCATTTCCCCAGACTTTTCGACTCATGTCAGTCATCTGCGGGAGGTCTTTGACCGTCTCCGGGCAGCTGGACTGAAGCTGAAGCCCTCTAAGTGTGCACTCCTGCAGCCGGAAGTCACGTACCTGGGCCATGTGGTTGGCCGTGATGGGGTCGCTACCGATCCAGAGAAGGTACAGGCTGTGAAGGAGTGGACTGTCCCCCGTGACCTCCCTGAGTTGCGTGCATTCCTGGGCCTAGGAGGGTAACCTGACCGCAAAGGGGGTCCGGTGGCAGTGGACGCAGAAGGAGCAGCAGGCATTCGACCACCTCAAGCAACGGCTAATGGAGGCGCCAATTCTGGCGTATCCTGATCCAGCCAAGGAGTACATCCTGGACACCGACGCCAGCGACCACAGCGTGGAAGCTGTCCTGTCTCAAGTCCAGGGTGGAAGTGAGGTGGTCGTGGCTTACTACAGCAAGACTCTCGCGGCCGCCGAGAAGAACTACTGCACCACTAGGAAGGAACTCCTAGCAGTAGTCAAGGCGGTCAAGCACTTTCGACCATATCTGTATGGGAGAACGTTCCGTTTGCGAACAGACCATGCATCACTGATATGGCTGTGTAAACGTGCAGAGCCCTCGAGCCGAGTAGCTCGTTGGCTAGAGATTCTTGTTGAGTCCTCTCACCGGATAGAGCACCGTGCAGGCTGGAAGCATGGGAACGCCGACGGTATGAGCCGCCGGCCGGTAGAGGACTGTAAGCAATGCCTACACATTGAGCAGCGGAACGGGGGACCCGCTCGCCTTGACGTGGAAGCGGAGTTAGTGGAGGGCACCGTCTACTGGTGGGAGCACGTCCATCTTCGGACCGAAACCCACCAGGACGGTGTCCAGGCGCTCCACGCCAACCCCACTCTGCACCAGAGCGTCAAGGAGCTGTGCCGACTCCAGGAGACGCTACCCGGCGCGGTAGCGGACATCTTCCGGGCCAAGAAGGAGGGCCGACGACCTAGCAAGGAACAGCAGCGGCAGGGAGGTGTTGAGTTCCAACTCCTCTGTCGTCGCTGGGATGCCCTCAAGGTCAGTCCTGATGGCCTCCTGATGATAACGTTAGCAGCGGACAACCGTCAGCAGGAGCGGGACCGCGTCGTCTGTCCACGCGCCCTCCGGCGGGAACTGATCTGGGACACCCATAAGCAGGCTCATTCTGGAGTCAGTCGAGTCATCAGGTGTCTGCGGCTGCGTTGGTATTGGCCTGGAATGACTCGGGACGTACGACTGCGGGTACGGCAATGCGAGGTCTGCCAAGCTAGCAAGCATGGCCGCCCCACGGAAACCACTGGTCGACGCCGGCTGTACGCTGAACGACCGTGGCAAGTAGTGGCGGTAGACCTCGTCAGGCCTATGCCGTTATCCGCCAGAGGGAACACCTGAATACTGGTGCTCACGGACCACTTTACCCGGTGGGCGGATGCTCTGGCTATTTCAGACGCAACCGCCCCCACGTTGCCCCGGACCCTGGACCAACATGTTTTCTGTTACCTTGGTTTGCCCAAGCAGATACATACGGACCAGGGTGCCCAGTTCCAGTCCCAGCTCATGGGAGACCTCTGCCGGATATGGGGGGTGAACCAGAGTCGGACCACCCCATATCACCCGCAAGGGAACGAAGTCGTCGAGCGGAACAACAGGATGTTGGGTGACGCGCTCAGGAGCCTGCTCCTTGGTCGAGGTCAGGAAAAATGGGACGTGGTGCTGCCGCAAATCATGCGGGCTTACCGTGGCACACCACACTCCGCCACGCAGGAGACTCCAAACTTCTTGATGCTAGGCCGAGAGACGCGGGTCCCGGAACACCTGACATACCATGTTCCTGCCCCCGAGTCACCGGTACACGAATATGTGGAGGGTCTGATAGACATCATGGGCAAAGCTCACGGTGCGCTGCGTACCCAGCAGTGGCAGACCTGCACAGAGGACTCAAAAGAGCCCCCGTTGTACCAGGTGGGAGACTGGGTCTGGATGGTGAGCTACCGTAGGCGAGGCGGACAGTCGGCTAAGCTTCAGCCCAAGTTCGTCGGTCCCTACTGCGTAGTGAAGGTGCTGCCCAACCACACGTACCGTGTGGAGCGCTCTGGACAAATCTCCGTCTAGAGCGAGCAGCGCCTGAAACCTTATCATGCTAGCCCAGACGCGGTGGGTCAGGCTCCACCCCTCCTGGAGCCCCACCGCCAGCCCAACCGTCGAGGACGGGCCACCCAGCCCCGAGAGGTGGAAATTATGGTTCCTAGAGAGGCAGACCAGGAGCAGGCCGCCTTGATAGAGCAGCTAGAGCGACAGCAGAGAGAGGAGCGGGAACAGGAACAGCAGCAAGCCCTAGGACCACCACCCTCCCTGAAGGAGGACACCCCCACCCCCGTGTTGGGTGAAGGCGGAGATCCCCCTACTAGGGTAGCTCAGGAGCCACGAACACCACCGGTGCCTGCTCCAATTGAGAGGAGCCAGCGATCAAGAAGACCCCCCAGGTATCTGGCAGACTATGCTGTAGGGCACCTAGAGTGGCCCCCTCATGAGGACAACCCCCCCGTACTGACGACCACCTAATCTTGGTTGGAAATTCCCTCCATCACCCTGGAGAATTCCACCAAGAAGAAGAAATGGCCGACCGAATTTTGGAAGACATTCGATCACGCGAGTTGTCTTTTCGAAATCCGGTGGAAATTCCCACGGGCCACGCGACTCGGGCTTTGGCAGGTAATAATTCTGAAGCACGAGGTTCGGCCATTTCTAGTTCTGATTTCACCCAGCTAGCACGTCAGTTACAGCTTAAGTTGAATTCTGATCCTGATACCCCCAAGTTTGATTTAAATACTGTTCTCCAGACGCTATCAGCAGCTATGAGAATTACTTTACCAGACACGCAATCAGGTATTTCATTTAGATTAGATCCTCCAGTTACGGAGTCTAGTCAAACTAGTGTAGACTGGTCTTTATTAGACTTACTTGGGTCTGATTACTTAGAACCGGAGGCCGAGATGGATCTCGGAGATGACTGTGTCATTGATACTTTATTGAATCATGACGTGGGCTCAGTCAATTTCTGCGATACCCCTTGGCCCCCGGTTTTTAATTTGGCCCCATACACACCTATGCCGAATTTCGGCGATAGTGAGACCGGCTTATCACAGCCTCTACTATCTGTTCTAGAGGAGCGTATGGACACCGAGGAGGCCAGTCAGTCCGACTCCCCTTTCCCACCGGCTCCTGCTTCGGCTTCTCACAGCCAGCAGGACGTCACCTCCTCCACAGAGGTGTGTTCCGCCATCGTTAGTGGCCCTGACCCCAAACCGGTCGAGCTTCAGCTCACGGCCGGGAAGGAGCAGGGCATCCTACACGGCGACCACCTCGCAGCCGAAGAAGATGACTCCCCAATACTGGCCCTGCCTCGGGTCCTGGTCGCCCGCCAGTATTGGGTGACTGGACCCACCAATCTTAGGATTGGTGAAGCTTGCGGTGAGCCGGGCAACCGCATCTGCCACCAGTGCCAGAGGAAGTTCTCCTCTGCACGGCGGTTGCGTGTACACGCCCCACAGCACTACATCAACCTGCTTTGCCCATGTGGCAAAATCTCTTACCAGAGGGACTATGTGCTGAGGCATCAGCGCATAGCTCACTGCCACACGAGCTACACGTTCGCTGTAGACCAGGCCTCCTTTCCCGAATTTTGGGATCTGGTACTGCCACACGTGGCCGATCCCCATAAACGGGCTGCTCTCGCCCTGGGATTCCCCGTGTGTAGGCCTGTTCGTGAAGAAGAAGGGGAGCCTGCCGCGACACCCCAACCGGCAGCCACCCAACCACTTCGGGTCGTGCTGGCACGGGTCGGATCAGGCGCCAGGACCGATTCATCGGACCTGGGCCCCCGGCCCTCGGCGGCCGGCGAGAAGCAGAGGCGACGTACCAGCCACAGTACCACCGACCGCCCCAGACACCAGACATCGGCCCAGTTGGAGGAAAAGGTACAACACTTACGCAGGCGGCTCCGCAGGTACGAGGAGGAGTTGGGACAACTCAGGAGACGTGTGAGCTGCCTGTAGCGGGGCCGATCTGGAGACCGCCGATGAGACTGTTTGTATATTTGTTTTTTTTCTTGATCTTATTTTCTTTGCTCTTTTTATGTGTGTGTAAATTCTTTCATGTAGTGTTATGTACTTATCCGTTGCTCTGTTATTTTTATGTGTGCACAATTCTCTTTGTTTTTTTTTTGGTATCACTGCATGGCTACCGTATATTGTTTTTTTTTGTGTGTTACTTGTCAACTGTGTGTTTTATTGTCGTGTCATATTCTGTTTGTGTGATTGATGTTTGTGTACGTCTCTTTATCAGAAAGCATGCTTTCCGATGGGGGTGTGTGTGGTAAATTTATGTTGTGTGTGTGTCCTTGGTTGCCGAGATCGGCACTTCGGTCCTCCGAAACACCGATATGCCGATTTTCGGCATATCGGACTACCGAAGTGCCGAGATGCCAATTCGGCATTTCGGATTCCCGAAGTGCCGATATTCGGCATTTCGGGCCTCCGATCTCGGCAAACAAAGGAGTGTCTTTGTCCTGTGTGTATATAAAAGCCAGCGAGTTTCAGTGTAGATTCAGTCTACTACTGGAGCTCGCTGGACACAGACTACTGGATCATTCGGACTACAATAAAGCTACCTTACCTTTTACCTTATTTCTCGCCTTGTTTCTCATAACAAGCATGTAAAGCACTAGTTTCATTCATAACCCACAAAACTATCACAATAATTATATATTACAGTATCATTCTACACTATAATATAATACATACCTGTTTGGTAGAATTCACAGTTTACATAGTCACTAAATACTAGCTAGCAGTATGAATAGTCACTAAATACTAGCTAGCAGTATGAATAGTCACTAAATACTAGCTAGCAGTATGAATAGTCACTAAATACTAGCTAGCAGTATGAATAGTCACTAAATACTAGCTAACAGTATGAATAGTCACTAAACACCAGCTAGCAGTATGAATAGTCACTAAATACTAGCTAGCAGTAAAAAAAGTCACTAAATACTAGCTATCAGTATGAATAGTCACTAAATACTAGCTAACAGTATGAATAGTCATTAAATACAAGCTAGCAGTGTGAATAGTCACTAAATACTAGCTAGCAGTATGAATAGTCACTAATTACTAGCTAGCAGTATGAATAGTCACTAAATACTAGCTAGCAGTATGAATAGTCACTAAATACTAGCTAACAGTATGAATAGTCACTAAACACTAGCTAGCAGTATGAATAGTCACTAAATACTAGTTGGCAGTATGAATAGTCACTAAATACTAGCTGGCAGTATGAATAGTCACTAAATACTAGTTGGCAGTATGAATAGTCACTAAATACTAGCTGGCAGTATGAATAGTCACTAAATACTAGCTAGCAGTATGAATAGTCACTAAATACTAGTTAGCAGTATGAATAGTCACTAAATACTAGCTAGCAGTATGAATAGTCACTAAATACTAGCTAGCAGTATGAATAGTCACTAAATACTAGCTAGCAGTATGAATAGTCACTAAATACTAGCTAGCAGTATGAATAGTCACTAAATACTAGTTAGCAGTATGAATAGTCACTAAATACTAGCTAACAGTATGAATAGTCACTAAATACTAGCTAGCAGTATGAATAGTCACTAAATACTAGCTAGCAGTATGAATAGTCACTAAATACTAGTTAGCAGTATGAATAGTCACTAAATACTAGCTAACAGTATGAATAGTCACTAAATACTAGCTAGCAGTATGAATAGTCACTAAATACTAGCTAGCAGTGTGAATAGGTGGGAGTACTCTGTGTAGTGTGTATTCACTTAATATTTAAGTATAGTCTGCTGGTAAAGTGGATAGGGGGGTATTTACTACTGTAAAGGTTCAAACTCCACCACTAACAAAAAATTCTCAGTTTTTTCTCTTATACTGGATGTGTTAGACACAATATCATACCTGGTCCAGTCAGCATTGCTGTATACTTCAGATAACCTTAGATGTGTGAGATGAGGAAACAGTGTGTTGATATTTGGAGGAATGTCATGCTTCAGTACAACATGAGTCACTGTGTGATGTCTACTTTTCTTCTTGATCTCTTCTATAGTGTAGGATGTAGTATCATTCTTTATCCACTTATCATCAGCTCCATCTATACTGGATGTGTTGAACCACATCCAGTACTCCTCTATAAAATATTCACCACTTTATAAATAATAACTTTGACATCAAATAACAGAGTGTCTCAACACTATAAACAGTATTGAAGTAAACGTGGAGAGTTTATAACTCCAAAATACATTTCAAATGCAGTTGAAACTTCAACTGATTATATATAGTACCACTTGCCAGTAAAACGTGTTATAATATTTCAATCTTAGTTTATATAGATGAATGTAATACTAATTTTCACACAAAGTAGCGCATCTCCTAATGGAAGCTGAGTTATAGAAGTCAGTTTGTGATTGGCTGAAAGCACCTAATAAGCAAGCTGATTGGTTGGACATGAGATATTATTGTTTACAACACAAACTCACACCACAAGCTGTTCACTATTTTATATACAGAAGATGTACTGTAGCTGTGAGATGACAGAAACTTTGGTTACTGAACACAACCAGTAAAACTTTCCTTATCACTGAAACTCACTCAGTGTTTACTAACTTCTTACAGAATTAATTTGACACACTGTGTATAAGTTATTGATTTACTAACTTAGTGGGGGTGGAGGTGGAGGTGGAGGTGGAGGTGGAGGTGGAGGTCGAGATCTAGGTGTAGGTGTTGGTAGAGTTCGAGGTGCAGGGGTAGGTCTAGGACTATGTCTAAGTGTAGGTGTAGGCTGAGGTAGAGATTTACGTTGACCCATTCTGTAGTCACAGGTTACAGCTCTAGTTGTATTCAATACTCTTCGTTCTCATCTGTAACAACCATGACAATGTATTTTAAACCAGATCTACTAAATAATGAGTCAACTTTCTTTTACTAATATTTAAATACCATACTAGTCTTTATTCGAATCCTAACTATAGGTATATGAGTTATTAATCAACATAGGAGTGTATAAGATCATGGTGAGACAACTACAGTAGTTAGTAACAATACATTAAAGTGTAGAATATGTATAATATAATAATAATCATATTGATTTACTCACCAAGTTACTGTATAGTAGAGAGTAACAATCAATCACAATATTCTATATACTCTGAAATAGTTCTAAGTAATGTATAATATAATCTTATCTCATCTCATCTAATTAATCTCACTCGGAGCGCTTTGGCTCCTTTATCGAGATGCAGTGGTGTATGAACAATTGTTTAGATTATCAGTAGTAAGTAAGAAAACCATTTTGTCTACGAGATAAGAATATAGTTAATTATGCTTTGATTCGAAGCTCAATAGCTAGCTACTGCCAGGAGAGAAAAAAAAAAAAAAAGAAAAAAAAAGTAAATAAATAAATAAATATATACCGCACAGCTTCAGATGATATAAAGCAGAGTCATTATATATTATTCTGCACTTCCCTGTAGGTAAGTTATCATAACACAAACATCTACAAGTAATGAAATGTTAGTTATGAGATATAATTAAATACTGTAAATACTTTATCTGCTATGAACGCAACTCTTTCTTAACAACCACCTGTTCCTCACAACCACCTGTTTCTCACAATTACCACCTGTTTCTCACAACCACCTGTTCCTCACAACCACCTGCTCCTCACAACCACCATCATCTCACAGCCACCTGTTCCTCATATAGAGAATTTTTTCGCGGTAATGCGAGTGATCTAACGTTGCCTCTACACAACTACTTGTGGGGGTTATTGTGATAAGTGTATGACTACTGTTTTAACAGGGATAACCTGCCAAATACAGTATCAACTGGAGACAACAAGAAAAGATTATTCTCTTGCTGCCACAACCTGCCCTTACTTATTGCAGCCTACAATATAAAACTGGCTATGACTGGGACAAGCAGTTATAAATCAGGCAAAAGTGTGGTGGTTTGTGACGTCACCTGTATAATAGAAAAGGGGAAAGTGCTGTTCCCCCGTTCTGAAGATGCTGCAATCATCATGCACGTGGTGGTGACCTGATCACAATGAACTATCCAATAGGAACAGTTTGGGGTCAGGATAACAATTAATGAGAGTTCCCGCGGCTAGTTGTTGTTGTGAGCAAGGACGCGAGTTGAAAGCACTTATCGTGAATGTGTACTACTGTAAATAGATAATAATTGTAATGTTTTTCTTTTGTACTTAACTTTATAAATATAATGTTCAATTACTCAGCTACTACTTTGTGAGATTTATTAGATTGGAGCTAATGTGCTAATTGATAATACACACTGGTAAACTCCACAAGTTCAAAACTACAACAGTGGTGGCAGCGGTGGGATTGTGTGCACATCAGAGATGGCAACGGCTAGTGCTGAACTACCCACCCAAAAGGCAGAAGGTGAGCATGACGATAATGTTGTTCCTGTAAACCTTGTAATAGAAGAGAGGAGAGCTCCTAGGAAGCTGAATGACGATAGATACCGATTGAAGGCACCCACTTTTATGGGCGAAGAAGAAGTGGAACAGTTTATCCAAAAGTTTAATGATGTGATGGAAGTCGCACAGTGGCCGCCTAGGGTGGCCCTGCTGAAGCTTAGAATGTCGTTGGTGGATAAGGCCAAACCCTACGGGTTGGGACCTGACATTAACAGTATCTTTGCTTCCCTGCGGGCCGTTTTGGCATCTCCGCCATCGACGCTCGGGCCCGGATACAAAGATTGCGGCGTGATCCTCACACCTCGCTACAAGAGCATGCTGCCACGGTGATGAAACTGGCACAGATTGCATACAACGACCTGCTCCAAGCGAACCGTGAAAGGTATACCTATGATGCCTTTGTGCAGTCCGTCAATGACCTAGGACTCCATCACCAGTTTCTGGCGAGAGGAGTTACCACGGTCGAAAGTTCCCTCACTGAAGGGGAAACATGTCTTCTGGCGAACCACATGCATAAAAATTACGGGATCTCTCGCCAAGTGGACATAGAGCTGTTTGCTGCTCAAACCGATTCAAATGCGGGACCCCGCGCCTGCCAATGTGGGACAGCTAACGGCCGCATCGAAGGTCGCACAACTGACCAACATGCTAGCCAAGCTAGTGTCAGTATTGACCCCCAGAGACCCGGTAGATACCGCCTGCGAGCCTCTAGGGCCGCTGGCGCAATCACCAGTCACCATAAACAACCTCTGCTGGGAATGCGGAAGACCTGGACACTTCCAGAGATACTGCCCCCTTGTGCTCCAAGGGTTAAACTACCGCGGCCCGCAGATGTTCCCGCCAACTGCGGGCCGGCGATTAACCATACAGGGAAGAAGAAACGCATACCACCCCGCAGGGTGCCACATGCTGACACACAAGAATGGCAACATCCACGGCGGGTAGGCTATCAAGGCCACTCACCGAATACCTTTTCCATGCCACTCCGCAACACATTTGACGGGTTGCCGATCTTAGAGTCCAAGCGGGAATCGGCGCAGACGCCGAGAGGCGTGCCGTTCCTCCCTCCGCGAACAGTCTGCAACCGTCACCGGTTACCACCTCCCCGACCTACAGCGAGAGAGGTGTCCCCTATCAGGGTGCAGCTACAGAGGGTACGGACACAGCCTCATGGGAACAGCTACTTCTTACCCGGCAAAATAGCAGGTAAAGCTGCCACTTTCCTACTCGACTCTGGCTGCACCACGAACCTCATAAGCCGCCAACTTTTCGACACTCTCAGTGCTAAGGTCAGGAGTGAGCTAGAGCCATATGACGGGGAGTATGGCACCCTGGCAGATGGGTAGAACATTCCCTTCTATGGCATAATAGAACTGACCGGACGTGTTAGAGACCAGGCCATCCAGGAGACGTTCATCGTCAGTTAGCTTAAGGAAGATGCTATCCTTGGGATGCCATTCTTGAAACGTCACGGGTGTCGCATTGTTTTCAATAAATCTGCGATGGCAGGGAACTCACCTGTGTTGATAAGTTTGGTCGTCCCCTATTGGGAGGCGTGCAGGTAGTACGGAACTGTACGATACCAGGCCGCTCCCGGGCTACTATCCACTGTACGGTGAACAGTAGCCAGATCTCCGGGTTGGGGGTGGTGGAAGGTGCGCACGATAGAATCCAACTCGCCAGCAGCCTCAATCGGCTGACTGCACGAGGAGAGATCTTGGTGCAGTGCGTCAACCCATTCACGGAGTCAGTAAAGCTACCGGCAGGGTCCATGCTGGGCCGCTTCCATTCTGTTCAAGAAGAAGATGTGGGACCGCCGCTGGGAGACACGACGAAGAGTCCCCGGCAGCTCCCGTCTAAAGGGCGGGGAACTGTCCCACCTCATGTCAAGGAGTTGTATGAGGCAGCCTGTGGTGGCTGCGCGAGCAACAAGGAACACCAGGACATGGCGAAGTTGCTACGCGAGTACAACGACGTGTTCAGCAGCGGGGACCATGACATGGGCCTGACCCGAGCTGTCCGTGATGAGATACCGCTGGCTGGGGGAACAGTTCCTAGCCGGCAACCCACGCGCAGGTTAGGGCCGGAGAAGAAGAAGGAGGTCAGCCGACAAGTCCGACATCTTCTGAACCGCGGCCTCATAGAGCCAGCTCATAGTGCATGGAGCTCGCCGGTCGTCTTGGTCCAGAAGATAGACGGCAGTTAGCGCTTCTGTGTGGATTACCGCAAACTAAATAGCGTAACCATACAGGACGCCTACCCTTTACCTCGGATTGATGAATCCCTGGACGCCTTAGCCGGCAGCAAGTACTTCAGTACTTTAGACTTGTTGAGCAGATATTGGCAAGCCCCCCCCCCTGAGTCCCAACACCCAGGAGAAGGCGGCGTTCATCAGGCGGGACGGACAATGGAAGTGGAAGGTGTTGCCGTTTGGGTTGACCTCCGCCCCGGCCATCTTCCAGAGACTTATGGAACAAGTCCTCAGCCGACTCCACTGGAAGACACTGCTGATCTACCTCGATGACATCATCGTGATCTCCCCAGACTTCAAGACACATGTCAGCCGTCTGAGAGAGGTTTTCGAAAGACTCAGGGGTGCCGGTCTGAAGCTGAAACCTTCCAAGTGCGCTCTCTTGCAGCCGGAGGTTAAGTTCCTTGGGCACGTCGTCGGCCAAAACGGCGTGGCGACTGATCCTGAAAAGGTACGGGCTATAGCGGACTGGGTTACCCCTTACGCGGTCAATGGACCATATATGTCCCTAAAAGCGACACTATCCACAGATCAATGGACCATATATGGTCTTTTACGTATATAAACGATAGCGCTTACTTCAAACTTCCAGTTTTCAACCGAATAGCCTAAAAGTTTTTGTAAATAATGTTGATGGTGCAGCTTAATAATTTTGGGATAATTATAGCCATTAAGTTTAATGAAATGAAGAGCTACCAAGTCAGCTATTTGCTTTTCAATTTAATCCCTAAATTTCAAAATCATCGGTAAATTTTAACGTTACTTTCAAATTCAAGAAACTGCTGTCAAATTATATAGAGCCAGTTTATTTTATTCAGATTACATTTAGAAGAACATTTAAATAAACTGAAATGTTGAAGTCACTATATTTTGAATCATATTATAAATTAATTTCATCATTTTGAGTTTTCAATTTTGAAATGGCGGTTCTGAGAGGTCAAATAGACCATGTAAAACTCAGCCAATCAGCGAAGTGTACCAGGTCAATGTCTTACCATTGTAACTGATATAAAATTCTGCAAGTTCAATTGCAAAATGAATGCTTCTAAAAGCTAGTTGTGCAACTTTTTTTTCATGCATTATTTAATTTCATATCTTAAATTGATGACTCTTGAAATGATTTTTTAAAATGTCTAAATTAAGTGTTTATAAAACGCAATTAAAAATTGCATGTCTAGAAAAATGACCTGGTACACTTTTGCAACTTAAGGCCAATTATCACATAACTGCCAGCTTAGTAGTTATTTGTTGTTGCAGCTTGAATGGGTTATTGTTTAGCATTGGAAGCTTGCAGTAAACATCTGTGAATTTGGTACATGACTTCGATTGGCCGGTTTTTGAATGGCCCTTTAGTATATGCATCTGGATGGCTGGGTAGTGTAGACTCCGCCTACATCTAGCTAATGTACAGTAGCCAATCCACAGTAGTATTACAAAATTTCTGTTTAACAAATGAAATATTCTGGTCATTTGTTTTGTACTTTACAATAGTAAATATTCTATTCAACTAGAATTTTATTGTATGTAAGCCATGGGAACTACTAAGAGGTTAAATCAACCACCCATGCTGGTAATATTGTTGCTCGCAGTAATAGCAAGTCCACACCGTATAAATATACACATAAGCTATTATGTGCAGCTTATAAATGCTGAAATAACCCCATTTCTTACTTTCAATTTGAAAAAAATTGTATTACATATTCTGCCACTTCTGCACCAAGAATTTGTTTTCCTTTTAAATTTTGAAAATAGTAGTCAGTTTCTGCAGCAGTCAACTGCATCCACAATAAACAACGTAAGCTTTCAAATAAACTATAAATATATGAAATATTAGTGTAGAAACAATGAAATTTAGTTCTTGCTATGATGAAAAATTACAAGAATGTTATATTATAAAAACTAGATATAGATTTCTATAAAATGGCACAGGTAAAAATAACACATTTTACTTCAAATTCTAAATTTCATCAGTCACCAATGGTGGCTGTAGATTACAGAGAGCACAGCAGACTATCATAATCATAAGCATGGTCAGCCCACTGAGCAAAATACAACTCCAACCTTTCATTTGGGTTACCAACGCACTAAAGCATATAATGTAAGACGAACAAAAAACAGTGGTTTTAATGAAACATGTGAAGGAAGCGAACAGAAAACGTTATCAACAGAGTCAGCTGATATAGAGCAACAGAACTCATCTGACAGCCATCCTCATAGTCAGACTTCATCAGAAGTAACTGAGTTACCAGAATCATCAACTACTCAAAAAAAAAGATCTGCACATTCTATTGATAGACGAAAATCAAAAGTTGGAAGAAAAGGCTCAAAAAGATCCACGTTTAAACTAAAAGCAGCTATTGAAAAAGTAAAAGTTTTTAAAACTTTCACCACTACAGATGAGCAAACTAAATTCTATACTGGAATACCTACACGTTCTCTATACTATTTTTTAGCAAGGTGAAAATTATGATTTTCTTATTGCAAAGATAAACTATGGTTTATTACAAATAAACAATGCAAGTCTCACTATGCTAAAATTTCTACATTGATTAAGTTTGATGTGTAGTAAAACTGTAATTTTAATTAAATTTGTTGCAGTGTGAGTACATCATTCATACATTTTTTATTAAAGATGTTGTTTTATGTAAGATATTCATAAATACCACAGTGGTCATCTGTATGCTTTGACTTATTTAGTTTAGGGTTTTATTTAAACAAGCAGCAGTATTTTATTTGAGGACAAATTGACTCACTTTCTTTAGGAAAAGTAAATTGTTTTGACTTAAATTTTCCTTGGTTATTTTAAAGCCTATCAAAAGTGGCCTCCTAATTTAATTTTTAGCTGAAACTAACTCAGTGTTTAAAACTAAAATGGTTTACACTTGTTACTAGTTTCACTTATTCAGAAACATTATTAAATGCTATTCTAGAAATAATATGGGTTTGAATTAGTTATAGTATAATTATAAAATGAAGTAATAATTGTTTGTCCACAGTATTTGTTTAAACTCATAACTTCATTCAAAGCATGTATTCATACAACTAGCTTACCATGTACTGTTACAGTATTATGTAACACATGTTGACACACATTACATTCTGTTTGGATGGTGATATATTGAGTCAAGCCTTCAGCTAGCAGTTCTTGAACTTCATAGTTGTTGCAAAATATAACTGAAGCTACTTACCAGAGTGTAAAAACTGCTGAATGAATACAAACTAAGCACAAAATTTATTTAGCACATACAATATAATTTGAATCATAATTTAATTTTCATTCTTTATTTTCTATATTTAGATTTATATGTCCGAAAATGAAAGTTCTTATTCTCCAAAAAAAGTTAACAAGACAAGATGAACTTTTATTGGCTTTGATGAAGCTGCGTCAAGGTTTACTGTTTCAAATACTTGCTGGCCTTTTTTATATCTCTAGATTGCTAGCAAGCAAAACCTTCAAAAACACATTAGATATTTTAGCAAGAGAACTGAACAATCTAATAGTTTTTCCAACAAGAGAGAAGCTGAACATCCCTCTGAGCTTTCAAAGCCAATATGCTACTATATATTTATAGTTTATTTGAAAGCTTACGTTGTGGATGTTGACTGCTATAGAAACTGACTACTATTTTCAAAATTTAAAAGGAAAACAAGTTCCTGGTGCAGAAGTGGCAGAAAATGTAATACAATTTTTTTCAAATTGAAAGTAAGAAATGGGGTCATTTCAGCATTCATAAGCTGCACATACTAGCTTTTGTGTATATTTATACGGTGTGGACTTGCTATTACTGCGAGCAACAATATTACCAGCATGGGTGGTTGATTTAACCTCTTAGTAGTTCCCTTGGCTTACATACAATAAAATTCTAGTTGAATAGAATATTTACTATTGTAAAGTACAAAACAAATGACCAGAATATTTCATTTGTTAAACAGAAATTTTGTAATACTACTGTGGATTGGCTACTGTACATTAGCTAGATGTAGGCGGAGTCTACACTACCCAGCCATCCAGATGCATATACTAAAGGGCCATTCAAAAACCAGCCAATCAAAGTCATGTACCAAGTTCACAGATGTTTACTGCAAGCTTCCAATGCTAAACAATAACCCATTCAAGCTGCAACAACAAATAACTACTAAGCTGGCAGTTATGTAATAATTGGCTTTAAGTTGCAAAAGTGTACCAGGTCATTTTTCTAGACATGCAATTTTTATTTGCGTTTTATAAACACTTAATTTAGACATTTTAAAAAATCATTTCAAGAGTCATCAATTTAAGATATGAAATTAAATAATGCATGAAAAAAAAGTTGCACAACTAGCTTTTAGAAGCATGCATTTTGCAATTGAACTTGCAGAATTTTATATCAGTTACAATGGTAAGACATTGACCTGGTACACTTCGCTGATTGGCTGAGTTTTACATGGTCTATTGAAATGACTGATTTTAGCTAGAATTAAGGTCTCCCGTCACTTTACGAAGCTTTTTATAATAGAAAATACTCCTAAAAAATTATATTACCCAGTTTATTTAAGGCCAAAATCAAGTGTAACTTTTTAATAATGAAATTGAAAGTTATGCAAAATTTGTTAACAAATTTCGCGATAAACTCAAACGAGGCATAAAACTACGTAACTTTAAAGTTGATCGCGAAAGGGTTACCCCCCAGGATTTGACCAGACTCCGGACATTCCTGGGTCTGGTAGGGTATTACCGGCAATACATACCAGACTTTGAGGGGATAGCACAGTCGTTGAATCGGCTCACCGCAAAGGGAGTAACATGGCAGTGGTCTCCAATCAAACAAAGGGCGTTCGACTGCCTCAAGGGTTACCTGCTAGCGGCGCCCATTTTGGCATACCCAGAACCGGCTCTGGAGTATATCCTTGATACGAACGCCAGTGACCAGAATGTTGGCGCTGTGCTGTCACAAGTGCAGGAAGGCCGAGAAGTAGTAGTAGCTTACTATAGTAAGTCTCTCTCACCCGCTGAACGGAATTACTGCACGACCCGCAAGGAGTTGCTGGCAGTAATCAAGTCGGTGAAGCCTTTCCGACCTTATTTGTATGGCAGACGGTTCGGGCTGCGTACGGACCACGCCTCTTTGATTTGGTTCTGTAAGAGAGCAGAACCGTTTAGCCAGGTCGCCAAGTGGCTCAAGATCCTAGCCAAGTTCTCTTACCGGATCGAGCACCGACCCGGTAAGAAGCACGCCAATGCAGATTGACTGAGTCGACGACCAGACGGGGGATGTAGACAGTGTCTCAACATCAAGAGGAGAGACATAGGTCCTCCACAGTCCAAGTTGGAGGCACTGGTCCATCCAAGAGTTGAGTATGGCTGGGACCAGGGTCAGCTCAAGTAGAAGGCTGACAAACCTCCAGAGGTAGTAAAAAACCTACGCGCCAACCCTGTTTTGACCGGTAATGTCCGAGAGCTAAGGAAACTCCAAGAAAACCTTCCTGGGGTGGTAGCCGACGTGTATCGGGCCAAAACGGAAGGACGGCGACCCAGCGAGGAGCAACTGAGACAGGGGTGCGCCGAGTTCCGGCTATACTGTCAACGTTGGGACTCACTGAGAATTGGGCAAGATGGTCTGCTGACCATTACTTTAGCCGCAAATGGCAGACACCCAGAGAGAAAGAGGGTGATCTGCCCTGCTGCCATCTGCCGGGAGTTGATATGGGACACCTACAAACAGGCTCACGCAGGGGTCCAAAGGGTGCTCGCCAAATTACAGCTCCGGTGGTATTGGCCTAGGATACTGCGTGACGTACAACTCAGAGTGAGACAGTGTGAAATATGCCAGGCCAGTAAGCATGGTTGTCTCCCTGGTGAAGCGGGACGGCGGAGGTTATATGCTGGATGGCCGTGGCAAGTGGTAGCTGTTGACCTAGTCGGACCCATACCCCCAACCCCCAGAGGAAACAGCCGGATCCTAGTATTAACCGACCACTTTACTAGGTGGGCCGACGCCCTGGCTATTCCAGACGCGTCGGCTCTGACGGTGGCCAGGGCGCTGAATCAAAATGTATTCTGTTACTTCGGCTTGTCAGAACGAATACATTCGGATCAGGGGGCTCAATTTCAGTCTCAGCTGATGAGCGACCTCTGCCGCCTCTGGGGAGTAAATCAGAGCAGGACCACTCCGTACCACCCGCAAGGGAATGGAGTGGTGGAGCACAATAACCGGGTGTTGGGTGATGCACTCCGGAGTCTGCTCCTCGGGCGTAGTCAAGAGGAATAGGATGCAGTGCTGCCGCAGATCATGCGCACATACGGTAGCACGCCACACATCAGTACTGGTGGGACTCCCAACCTCCTGATGCTCGGTAGAGAGACCCGGGTGCCCGACCTCCTCACCTACCATGTTTCTGAGCAAGACTGCTTGGTCCATGAATACGCCAGTGAACTAGTGGAGCAGATGAAGACTGCACACGAAATGCTGCGGGAGAAGCAGTGGCAGGTGTGGCGTGAGGACTCTGAAGAACCACCCCTCTACCAAGTTGGAGACTGGGTGTGGATGGTCAACTACGGTAGGCATCGCGGACAGGCGACTAAATTACAGCTTAAGTTTGTGGGACCCTACGTGGTAGTTGAGGTGATGCCCAACCATACGTATATGATAGAGCGCTCAGGACAGGTGTCTATCCAGAATGAGGCTTGCTTGAAACCGTATTGGGCTAGCCCAGATGCAGTGGGAGAAGCCCCCCCCCCATTGTTAGAGCTCCGGAGGCAAACAACAACACACGGGCGGCAGCGGCATGGACCCGAGTATGAGGTGGTCATGCTGCGGGCAGAATATTTGGCAAGGAATGAAAGACCACTTCCATTAACGGAAGTGCGTCCGCCGTCTCCAACGCCAGGTCTGACGACATCACTTCCCAAACTCGAGCCGGGTCCAGAAGTGCAAAACCCCCCCAGGGGAGGGGCTCCATCCGGAGAAATCAGGAAAAAGCAAAACAAAGAAATACCAGTCACTAGCAGACCTGTAACACCACCTGTGGAACTTAATAGTCCACCAGTGAGCACACCGCCTTCCCTGGAATGAGGACAGCATACCAGACAACCCCCAGCATATTTAAAAGACTTCATATGTGACTGCGTGGAAAGCGGCAGATATGAGAGTCCAGCGGGGTGCCGTGCGGGCAAACCACCGGTTAGTAATGGGAGTCGTGGACAACACGGAAAAACTAACTTTAACACGGACGGAATCGTAAATAAGATTCATCCGCCGGGAGCACAGTGCCCTAGTCATACATCGCAACCATGTTGCCCAGTCTTTTCTTACACTGATGCAGTTAAGAGCAGACATGCCAGTAGTCACTAATAATAATCATTCAATAGCATTCAGTATGTCTTACTATACCGGATCAAAGGGTGAGTTAATTATATTATTCTGGTACGGAAACTAGATTGCATCAATCAGCTCTAACTCAGCTAGTTAAACGAGCTGGAGATACGAACTAGTGAGAATCAGTGGTGGGGGCACAGACTGACTTAGAGATCCTAGCGATCCTCAATTGTAGTGTGTGTTCTCAACCAACTATTCATTAGTCTAGATCTCGTGAGTGTCTAACTGAACAGAGAATCTGTCAGGCTGCTTAATGCCGGCGGTACTTCAGTGTAGGGTAACTAACACTGTTGAACTCTTTCAGGTAACACTCGAATGGCCGCCACCAGGCCACAAGGACAGCTGCCTCCTTTACCCATGGAGGAAGAACCAGAGATGGAGTGAGGACTACCCTTAATACTCTGCCGACGTTCGCGGTGAGTCTCGCCGACAACGGAGAGAAAAATAGAGGCCGCCTGGGGACCAAAAGGTGCTAGATCTGTAAAGGGGAGCGCCCGTCACACCGTTCACTAAGGCTACATGTGAACGCCCATTTCTTATTGAACTTTTGTCTATGCGGGTATCATGATGTATACCTCTACCCGGTTACTGTACATAAGATGAACTGTTACGCAGGAGAGAACCACGTTGTGGATGAGGATACATTCCTAGAATATTTTGCCATTATAAGGCCGCTAGTTAAGAAGGCATTGACACTAGCCGCCCTGACATCCGGCTTCCAGACGATACTAAAGTATGCCAGACAACAGTCTCCCATGGTGTCTAACAAACCCGACCCCATTCTTGTCCCAAAAGAACCGGAAGGAGTTAAAGAAGAGGTAGTGCCTGTCCTCCGGGCTGCAACTCCACCTCCTGAGAGGCCCACCAGACTAGCCAGTAGCCACCGTCGAGGAATGGCTTCTGCGACTGCAGGCAGACTTCACCCAACTGGCGCCCGACTTGCTCAATAAAACTACCGGGCTATATCAGTTAAAGGATTCGGTGGGACAAATCAAAGGACGGCTTCGAGCCCGGCAGGCTAAATACCGCTCTCAGAACCAGTAATTAGCCACCCCTCTCTTCCCTTCTCGGCTTCAGATCTCTGTGGGCGACGTTATGATAATCGTTGACACTGTTTATTCGTCTACATTATTTTATATGTGACACTACTTCTCTCTTTATATCTGGCCTTGTAAGCCCTTCTTTTTCTAAATTATGGTTATTTTTTAATATGGCTGTCTCGTGTGTGTGTTATATGTTATGACTTTCTTTTTATATTATCATAATATTATCCTTTTGCTATATCAGATAGTGGGCTTTCTGCTGGTGGGGGGCGATGTGGTGGTTTGTGACGTCACCTATATAATATAAAAGGGGAAAGTGTTGTTTCCCCGTTCTAAAGAATTCTGCAATCATCATGCACGTGGAGGTGATCTGATCAAGATGAACTATCCAATAGGAACAGTTTGAGGTCAGGATAACAATTAGTGAGAGTTCCTGCGACTAGTTGTTGTTGTGAGCAAGGAATCGAGTTGAAAGCACGTATCGTGAATGTGTACTACTGTAAATTGATAATAATTGTAATGTTTTTCTTTTGTACTTAACTTTATAAATATAATGTTCTAATACTCGGCTACTACTTTGTGAGATTGATTAGATTGGAGCTAATGTGCTAATTGACAATACACACTGGTAAACCCCACAAGTTCAAAACTGCAACAAAAGCAAGAACTAGTGAATAATTAATTAGTTGCAACCAATAACTATACTGGGATTAACAGTGTAAATTATTGTCAACCTTAGACTAATTATAAAAGCGATGAGCAATTATAATTAGACAATCTCCTAGTAGCCTGAATATTACTGCAGGTAGATTGTATTTCTGAGTTATTACAATCAATTTACAATTGCATGTTATTATTATATAAAAACAGAACTTACTTGGATATGTTTCTGAGTATTTTATTCTAAGTAATTAAAAACGTGACCACACTCAACTAACTCAAACTAGAAACTCTAACTAAATTCCCTGGGCAGGCTTGAAGCTAACCTTTGCCCAGTTAGCCTCTAAACAAAATTAATAAATATAAATTGTAAAAATCAAAGTGACAGCAAATATTATTTAATCTAAATTCTACATTTACATAAAGAAAACTATAAAAGGTAACTAAAATACATATAAAGAATAATCCATTACGCTCACAACCACCTGTTCCTCTCAACCACCTGTTCCTCACAACCACCTGTTCCTCTCAACCACCGGTTCCTCTCAACCACCGGTTCCTCACAACCACCTGTTCCTCTCAACCACCGGTTCCTCACAACCACCTGTTCCTCTCAACCACCTGTTCCTCACAACCACCTGTTCCTCTCAACCACCTGTTCCTCTCAACCACCTATTTTTCTCAACCACCTGTCCCTCACAACCACCTGTTCCTCACAATCACCTGTTTCAACATGATCAGAGTCAGTAGCTTCCACTATAAGCTAACAGCACACTCATATTCTGTGACCTTTGACACCTAGACTTTATTTCATCTTCTTTACAACAAATGCATTTAGGAGCAGTAGTGGAGAAATTGAGATAGCTCAAGTTTTTTTTATTTTATTATAAAATTTTGGTTTGGGGTGCGGGTTGAAATTCTCACGAAAACATCACTTCTTTTGCTACATTTTTAATTTAGAACACAGGCTTTTCTCAATTTCTCCATTACTGGACCTAACTCAACAACTGAACTAACTTGTTAGTCACTGTCAGTTACTGCTAGTGTTACTGTTAGTTGGAGTCACATTTTAAAATAACCTGTACCTGCAGTGAAGTAGAATGAAATCATCAACCTCAGGCGATATTCTTCACTACCTGCATGTTATGTAATATCCTCAGTAAACTTACTTCACTAACTTCTCACTATGATGAGAAAGGTACAAGCTAATAGATTTTCTCAATAATTTGTATTCAATGCATTCCTTAGACAGCTAGTTTAATGCTCCAGCTACAAGGACTAAACACAAGTTTACATGATCACGTGACAGGTTAAGCGGAGTTAAACGATTTCATGTTCTTTGTTATTGACTGTTCAATTATAATCATGTTTATTCAAACTATTATACTCTTTGGTCTCAGTCGATATTCTAGTTTATGAATTACACTTGGCAATCAGCCAACAGAAAACTTGCGGTTGCCAAGCTACTGCTTACTAGTGAATATAATAGCCAGTAATTTAGATGCAGTGGCAGTGTCTATAAACAATACATGAATTTATACATGAGAATAATTTGGTTATAGCTGTCATAGTATGTCATAACCATTAGATAGACTCATATTGTTACCTGCCTATACTGAACTACCATCCACCTGGATTGGCCATGTCTATAACATGAAATTGGCTAGGCCATCATTTTACACTGCATATTTACTTTTAAGTTGCAGTGACCAAGTTTGGTGAATTATATTTAAGTAAATGGACAGCTATTTTATTCTATTATCTAAAGCTAGGATGTTTTTGTTAAATTTTATTTAAAAAACAAGTTCAACAGATTTCAATTATTTTGCAGTGTACACAAGCTACTATGTACAAATATGTGAAATAACTGCCTATAGGCTTGTTAGCAACTGCAAGTGTTTAGCTAATATGGCACTCACTGTGGGAGTTGTCTGCTATATAATTCAATTATATATTTCTTAGATATTCCTAATTAAAAAGTCCAAAAAGAAAAACTAAATGACTTCATTGATTTTCTGCATATTATATAATATCAAAATTATTGCAAACTAAATAGTTCATATTTCAATTTCAAATAAATGACGAAATTCTGCAAACTCTGAAGGGTTGCTTTTGGTAAGTTGAAAGTTTTACATTTATCGTGTAGCAAACTATAAAAGTACTAACATAACCTCACTCACCTCAGAAATCATGTCTTCACTTTCTCATAGCAGGAAGCTTCTATGGAGGGTGACGTCTGCAGCACGTCACGTGTCTACAACGCAGCAGACAGACTTGTCATATTAACTATAAACAGACTTGTCACATGTCTATAACTTTATATAGTTTCTAAATTTGTTGCTTTTTTATATTGTTTCTAATCATTTCCGTGATTTGAATAGAAAAAGTATTTATTCCATTTTGTTTCTTAATCAATATGATTTCTTTTGTTTATGTTTATTTCTCTAGCAGTCTCAAAGTATTACAATCAATAGAACTAGAATAAGACAATTTATGAAGCTAGCTTTGTTTATGTTATTCCTCAGTAAACACGGGTCATCATATCTAAGATAATAAAGTCTTGTTGTGAGAATTCTCAGTATTATGAATAGAAGTGTGTTGAGTCACACGTTGAAACCATGACTCAGAGTGTTGTTCCACTGGTATTATAACTCTCAGGTAGAGTATTACTTTCTTATTACATAAGCTACTGTAATACCAATAATCATAGATATAGTCTGAAGATAGCAAGCATGCTGCATACAAACAGACCAGCTGTCTAAAAAGTCTCTTGTATAGCCTAAGTTCCATAATATTTAATTTAATTAGTGTAGCAGGGAGCAGCTGTAGTCTATTGGTTAGAGCACTGTGCCAGTGTGTGCCAGGTCTGGTAGGACCATTGAGCATGTCAGGAAGAGCAAATGTCATCTAAGTTGTGTTAATGTAGGATACTATCCATTGCATATTTGTTTACTGGTTGCTAGGTGACAATTCTTAGCCTCCTATCATAAATACAAAGTTTTTTAAATAAATTAAAACTAGTGTGCCTAGTATACTTGTATGTTCTATAATTTGGTTAAGGAGTGTTATGGTAGCTTTCTCTGACAGCTACAGCATTGTGTACTTCAACATCTCCTTTTATATATTACAAGGGTTTGTTCCCTTGAGAGATCCGTGTCAGTGAATAAGTTGGAGTTATCACCTCCTGTACAGCAATACGTTATACCTACTTTACAGTGAAACTGTTCATATAAATAATGTGTAGAGCCATCTTGAGAGAATAATTCCAAAACCGAGAAACACTGTATGGTTAGTGATAGAGCTTAAATATTGTGTGTAGTTTAATTTTTATTACTACGCCTTCCTCAGTACATGATTTTAGTTTAATACACTCTAGCAGAAGTCTATAATACAAAGACATTACTCATGTCTGCCTTGTGCTGACTATTAGATCTGTGGTTATGCTGTTGTGGTTAGGGTGACCATCATTCATGCCCTACTTCTACTAGGCTATGTTGATACTCTGAGGCTACCCAGTGAGTGATTGCTATGTTTTGGGACACAATCATTGTGGTATCTTTAAGAACAATTGTGTTTATTCTACATATTTTTGCATGGTTGAGTAACAACAACCACAGTGTATAAACTTTTGATAAGTTTATTAAAATCAGTTGGTAGCGCTCTTACCAAAACTGCATTATTTTATTCTCCTACTTTTCAATATAATTTACTGATAGCTGTGAGGTTACTTACTATTATACATAGACTTCTGGTGTGACTTTAATAAACAATATCTTTAGAAGACATATTCAATGAATAGTACATCTCTACTGTATCTACAGTGCAGTTATTTGTGTGTATTACTGCATGGCTATATAATAATATACACAATTGGATAATTGCCACTAGTTGCCTAATCAGAATTGTAGATAATATAATACTAATAGTGATCATAGTAATAACAATAGTAATCCAATAACTCAGCCATAAGTATAAAGTATAATAATTATAACTAAAAATATTGCATTTGTTCTTACGGAACCGAGAATTTTAAGTTATTTACTTAGCTGGCTAAATAGTATTATACCCTAGCCTTCGGGCTATAAGCTAGGGGTCGCTGTATTGGAACGGGTTGCTTGGTTGTTTGCCATAGGAGTTCATTGTTCATTATGGCCAGCTCTAGTCCTAATATTATGTAGGGTTAGGGGTTTGGTATCTGTCTAGAAGGGTTATATAAGCAGCTCTGAGTTGAGGTGACTGAGTGCAACTGATTGCAGCTTTCGAGTTAGGAGTTCGGGTTTATACTTATTGAAACCCACAACCACTGAACTAGAAATATTTTCCAGTTTATTGCCCCCAACTCCAAACTTGAACCTGTAGTGTTGGGTTTACTCTGTAGTGTAATGGTAGCACACTTGCTTGCAAGCCAGAGATGTCCACAATATCTCAGTATACACACGTTCTGTAAGTGCAGTATCTACTCAAACTCTGTATCTATAATCCCTCAGTCTATCACCTTCCCCTTTATCTCACACATACTGGCTCTCTTTTATATTCAATAGTTATTTCAATATTGTCACTCTGACTGTAATATTATCCAGAGATTTGTTGTATTTCTTACAACTATTCAAACATTATGCAATAGTTATGGGCCCCTCCCACCCCCACCCGTGAGAAAATCATTTGATGCAGCACAACACTCGGGGTCACTGGGAACAGTAGTTTTGAGGAGGGGCCCTGCGATGATGCACTGACCCCAGACATTGTGCTGCTTCTAGCGATATACAAACAACTGTAATATGTACAAATATAAGTGCTAGTAGTTTTTAAGTGTTATACATTTCAAGAATTTTTTCCGTAAGATTTCAAAGTTTTTAGGTTCCCCTTTCTGTTGAAGCGAAGAAGTGTTTTGTATAAGCATAAAGTTATTTACTGGCCAGTTACGTCATGGGTAGCACAACTCCTACCACCTAGAGATCTGGCAACTTTCCGTGAGTAATAACACAAACATTACAGCCTCAACACTGACATATTGAATGCTGCATGTATTATATCAGTGCAAAAACTTTCAATTCAGGAGGATGTGAATAAATTGGAGTCGGTGACAGCAGAGTCTAAGAAGAAGTACGAATTGGAGGAAGAAAAGAGAGTTGCAAAGTTGAAGACCGCCGTGGAAAAGTATGACACAATAAATAAGAAGGTGAAGGACACATTACGTAGGCAGCAGAGAGAGTTGAGTAGTCAGTTGGTGAGAGCCGAGTGTCTCAGAGCAGAGTGTGAGAATGTGAAGTTCCTAGCCCTGTCTCATATTCACAGTGACTCTAGGGACTAGTGGCAGACCACCCGTGTTCTGTGTGTCAAGTTACTCTACTAACAATATAGCCTGCATACACTATTATACTGCTAAGTTACTGTTTCAATATTATTTGCTTCATCTCCTTTGTTGTTTTCTATTAAATTAGTTAATTTTATAAAATATATTTATTAAAGTCCTACTCCTTGGGAAGTCACCTCATCCTAGCAATACACTCGTACTTTATTCTGCTTCAATCAACTTTATGGAAACTTCTAGATTCATTCAGTGATATGGCTATTAACAGACTGACTAAATGACTTATATTACAGATTTGGAGTATTTTAGAGTTATTCCCTCCCCAACCTTCCCATGATGGAATCCAACTACTAGTATATCACTTAGCAACCAGTAAACAAAGATACACTTGCTCTTCTTTACTACTTAGCTTACTCACTGGTTACTGAATCATCTAATCTCAAGTAGAGACAATTCTTCAAATCAATTATATTTACTAAGGCATATGCAATGGTTTCTCTACATCCTAAGAATAATATGTTGAATAGATGGTAATGAGATAAAAGTGCAGAAATAACATAGATAATTGGGGCTAAGCATGAAACCCCATAAACATGTTTAAATTAATTCAACAGATTTCAATCAGGTTTTACAGCTGAATAAACTTCTATGCACATAATATGTGAAAGTGTCTATAAATTCAGTGAAAGCAAATGGGCAAAAACACACAAAGAAGTTATGTTGTTTAGCATGCAAAATGAATAAAAAGTGGATGTGGTAACTCACATTTCTTCTTAAATCACAGGTACATGAAAAATATATAAACTAATAAAATTAGAAATGATTGTATAAAATCAAAGACATGACAGGTCTGTCTAGCAGCTGCAAGTATCTAGCTAATATGGCAGGTCTGTGTCTGCTGCATGTGAACACGTGATGTGCTGCAGACGTCATTCACTGTGGGAGTTGTCTGCCATGGAACTTTGGAAAAAAGAAAAGTTTTCTGAGGTGAGTGAAAGTACATTCCTGACAATTAGGTACATTACCACCAGCTGCTTCATCTCCTGTCTTCTTACAATATGCAATACTGACTCGTCTAACTCTGTCTTGTATCTGTAAGTATAAATATAAGAGAAATATAAAGCTGATGACTCAACACACTCCACAGTATCATACAAAGAGTAATACTGAATTACTTACTATCCTAAACAGCTCAGTAACATCTCTGTGACAGCTGTGTCTGTAGAATGTAGCCACCAGTATTCTGATAAACCAGGTACCATAATTCTCATTCCTACCAGCCTTGTAAGCTGCAACACATGAAAATGAGCAGTTAAATACGAATGTCAAATTATTATGTAAATTATTTTATATTCAAAACTTGCAACAATTTTATTGACATGCAACAAATATTTTAATTTATTCAAATTGTAAAAGCGTAAATCGACTCAAATATAATTTTCTTCTCACTAACTTTCTGTACTTGGCTTCACAATGTAGAAGTCATCAGCATCTAGGTGAGTGAATCTGTCAAAGTGAATATTTGGAGACACATGTTGACCTGCAGAAGACTCACTCCCAGCTGTTGCAGAAGATGAGGGTAGAGGGGTTGGTGTTGGTGGTGAGACGGTGTCTAGGCTTTGTGACTGTGCAGCATTACCAAAGTCAGCTCTGCCTGTATATAAAATACATATAATGTACTCTGCAATAAGGTGGGGAGAAACCACCAGCACTACTAATCAATTCCAAGTTAAACAAAAAACTAAAATGTACAAAAAACATGGTTTTGAGGTGGAGCCTACCTTAAATAAACCCATTCAAATATTCATTGATTCAGTGTCAAAAAGATTGCAGGATTTTGATGAGACAGTTACATGAATTAATGTAATCTAACTGCTAGTTCTAGTAACATGAGGAACAACTCTGCACTACTCACTGCCAGAACAGGCATGGAAGATGATGAGTTTGGGTTTTCCTCTCATGGCAGGAAATTTACTAGCTGAGAGTAGATCTTTGACTTCTGACAAGTTGACAGGCTTACAGTGTCTGTCATGGAAGATGTTTCCAGAAGTTCCGTGTGACATGATGACTAGAATGAACATGCCAAGATCCTTGTGGTCTTTGTGGGTGGTCTCCTTCATCACTTCTGATAATATCTCCTGGCAAAATAAAGGTATATAATGGTGTGTATAAACAAGTTTGAATAAGTAAATGTGTCTACGCCAAAGCCAAAGCTGCTTCAAAGTTATATTGAAATATTTATCACAAAGGTAAAATATTAAGTAGTGCTAAACTAAAAATCAACACTGACAAAAACTATTGTGGTGGATTTGCATAATATAATAATGTATAATTATCTTCCCTCTGTTTGGGGAATACTAAAGGACACATTTATAGGGGAAAGGTCACGGCAAACCATCCAGTGAGAAGGACTTGAAGGCGGGCTCTTGGCAAGTGAGAGTTCCCGCGTATAGTTAGGCTGTCGTGAGCGAGGACTCAGATTGAATGCATGTATTATATGGCTATTGTTGTATTGTAATTTAGAGTGATGTTTTGTATTGTGTTTGAGTTAAATAATTAAGACTATTATCCGGCTACTACCCGAGTGATTGCTTAACTAGAAGAGGATACCTGCTACGCACAATAAAACCCACGCACTATAATTGTAAAATTATAAAACTATTAATTTGAACACCATGGTAAACACGGTGTAGACTTCTTGGACTACAATACATCTCTGTACTGGATAGTATTTGATAGCTAGTGACAGTCTATAGGCCCTAGGGAGAAGGAACTACACAAAAAGATAAGAGGTTGATACAGTAACCTGTTTACTCAGGTCAAACAGAGGATCATCTTCATTGGCTACAACAAATCCCATGTCTTTCAACAGAGTTTTGATGTTAACATAGTCGATGTATGAACCATCTCGGGTTGCCTCAGTCAATTCACTGCCATCATCTCTAAAGAATCTCTCATTGTTTATGATCATGACACGACCTCTCACAGGGTCACTCATTGCATAAACCTGTAAACCAATCAATTTTATCTTACTAAAAGTGGATAAATAGAATAACAATCACATTTTTAGAAATTATGTGATGTAACCCAATATTTTTGAAAAAATATTCAATGATTTAGGAAATAGTCAGAGACAATATTATTTGTTTTACCTGCTGGTAGTTGTCAAACTTCTGTTTAACTCTTTCACTGTTGGTAGGTTTCAGTTGCATGCCATCAACCATAAATATAAAAGGTTCAAGGTCATCTTTAGTAAAATCAGCATATCCTTCCTCTTCTACATCAGAGCATTCACTGAGGTTATCATCTTCACCTATTCCTAAAATAAACAAAAAAGGAGATATGTTCAGTGCTAAGTAACAGATACTAATTATCCAAATAACTGTAAACAAGGAACAGAATCATATTTTCCACTTTTAATCAGTAATTATATAGATCAAATTTAATAATTGAAGCTGAGTGATTTTGTCCTATATAACTGAGTGTAATGAGTTCTTGTCTATTGCTGTTTACATATGACTGAGCTCAGGCAGAGGATGTCACTTCTAACAGTAACAGTTTATGATAGAAAACTGATCATACCAGGGACAGTTGAAGCAGTCTCTTCTCTTGCAGATCTCAGTTTGGTGACGCGTTTTTTTATGTTATCAGCTTCTTCTGAAGAAAGAGGGCTGCCTGGAGAATAAAACATTGTCAGTTACCACATGGAAGTTATATGTTTATTACTATCAGAACATAAATAGTAGAAAGACTGATGAAAGCGAGCAAAACTAGATATTCACTTCAAACTGAATGCAAACATACATGGATAGAGAAGAGCACTCGGTATCTCCTCATAACCACACAGAGTTGTTGAAGATCCACTACACAGTCCGGGACGTGGTGTGGAATGTTTCAAAGAGCGAAGACACCACGGAGGATTGATCACCTTCTTAGGACAAGGAAGTCCTAGCAGAAGACAGTGAGCACAGTAGCATGTAGTGACTGGTCTACTTGCTGTCCAAGTTTCTAGGACATGTCTGAGGATGTTGTTGTTGGTGGTGATGAGTCTCTCCCACATTCTGCTGATGTTGGCAGCAGTAGATGACACGTGGAGTGACACTTTTCTAGATGTAAAGTCGTGTACCAGCTGTGTGTAGATACCATCTTGATAGACATTGGCTCCATTTCTTCTCACTTTAACCACAGCAAACTCGTCTGGAAACAACTCCAACAAACCAACACTCATCTGCTGATAGACATAGTGTGGCAGGGCTAGACCATTGAATTTAGTTTCAACTCGAAGGAGCATATTCTTTGGCGAAGAGTAAGAGGTATCAAAGAAGTCGTTAGCAAACTGGGGAACAATAAAACAGGGCTCCTTGGAATCACCAGGTAAAGGACCATATAACAGACGGAATGTGCGAAGCAAGCACACAGCAACTTCTACGTCTTCCAGACTGGTAAATGATGTTTCTTGTTTAACCAGATGAGTGAGAAGGCATTGCATCATCAAACCAGTCTCAGTGAAATGATTAACAAATCTCTCAAAGTCTTCTTTTTCAACAGACATCCCATCCTCTGAAAAATATGGCTGGAACTTGTCAACTCTACTCTGCCATATGTTAGGATCATGATGATACAAAACACAGAGAAGTTTGGTGACTTGTGAAATCTTATGGAATACGTATGGCTGGAGAGAGCTGATATCTTTATACCACAAGACTTTGCCACAGTCATGCATGTATGTGAGGATGATGTCCAGCTGACTTGACTCAATGGTTTGAAGTTCGGTTTGTAAGTATTTCAGTATCTCATCAAAGGTGCTGTACACAGAGGGAATAGACAGCACTTTTTCATTCACTTCCTCCCAAACCAGAGGTAAAGATTTCACAAAATGTTGACTGGTTTGAAGAAGAGACTCCTTGATCTGGTCAAACACTTCATACCTATCATCTTTCCCCACCTCATAAATGTCCTCATCAAGAAAGACTCTTTCAGTTGATTCACTGAAATGTTTGATTTGAGCAAATTGTCCACCCAATGCTTTCTCTTCCCTGATCATCTCCTCACACAGTTGATTTGAAGTTCCAAGGAAATTTTTTTGAAGCTTTTGGAATTCTGCACTTTGAAACTTATCTTTATGTGTGAAGATAAGTTTTGGGGCACCAAGAGTTGGGTTAGCCAGGTAGAGGTGAGACATGTAATCAAAGGCTAATCTTCTAACAGCTTCTCTGTGTGTTGAATCACTTGAGATCTCCTCATACTGTTCCATGTTGACTACTATGACTGGAATACAATTCTGTCTCAGTGTCAGTTGATAGGTGATATGGTAGACCTCCTGGCCTCCCATATCGATGACACGGAGTACTGTACCATCCACCTCCACTTCTTCAACATTAAACACCTTTGTTGTCTCATCTCTCACAGCATCTGGCCCTCTGTTGGTCAGAACTCTCTTTCTGTCAGCATTCTGTAATGTTCTGATTAGACTGGTCTTCCCAGCCATCATATTACCCAGTACAGCTATAGTAGCAAATGGAAGACTTCTACCAGCACCTTTAGCCAAGTCTGTGTAGTATTGTCTCACATCATCTACTCCTCTCTTACATACTTCTAGTGGAGGAGATGTGAGAGCATTACAATGATCTAAATACAGTGTATGAAGTTGAGTTAGCTGTAGTATCTCAGGATTTAAGGATGTCAGGGAGTGGTTGAAGGATATATCCAGTTTCTGCAGACTACTCAGTGTGCACACAGGAGATGGTAAACTCGTGAAGGTATTACCTGATATGTCCAGCTCCTCTAACTTCTGTAGACTCTGTATGCTAGTAAACAGAACACTATACACTGTCAGTACAAGTTGAAGCATCTTTACTATCACATGATAACTTTTATATCAAAAATTTGACTTCATGCAGAAATAAGAGCACCCTCTTTGTTGAATGATAATGTCTAGAAGTTAACATTGCAAATATATTCATTACATTATTGGGTAATATAGAAAGTTATAAAATAGTTATATATTATAGTTAAACAATGTGTCCTTGACCTTTGAATGAACTGCTTTGGTAAACATCACAAATAATAGAGAGTTCAAACAAAGGCAGGGTTTGTTGATATAGAAATATATATTTAGTTGTCATCTGGTAAATGTTGTTACCAGATATCACAGTATATTCTATGCATTGTTTACACAATCTAATAATCATACCTTACTAATCATTTCTGTTTATACCAAATGATATATATATTGCTGCACACTGCAAATAGTTATTGTATAGCTAGCCTGCAGCTGGGGATAGTATCTAATACTTGACTAATTAGAAGTAGATTTGGTATTATCTACATAACTTGCAAAAGTAAGGGTGAAAATGAATACCAGTATTCAGTTAAATCTGCTAACGTAACTTTGTCAAATGTGCAAATCACTACTCTTCCATGGAATTGACTAAAAAACTACTCCTTTCTATGCAGTTGTCTTGTCTTGAACATAAAAGAAAACAATTTTATTTTCAATTCTACCAGCTGAATGAAAGTGTAAAAAATCATGGTTGAGTCATTGTTGACGTCCAATGATAATTTCACTACCACCTATTCTGCTTCTATTTTTGCTAGATAAAATTTGTTAGATACCCAAACTTTGAGCCAATTTTTTAAAAATTCAAATATATAAACTGATGAAGCTTAAATTATTTTATGACCAGTAAACCAAAGCCTTATGGCAGCTGTGACGTCATAGAAATTACTGACAGCTTAGCTCTAGTCTCAACAGAATATCCTCAAATTGAGTGTAACTGTAGAAACCTTTGCTATGTATGCAGACAGTTGCTGAGTTACTGATGAGATACTATATATATTACAGTATTATTCTACACTATAATATAATACACACCTGTTTGGTAGAGTTGGCAGTCTACAGTTCCTCATGTTCAACTCTCTCAATGATAGTAAGGATATGAATATAGTGTCAGGTAGACCTTTAGATAGTCTACTCCATGATATATTCAATACCTCAAGATTCTTCAGTGAAGACATGCTGTAACATAACATACAGGTATGAAAGATCTGTTACATGGTGAGGACAGCAACATTCTAACCTGCCTGAGTTTCATATGGTTGGTATTGAGTGCTAGAGTGAGTGCTATGATAATAAATATTAGAAACGAGACTAAAAACTACAAACTCAGACCCTTTCAGTAAAAAAGCACTAGAATTTGCACGACCGAAAAATGGTAGCGGTTTGACAGGTGGGCTAACACAGCTTTATATAGTCCTACATTATTTACCAGCTTATATTAATATGCTAATGTACAAGTCCAGGGTGTACATTTCCTAATCTTTACAGTCAGGATATTTAGATATGTGCTACAAGGGCCATCAGGGGGTACATGAATGTAGAGTGAGGGCTCAGCACCACTTCTGGTGGCTAGTCCTGTGTAGAGAGATGGCTAAGTTAATTCAATCCTGCAACATCTGTGTTATGCACAGAGGTATTACTCACCAACCAATGGTTGAAAGATATTCACTTCAAGCCCCTGACGGGTAGGAGGGTTAGACTTGTTTGCATTCAACAACCAATTATACGTTGTACTTATAGATGGAAGAAGGCAAATCACCTTTCGTGTTTATAATTGTAATTTTTTAAACTGAATAGATGAACTTCCAGTAAAAGAGAAAACATTCGGCCTTGCAGCACGTGATGCAAGTGGAACAACTCAGCCAATCAGCACTCAACAACCAACAACTGCATGGGATAAAATCTGATGGGAATTGATGAATGCAGCACAAAGCTTGGGGTCGTGGGGTGCAGTGTTTGTATACAAACTATTGTCTGAACTCTAAACCCCAAATTCTGTAGCTTCTAACAACTTGTAAATCTGATAGCTGATCTGAAATATCCTAGCTTCAGAGTACACAGGGATTAGTACTGTACACATGGTAAGCTATCAAGTAGAAATCCTATCCCTTCTAACCAACAAAAATGCAAGTCGCTTTCATTGATGACTGACAGTTAAAAGCAGGCGGAAAATACACAGAAATATAAAATTATCATGGAAAATGGCTTAAATGCTGACAGTTTAGCTCTAGTCTTAACAGAATATCCGCAACCTGAGGGTAACTGTAGTAACCTTTGCTATGTATACAGACAGTTGCTGAGTTACTGATGAGATACTATATATGTTACAGTATCATTCTACACTATAATATAATACACACCTGTTTGGTAGAGTTGGCAGTTTACAGCTCTCCATGTACAACTCTCTCAATGATAGTAAGGATGTGAATATATTGTCAGGTAGACCTTCAGATAGGTTATTCCCTGATATATTAAATACCTCAAGATTCTTCAGTGAAGACATGCTGTAACATAACATACAGGTATGAACTCATTCTATAGCCTAAGATCTGGTAAATCATAGACTGAGAACTAACGGAGTCAGTTAGTAGTCAAGTAGTAAATGAGAATTTGGAGAAACTTTAAATAAGTTGTGTGACAGTTTGGTTTGAGCTGCAGAGGTCCAATATGACATAACAGAAGTGTGAGTGACAAAGTTGGTTATATTAGAGGGAAGATAACTCTAATAAACAAAGAAAGCAGTTTCTTGTATAGACAAATCATAGACCGAGAACTGGTTAAGTTACAAAATGCCAGTTAACAAATGAGTTTTATAGAATAACTTTGAATAATTTTAAATGTTGACAGAATATCCTCAACCTGAGTGTAACTGTAGTAACCTTTGCTATGTATGCAGACAGTTGCTGAGTTACTGATGAGATATTATATATATTACAGCATCATTCTACACTATAATATAATACATACCTGTTTGGTAGAGTTGACAGTTCACAGTATCTCATGTACAACTCTCTCAATGATAGTAAGGATGTGAATATATTGTCAGGTAGACCTTCAGATAGGTTATTCCCTGATATATCCAATACCTCAAGATTCTTCAGGGAAGACATGCTGTAACATAACATACAGGTATGAAATATCTGTTACATGGTGAGGACAGCAACATTCTAATCTGCCTGACTTTCATATGGTTAGTATGGAGTGCTAGAGTGAGTGCTATGATAATAAATATTAGAAACGGGACTAAAAACTACCAACTCAGACCCTATCAGTACAAAAGTAATAGAATTTGCACAGCCGAAAATGGTAGCAGTTTGATAGGTTGGCTAACACAGCTTTATACAGTCCTACATTATTTACCAGCTTAAAATAATATGCTAATGTACAAGTCCAGGGTGTATATTCCCTAGTCTTTACCGTCAGAATATTTACAAAGGGCATCAAATAGTCAGATTTCAATTTTAGAAAGTGTGCTTCCGCATCAATATGAATTCAACGATTTTCAGTTTGACTATAAAGGGGTACCCAGACAAGGGTTATTAACTGAAACTCGGAAATTTTTTCAGCAGAGGTATAAACGCAACTGAGTTACTGATGAGATATTATATATATCACAGTATCATTCTACACTATAATATAATACACACCTGTTTGGTAGAGTTGACAGTTTATAGTCCATCATATACAACCTTTTCAATGATGGTAAGGATGTGAATATATTTTCAGGTAGACCTTCAGATATATTCAATACCTCAAGAGTCTTCAGTGAAGACATGCTGTAACACAACATACAGGTATGAAATATCTGTTACATGGTGAGGGCAACAACATTCTAATATGCCTGAGTTCCATTAGAAACAAGACTAAAAACTACAAACTCAGACCGCGTAATAGACTTTGCACGACCAAAAGTGGTAGCAGTTTGACAGGTGGGCTAACACAGCTTTATACAGTCCAGCATTATTTAGCAGCTTTTAATATGCTGATGTACAAGTCCAGGGTGTATATTCCCTAGTCTTTACAGTCAGGATATTTAGAAATGTGTCACAAAGGCCATCAGGGGGTACATGAGTGTAGAGTGAGGACTCAGCACCATTTTTGGTGGCTAGTCCTGTGTAGAGATATGGCTAAGTTAATTAAATCCTGCAACATCTGTGTTATGCACAGAGAAATTACTCACCAACCAATGGTTGAAAGATATTCACTTCAAGCCCCTGACAGGTAGAAGGGTCAGACTTGTTTGCATTCAAAAACCAAATATATGTTGTACTTATAGATGGAAGAAAGCAAACCATCCTTCATGTTTATAATTGTAATTTTTTAAACTGAATAGATGAACTCCCAGTAAAAGAGAAAACATTCGGCCTTGCAGCACGTGATACAAGTGGAACAACTCAGCCAATCAGCACTCAACAACCACCAACTGCATGGGATAAAATCTAATGGGAATTGATGAATGCAGCACAAAGCTTGGGGTCGTGGGGTGCAGTGTCTGTATACAAACTATATTGACTGAACTCTGAACCCCAAATTCTGTAACATCTAACAACTTGTAAATCTGATAGCTGATCTGAAATATCCTAGCTTCAGAGTACACAGGAATTAGTACTGTACACATGGTAAGCTATCAAGTAAAAATCCTATCCCTTCTAACAAACACAAATACCATTCGTCTCCCTAAATGACTAAATGCTAAAAGCAGGTAAAAATACATGTATAATTAAAAAATTATCATGGAAAATGCTTAAATGCTGACATGCTGATAGCTTAGCTCTAGTCTCAACAGAATATCCTCAACTTGAGTGTAACTGTAGAAACCTTTGCTATGTATGCAGACAGTTGCTGAGTTACTGATGAGTTATTATATATATATATATTACTGTACCATTCTACACTATAATATAATACACACCTGTTTGGTAGAGTTGACAGTTTACACCTCATCATATTCAACTCTTTCAATGATAGTAAGGATGTGAATATATTGTCAGGTAGTCCTTTAGAGAGGTTATTCCTTGATATATTCAATACCTCAAGATTCTCCAGTGAAGATATGCTGTAACATAACATACAGATATGAAAGATCTGTTACATGGTGAGGACAGCAACATTCTAACCTGCCTGAGTTTCATATGGTTGGTATTGAGTGCTAGAGTGAGTGCTATGATAATAAATATTAGAAACGAGACTAAAAGCTACAAACTCAGACTCTATCAGTATCAAAGTATTAGATTTTGCACGACCAAAAAATGGTAGCAGTTTGACAGGTGGGCTAACACAGCTTTCTACAGTCCTACATTATTTACCAGCTTATAATAATATGCTAATGTACAAGCCCAGGGTGTACATTCCATAGTCTTTATACAGTCAGGATATTTAGAAATGTGTCACAAGGGCCATCAGGGGGTATATGAATGTTATAGAGTGAGGGCTCAGCACCACTTCTAGTGGCCAGCTCTGTATAGAGATATGGCTAAGTTAATTAAATCCTGCAACATCCGTGTTATGCACAGAGCTATTACTCACCAACCATTGGTTGAAAAATTCACTTCAAGCCCCTGACAGGTGGGAGGGTCAGACTTGTTTGCATTCCACCACCAATTATATGTTGTACTTATACATGGAAGAAGGCAACCAGCCTTCATGTTTATATAATCGTAACTTTTTAAACTGAATAAATGATCTTCCAGTAAAAGAGAAAACATTCAGGCTTGCAGCACTTGATACAAGTAGAACAAATCAGCCAATCAGCACTCAACAACCACCAACTGCATAGGATAAAATCTGATGGGAATTGATGAATGCAGCACAAAGCTTGGGGTCGTGGGGTGCAGTGTTTGTATACAAACTATTGTCTGAACTCTAAACCCCAAATTCTGTAGCAACTAACAATTTGTAAATCTGATAGCTGATCTGAAATATCCTAGTTTCAGAGTACACAGGAATTAGTAGTACTGTACAGATGGTAAGCTATCAAGTAGAAATCCTATCCCTTCTAACCAACACAAATGCAAGTCACTTTCATTGATGACTAACAGCTAAAAGCAGGCGGGAAATACACAGAATTAAAAAATTATCATGGAAAATGCTTAAATGCTGACAAGCTGACAGCTTAGCTCTAGTCTCAACAGATTATCCTCAACCTGAGTGTAACTGTAGAAACTTTTGCTATGTATGCAGACATGCAGTTGCTGAGTTACTGATGAGATATTATATATATTACAGTATCATTCTACACTATAATATAATACACACCTGTTTGGTAGAGTTGGTAGTCTACATTGATTCATGTTCAAATTTCTCAATGATAGTAAGGATGCGAATATATTGTCAGGTAGACCTTCAGATAGGTTATTCCCTGATATATTCAATACCTCAAGATTCTTCAGTGAAGATATGCTGTAACATAACATACAGATATGAAAGATCTGTTACATGGTGAGGACAGCAACATTCTAATCTGCCTGAGATCTATATGGTTGGTATTGAGTGCTAGAGTGAGTGCTATGATAATAAATATTAGAAACAGGACTAAAAACTACAAACTCAGACCCTTTCAGTATAGAAGTATATTAGAATTTCCACAGCCAAAAATTGGTAGGAGTTTGACAGGTGGGCTAACACAACTTTATACAGTCCTACATTATTTACCAGCTTATAATAATATGCTAATGTACAAGTCCAGGGTGTATATTCCCTAGTCTTTATACGGTCAGGATATTTAGAAATGTGCCACAAGGGCCATCAGGGGGTATATGAGTGTAGAGTGAGGGCTCAGCACCACTTCTGGTGGACAGCCCTGTGTAGAGATATGGCTAAGTTAATTAAATCCTGCAACATCTGTGTTATGCACAGATATATTACTCACCAGCCAATGGTTGAAAGATATTCACTTCATGCCCCTGACAGGTAGAACGGTCAGACTTGTTTGCATTTAACAACCAATTACATGTTGTACTTATAGATGGAAGAAGGCAAACCACCCTTCGGAGTACACAGGAAATAGTACTGTACACATGGTAAGCTATCAAGTAGAAATCCTATCCCTTCTACCCAACAAAAATGCAATTAAAAAAATATCATGGAAAATGCTTAAATTCCTACACGCTGACTGCTTAGCTCTAGTCTCAACAGAATATCCTCAACCTGAGTGTAACTGTAGAAACCTTTGCTATGTATGCAGACAGTTGCTTAGTTACTGATGAGATATTATATATATATATTACAGTATCATTCTACACTATAATATAATACACACCTGTTTGGTAGAGTTAACAGTACACAGTACTCCATGTTCAACTCTGTCAATGATAGTAAGGATGTGAATATATTGTCAGGTAGACCTTCAGATAGGTTATTATCTGATATATTCAATACCTCAAGATTCTTCAGTAAAGATATGCTGTAACATAACATACAGATATAAAAACAAATATAACTCTAAAGATAACCTCAATACTAGCTAGCAGTATGAATAGTCACTAAATACTAGCTAGCAGTATGAATAGTCACTAAATACTAGCTAGCAGTATGAATAGTCACTAAATACTAGCTAGCAGTATGAATAGTCACTAAATACTAGCTAACAGTATGAATAGTCACTAAATACTAGCTAGTAGTATGAATAGTCACTAAATATTAGCTAGCAGTATGAATAGTCACTAAATACTAGCTAGCAGTATGAATAGTCACTAAATACTAGCTAGCAGTATATGAATAGTCACTATTGACAAGAAATTCTCATTTTCTTCTCTTATACGGCATGTGTTAGACACAATATCATACCTGGTCCAGTCAGCATTGCTGTATACTTCAAATACCACTAGATGTGTGATATGAGGAAACAGTGTGTTGATATTTGGAGGAATGTCATGCTTCAGTATAACATGAGTCACTGTATGATGTCTACTTTTATTCTTGATCTCTTCTACAGTGTAGTATGTAGTCCTATTCTTCATCCACTTATCATCAGCTCCATCTATACTGGATGTGTTGAACCACACCTCGTACTTCTCTACAAAATATTCATTATTTTATAAATAATAACTTTGACATCAAAATAACAGAGTGTCTCAACACTATAAACAGTGTTTAAGTAAACAAGAGAGAGTATATAACTCCAAAATACATTTCAAATGCATTTGTTATTTCAACTGATTATATGTAGTACCACTTGCCAGTAAAACATGTTATAATATTTTAATCTTAGTTTATATATATGAATGTAATATTTTCACACAAAGTAGCGCAACTCCTAATGAAAGCTGAGTTATAGAAGTCAGTTTGTGATTGGCCGAAAGCGGCTAATAAGCAAGCTGATTGGTTGGACATGAGATATTATAGACATTCACTCAAGAGAATAGCCAGCAAGATGTTCTCAGCCCTACAGAGTGTGCACCACTTTATACATAATAACTGGCTTGGCATAACATAATCCTAGACTCAGGTTCTCTAAGACCATAAATATTATTCTTTGAGTAGATTGAAGATTAAAGACAATGGTCTGCAAGATGACAGAAACTTTAATTGCTAAATCCCTGTAAAACTTTGCTTATCACCGAAACTCACTCAGTGTTTACTAACTTCTTACAGAACTAATTTGACACACTGTGTATAAGTTATTGATTTACTAACTTGGTGGAAGTCGAGGTGTAGGTAGAGTTCGAGGTGTACGTGGAGGTTGAGGTGCAGGGGTAGGTCTAGGTGCAGGGGTAGGTGGAGGTGTAGGCTGAGTTCGAGGTGCAGGGGTAGGTCTAGGTGCAGGTCTAGGTGGAGGTGTAGGCTGAGTTCGAGGTGCAGGGGTAGGTCTAGGTGCAGGTCTAGGTGGAGGTGTAGGCTGAGTTCGAGGTGCAGGTGTAGGCTGAGGTAGAGATTTACGTTGACCCATTCTATAGTCACTGATTACAGTTCTAGTTGTATTCAATAGTCTTCATTCTCATCTGTAACAACTGCTACAATATAATACAAAGGAAAATAAATTACAAAGGAAAGGCTTAGCATATAGAAGAAAATTAGGCGACTTTATGATGCAATACTAACATATAAAATTATAATATGGCTTTTAATATGGCGACATAATGTAAAATTATTATAAGATATTTTAATACAATATGCTAAAATATAATACTATAGTGTAAAGTTGCAACATGATATTCTAATATAATGCTATAGTGTTATTGTAGTGAATTTCGCAGTTCACTATATTACGTGTGGGTCAACTTAAACAAAGCCGCTACACCAGGTTGTTTACGCTAAGACAAGTTTATTATTTACAAAATACAAGAAGTTTTATTCACTGCTAACATGAATAGAAACGATTACATAATTAGTGAGCTTTATACACAACTACTCTAAATGAAGTCCCAAGCTGCTCTGCCGGCTAGCTACTCAGCGCACTGCAACTACGAGTAGCTAGCTCCACCTGCTATTAATTAGTGTGTCCGTCCTGATTGGTGGTTACTAGTGGTGCCACTGCTGTCCATAGCTACAGGTCGATGTAGTCGAACTCCAAAATAGTATATAATATAGAGTCGGCCCCTTTCGATTAATACTAACATACATTACACCACTGAAATCCATAACATTGTTATATAAAACTATCACTTAAGTTATAGATTCTGTAAACATACAGTATATACAACAAATATATTATATTATATAGACTATTACAGAACTGGAGCTGTAAATAACTTTTAGTATATATGTTAACAGCCAAGCTATGGGAACAGGCTGGTAGCTCAAAGAGCAAAGTTAATATTCAACACGGTGATGTTAACTCTACAAATAAACACGAAGACTGCGTTATACAGGTATATAATATTATATCATAGCTACCTTATCAGTGTTTATGATCCACCCATATTTACATTCACTGATAAACTATACAGCTTGGTCAATAAGCAAAGTCCAAGTTGAGATACTTTTGACAATATGCATCATATATTATAATATATATGTGTCAACTTCAAGCTTCACATAAACAAATACGCCCACAGCTGTTCTGTTTCAAACTATAGGTTTACCCCACCTCCCCCCCCACTTTCTTTTCTAGTGGACTTTGTAACTATAGTAAATAGTACACAATCTTCTTTTCAAAAACAATAATTGATGCGTAAGTCAAATCTTGAACTAAAATATCCCCTTTATAACTAAAACTCAACTCGCTAACAGCAACCTTGGCAAACTAGTAACTTTAAGGGGCCTCAACAGCTGGAGAACATAAGTTGGAGTTGTTGAATCAACAAGCTTTCTATATTTAGCCTGAATTCTACAAGTTTTGTTCCTGTATAAATAAAATATTCATTTAGCCTTTACTATTATTTGCTAAAATATCATTGTAGCCTATATCTTAGCCTATATTTAGTTTAACCAGCTATTTCTGGTTAATATTATTTGAACTACAATTCAATAAATAGACACTCAGAGTGGCTGATTTTTCTAAAAGTAAATTGTATGTGAATTTAGATATCTTTGACTTGTTTAAATATTCAAACTTTGTGCTTAATCAACAAAAACTCTCAAATCAAGTCACTGAAGTAAATAATTCAAGTCATGACAAGTTAATGCTCAATAAAACAACTCAAAACTGTGAAGAAGACTTTCATTATAATGCATTACAATACTCAGTAAAATATTCATCTCCTAAAAGAAGACGACAACACTTTCACTATATAATGTCAAAATAATTATAAATTAGACAATTCATATTCTGAGTTTGAATAAATATAGCAAAACTCTGATAGTTTTGTTGGGTTTTGTGGATGAGATGAAAGCTTTACATTCACTGGGTAGCCAATTGTAAAACGTAATAAAAGTAGAAGAAAAATTTATAAAGTATTCGTTAGATAAAAAAACGAATTGAAATCAATCCAATGCGCTAGATTGATGACCCTAACAGTGATTGAGCGAGCAGGTGTTGGAGTCAACATTACTCAGTCCCAGCTACTGCAGGTACTAACTTAATATGATATACTAATATATACATGTCTTACGTAGAGACTAGAGATATAATTTATACATACCTGTTAACATACAGAGTCTGTCACACTGTCTACTCTGTACCTTGCATTAGCTACAGTTGAACTACCCTGCTGTGTTGTTACCTACAGAATGTATAATGTATAGCATACCATGGCTACCTTATCATAGTTTATGGTATAGCTATGTTTACATTAGCTCATAGATAACAGAGTTTAGTAGTTATATATTCAAGTAGACACAGTGTCACTCAAGATTACGTAAATGTTAGTTAATGCCTTAAGTTGAATTCAGTTGTCAAGCAGTGAAATGCAGCATTCCTTGCAGTCAGTTTGAACCAATATCATTACTGACTGAGAAATCACAACTCCAACAGAGTACTACAGTACTAACATAACTTCACTCACCTCATAAATCCGGTCTTCACCTTTTGATAGCACCCAAGCTAACGACGTCTGCAGCAGGTCACGTGTCTACGACGCAGCAGACACAGACCTGCTATATTACCTATAAACAGACTTGTCATATGCCTTCGACTTTATGTAATCATAGGTTTCTAATTTTGTTAATTAACTAATTTTATAATTTTATTTTGCCTGTCAATTTTTGTGTTTTGAATTAAAATAAGACTTATTTTGTCCTTTCCTCTTTCCTAATCTGTCGCAGTTTATATTATGCTATTGGTAGTTACCCTCTCTTGTTTGTAGCTAATATATGGCATTTGTACCTTGGAGTCAAGAAAGCAGAACAACAACGTGCGCTGAAGGATCATCGACAGTAACGAATAAGTGTTAGTAATAGACTGGCCATGCAGTCATTATAGCTAAGTACAATTCAATTGATAATTTAATATATCTATGAGATTCAACGGAACTAGCAGGTAATTCATAACTTGCAACATGGTGGCAGCCGTTTTTTCTTCACTTTTCTTTTTTTTTGCTGGTGGTCAGTTAATTTGTCAATTTGTCAATTTGTCAATTTTCCTTTTTTTTCATTGTGTCACTTGACTTTGAAGATTCTGACTATAGTTCGGTTCTAGGCTGAGCTTCAATTTGGTTGCGCTGCTCACTCCTGTCCTGGGCTATGGATGGGCTCCATTTTTCGCCCCTTAGTGAACTATGTTTGGATGGAATCCTGGCTGAGAATTGAAGAAAGTGGAAGAAGAATTTTGAAAACTATTTGAAAGCGATCAATTTGGTAGCTCAACCGAAGGACGCTGACGGAAATTGGCCTGATAGGAATACGGCACTGTATTGAGAAAGAAGCTGTCGAAATTCTAGATCAGTTTGAATTTGATGGGTGAGAACGGGAATCGTACTCCTGATGTTTTGGTAAAATTTGATAGCTATTTCAATCCCCACAGGAATTTGTTGTACGAATGGTATGTTTTTATGTCAATGAACCAAGGTGATGGAGAGCCCATTGATATGTTTGTAAAGAAGTTAAAAACTCAAGCTAATAAATGTGAGTTTGAGGGAAATTCTGATTCTGGTTCGCTGTGTATTTGGTATCAATGACCAAAGGTTAAAATAGAAGCTTTTACAAGATAAAACTGTAGGTTTGAATGGTGCTATAGATCTGATTCGAGCATCAGAGGTTACAAAGAGTCAGTTGGCAGAGATATCAGGTGAGCGGTTGGTATCCATAGTGAAAAGTGAAGGAAGACCTACACCGAGACAAATTCCGGTACCATGCAGCACCTAAAAAAGTCACAGACTGCAGATTTTGTGGTTTTGATCACATAAAAGGGAAATGTCCAGCATTTGGAAAGGACTGTAGAGCATGTGGTGGTAAAAACCACTTTCACAGTAAATGTACTAAGAAAGAAGTGAATTTAATTTTATCTGACTCAGCAATGAAGATGAATGACCTCTTCATAAGGCTTATCTCCCATAAGGAAGATTCACCACAAGGTTGGTTTAAAAGCTATAATGTGTACAGCGGTCAGCATTGTAAGAATATCAGGTTCAAGGTAGATACTGGTGCTGAGGCTAATGTACTACCATTAAGCCTGACTAAAGATTTTTGTGGAGACATTCTCCCTAGTGAGGCCAGACTTTGCTCTTATTCAGGTGACATCTTACTTAGCGGTGAGAAGGTTACACTAGGACTAGACAAGGATGGTGTGACAACACTAGACTTTGAACTGGTCGATGCAAATGTGGTGCCAATTCTAGGGTTGGTTGCTTGCGTTGAACTAGGAATTGTGAAACGGATTGACAATCTCAACATTCAGGCCATCCTGGATGAATTTGCCGACTGCTTTGAGGGGATCAGCTGCCTCGACCGTGAACATACTATGAGAGTTTACCCTAATGTAAAGCCTGTCATTAATAGAGCCAAACATATACCCCTCAGCAGAGTTGAAAACGTTAAGGCTAAACTGGATAAAATGGAAGCAAATGGCATCATCGTCAAAGTATATCAACCTACGGAATGGGTGAACAGCATGGTTGTGGTAAAGAAGCGTGATGGTAGTGTCAGGATATGCTTGGACCTCAAGGAACCGAATAAGGCTTTGATGAGAGAACACCATCACATTCCGACATTAGAAGACATATTGTTTAGTTTCAGTGGAATGACAGTGTTTACCATAGTTGACATGAAAAGTGGCTACACAGGATAGTTAAGGGCAACCTTTTAGCTGCAACTACCTTGCTGAGGTTTGCATTGTAATCATATAAGAATTCAGTACCAGTAAAATAAAATCTCACCTAATTGTGCTAGAGTCAAAATTTAAAAACTATACTGTAGATCTTCTTTTTCTCCAGGGTAAGTTTTTTGGAAATTTCAATTTTCATTTTTTTTGCAAATTTATAGACAAAAAACTGCCCAATTTTGGCCAATTTTGCCTGAAAAGCTGACTTTTCAGTACCAGTAAAATATCTCAGCAGCAAAGCATGATATCTGAATAAAAATTGCACTGCTGGAATCCTGAGATATTTCTCCAGGGTAAGTTTTTTTCTTTTTCCAATAACTCTTCTAGATTGCCCACAAATTGGTGATTTATACACTGAAATTGCCATATTTTTTCATAGTAAATTAGCAGCGCGCAGTGCTTCACGCTTCAATGAGCACGTAGGGATGAGAAGATATTGGCGCGTACATGCTAATTATAGGCTTGCTAGCCGACAGACTACAATGAATAGCTTGCTTGGTACTTTGTTTATGTAGCGCCTATAATGGAATGTTGATAGATAACACAGCCCTAATGAAGGTTGCTGCTTATTGGTTGTAGTTTAATCTTAGGCTAAACAATTGCAAGTAGGCAACACGCATGCCACCCGCAGAGCAATATTATTCAAGAACCTGAACTACATTTTGAGAGAAATTTATGATATTCTTAGTGAGGATGCCCTTAACTATCCTGTGTACTGGCATATCCAACTTGATCGACCATCGCAGTTATAAACCACAGTCAACACGCCCTTTGGAAGGTACTGCAACAAACGGTTACTGTTTGGCATAAACTCCAGCGCAGAAGTCATTGAGAAACAAGTCGAGGAAATGTTTGGTGATCTAGATGTAAGCATTTATTTTAATGACCTCATAATAGCAGGCAAAGATCAAGAAGACCATGACTGTAAGCTTAAGAAGGTGCTTCAAAGAGCCTGACAATGCAATGTGAGGTTCAACAAAGAGAAAATACAGCACAATCGATCTGAGGTATGCTACCTTGGTCACATAGTTTCAAAAGAAGGACTCAGACCTGATTCCGAGAAGGTTCAAGCCATTGACCAGATGCAAGATCCTACTGACAAAGAGGGTATACAGTGTCTTATGGGGTCACTGAACTTTCTTCGAGGTTACATGTATACCAAATGTCTCAAAGATAAGTCAACCAATAAGAGATCTATTGAAGTCTGATGCAACATAGATTTGGGGACCTGACCAACATGAAGCAATGAGGCGTGTCAAAGCCATCCTCATGAGTGAACCTGTTCTCCAATTTTTTGATGTGATCAAGGACATTGTGTTACAGACCGATGCTTCAAAAGGTGGGCTAGGAGCCGTGCTTTTGCAGGAAGGGAGATCAGTGGCCTATGCATCAAGAGCTCTGAATGAAGCGGAACAAAACTATCCACAGATTGACAAAGAATTACTAGCCATAGTGTATGGGTGTGAGAAATCTCATACCTATACATATGGTAGGGACATAGATGTTCAGACTGATCATCCGCCACTGGTGTCTATAGTAAAAAAATCGTTGTGGATGGCGTCTCCCAGACTGCAGAAATTGCTGATTAGGATGCAACGTTACCAGGTTAGAGAGATCAGCTATGTTCCAGGAAAGTTCTTATACTTAGCTGATACGCTTTCAAGAGCATACCTGCCGACTACAGAGCTTGCGATAGAGGATGATGTAGTGATGGTACACTGCCTACAACTGGAGGATTCAGCAAAACTAGCGCTAAATAGGGCGTATGCTCAAAATGATACCATGCACAGCCTCAAGTTCGCGATAACTGGCGGATGGAATTGGCCAACTAAAAAACAAGTCCCATTGTCAATTCAACCTTTCTGGAGTTTTCGAGATAAACTGTTTGTGAAAGAGGATTTGGTCTATAGGGCTGAACGCCTTGTTATTCCTCAGTCGGAGCACAGTGCCTACCTCAAAAGACTGCACATGGGTCATCTTGGTATGGAGAAGTGTATTGAAAGGGCGAAGCAAAGTATTTTTTGGCAAGGAATTAATGGAGATATAAGGCGACTGATTTCTGAGTGTGCGACCTGCTTGAAGTATTCGAACAGGCAGCAAAGACTGCCATTGCATCCACATAAGATCCCAACACTTCCCTGGAACAAGGTAGGAATGGACATCTTAGAGTTTCAGGGTCAAACCTACTTAGTTGTTGTTGACTTCTTTTCTCACTTTCTAGAACTAAGACTCATTAAGGGCAAAACAGCTAAAGATGTCATTGGTGCTTTGAGATCTATTTTCGCGGTTCATGGTGTTCCAGTTGAAGTTATTGCTGACAATATGCCTTTTGGCAGTGGAGCTATGCAACATTTTTCTCAGGAATGGGGCTTCAAGATCCCGACATCTAGTCCCCATTACCATCAATCGAATGGGATGGCCGAGAGATATGTTCAGACTGTCAAACAATTTCTGAAGAAGGCGGCCGATTCCAACTCAGATATTTATCAGTCACTGCTGGCATATCGCCAAACGCCCGTGGCTGGCTTGCCGTTTAGCCCAGCAGAAATTTTTTTAGCCGTTGTGTTAGAGGCCCGCTACCCTATACTGAACAAATGCTAAAACCACAGGTTCCCACGGCATTGCCATTGCTCCAACAGAGGCAAAGTCATCAGAAGGAGATGTATGATAAAAGAGCGAAAGACTTGAAGGCATTGGTGGGAGGCGATAAAATGTTGGTCAGGGCTGGTGATCAACAGGTATGGAATGAAGCAACTGTGCTAGAAATGGTCATCCCAACCTCGATCCTATATTGTTGATTCTGAAGGTAGCCAACTTTGAAGGAATAGGACTCAACTAAAACCTGTTCTATTCAGTTCCGATCTGGTTCTTGATGCAGATTTTTATGAAGAACAATCCGAAGTCACCACAGCTGTGGCTACTGAAGGCCATGTGGATGTTGGAAAACCAACAACACTTCCAAGGACCCTAGAACCAACCCCTAGAAGAAGTGCACGGGCTACTCGTGGCACTCTGCCCAGCAGATATGCTCAATTTGATATGAACTAGCAAACTGTTAGTTCCCATATCCATGAACATAGTAATTGGTTGTTTTCTTTTTTTTTGTTTTATAGGCATATTTGGCCCTGTCATTATTCTTTAGTTAAACCCTCGCTGAAGATCGAGATTTCTTGTATATAGTTACTCGTTTTTTCTTGTGTGTCTATGTGTAATCCATTAGATCTCTTTGGTTTGTGCCTCCCTAGAAGGGAAGGATGTCGCAGTTTATATTATGTTATTGGTAGTCACCCTCTCTTGTTAGTAGCTAATATATTGCATTTGTACCTTGTAGTCAAGAGAGCAGAACAACAACGTACGCTGAAGGATCATCGACAGTAACGAATAAGTGTTAGTAATAGACTGGCCAGTCATTATAGCTAAGTACAATTCAATTGATAATAATTTAATATATCTATGAGATTCAACGGAACTAGCAGGTAATTCATAACTTGCAACATAAGCAATAATATTTCTTTAATTTGTGTTCATTTCTTAAATAATTATTCTAAAGTATTGCAATCAATAGAAGTAGAATAAGAATTTATGTAACTATGAGCTATGTTGGATGACCTGTATGCTGTATATTACAGTTACTACTAAAGTCATATAGCCCAGAATATATAATTATTTTGTTTTTATGATATATTAGTCCAACTTTGTTTATGTTATTCCTCAGTAAACACGTGTCATCATATCTAAGATAATAAAGCCGTGTTGTGAGAATTCTCAGTATTATGAATAGAAGTGTATTGAGTCACGTGTTGAAACCATGACTCAGAGTGTTGTTTCACAGGTATTATAACTCTCAGGTAGATTATTACTTTCTTATTACATAAACTACTGTAATACCAATAGTCATAAATGTATAGCCTTCTACTGCAGTAGGATTTTATTTACATGTATTCTGGCAGAAGTCTATATAATACAGAAGTATAAGCAGCTCTTAGTGATTGAGTGCAGTAGTCTGGGGGTCTCCAGGTAGATATATATATATATATATATATATATATATATATATATATATATATATATATATATATATATATTTATATATATATATATATATATATATATATATATATATATATATATATTTAAATATATCTTTACGAGCTAGTAATTTGATTATAAATAGGTATACGAGAAACATTGTTATTTATTACTTTATTAGGTAAAGTAATTACACTGATATTTTGGGTACCACTGTACCCATCTTCAGAGTAGCAATGAATGAAATTCAAAAATTATTATGTTACGTTAGACGTTATGCATGACACAAAGAATAGAGAGTGACAGTTATTGTAAATTATTGAAACTTAAAGGAGATAATCTTATTTTATATATTACGCAGGTCAAAAATTATACTGATTTTTTTTTTTTTTTGCATAAAAAATAAATTAGAGTTGACAAAAAAAATAGATATCCAAATATAAAAACAGCAAGAATTAGTGAAACTATGTGAGAGTTGAGTAGTGTGGAGCTATTGATATAGTTTTAGTGGTATGGAGTAATTTTGTTTATTGAGTTGCGGTTTTATTTGTTTAATGTAGAGAGCTTCGGCTACTTTTCGATGGTGGATTCCTTTAAATGAATGATTTAAAACTGTTACATTGTCTATTGATATGTTTCCATGATTAGTGGTAGAGATGTGTTGATAAATTTTGGAATTGATGTCATTGCAGTGTTCATGTATCCTGTGTGATAGGCGACGTCCGGTTTCGCCTACATATGTTTGTTGACAGGTAGCTTCAGGGCAGGTTATTTTGTAGACTAGGTTGTGAATGTGTTCTTTATTGGTTTTATCTTTGAGATTAAAATGTGAACTTAAGGGGGTTCCTTTAAATAAAATACGGGCATTGAGTTCATTTGAAAAAGAGTCTGTAATTAATTTATTGAGGGAGCGGATTAGTTTTTCTCCTGTTACTCCTTTATAAGGCAGCTGAAGTAAAATGTGTTTCCTGTTGTCTTTTTCACTGAGTAGTCCGTCACCAATGTTGTTAATAGTTTTCTCTATTACATATTTAGGGTAACCATTTTTATGTTCAAAAACATTTCGAATATAGTTTAGTTCTTGGGTCTTAAGTGCTGGAGTAGAACAGATTTTGTTAGCCCTTAATACTAGTGACTTGAGTGTGCTTAGCTTCCATGTTTTTAGTGAGAAAGAGTTCCAATGTAAGTATGTATCGTTATGTGTTGGTTTGCGGAATACTGTGGTTTCCACTGAGCTATTGTGTCGCAAAACAGTAACATCCAGAAAAGAAAGTGATTTATTGGTTTCTAGTTCGTGAGTAAATTTTATGTTAGGATGAAAATTATTAAGTGTGTTGAGTGTTGTGTTAATATACTCAGGGTCTATTGTTGCAAATGTGTCATCTATGTATCTCACCCAAGGTGACATTGAATTCAACTTTGGTATTACTTTCTGTTCTAGTTTTGTCATGAATATATTCGCAATTATTGGTCCTAGAGGAAATCCCATAGCAACACCATCCGTCTGTGTATAAATGATGTCGTTGAAAGTAAAGTGAACTTGTTTTGTACAAAGGTTGAGTAAGTTTATCATTTTCTTCTTTGGCATAGTTGTTTGGATTCGTTGTTTCTCATAAATATCATTTATGATTGCTGAAATCGTGTAGTCAAGTGGTACAGAAGTAAAGAGGGAAACAACATCAAATGATATCAGTTGATGGTTTGCTGGAATATGAAGTTGCCGTATATATGTAAGAAAACTATCGGTTGATTCGATATTACTTTCAGATTCACTAAGTGGTTTTAGCATTTTGGCCAGGTATTTCGCAAGTTGGTATGATGCAGTGCCTATGTTAGAAATTATTGGTCGCATTTGTAGCTTCTCTATACCATCTCCTTGTTTGAGTTTGTGTATTTTGGCCATCCCGTAAAATTTCCCAGGTGCTGAACCTGTTGGATATATCCTTTTATAGTCAGTGTCAGAAAAATGTTTTTTGATACTACGCAATTCTAATTGTATTCGATTTTCAATAGTTTTTGTTGGATCTGTGGAACATATTGAAAATTTTGGTGTATTTAGTATTTCTAAACATTTGTTGATGTAATCCTTCTTATTCATGACAACAGTACCTTTTCCTTTGTCTTGTTTAATTAATGAGATATCCTTATTATTTTTCAATTTCTTTAGAGCATCATCAAAATATTTTGGCATCTTAATCTGTATAAATTTGGAGTACGTGTCTAAGAGTTTACCTTTAATTACTTCAAGCTTATCTTCAGATACTTGATGTTGATTTGAGGAAATTTGTTGGTAGAAAGATTCGAGTTGTGATTTAATATGAATATTGTTGGTTTTTGTAGGAATGTGTACATCTAATCCTCTGGCAATAGCTTGTTGTTGTTGATTTGTAAGTTGAACTGAAGAGAAATTGTGTAGGCTTTTCATAGTGTCTAATTCTTGAGCTTTAGGGTCTTGAATGCAGTTTCGAAGTTGTTTAATTTTTCGGTCATGTTTGCAATGAATAAATTTGCGTTCCTTTGAAATACGAGAGGTTATTCTACTTATAAGGACTAGATAAAAAAGTAAACTTAATTTCTTTTGAAGATATTGCTTGACTTCAGTGATAGATTGTTGTATACCTTCTTTTTCTTTTTCACACTACTCAACTCTTACATAGTTTCACTAATTCTTGCTGTTTTTATATTTGGATATCTATTTTTTTTGTCAACTCTAATTTATTTTTTATGCAAAAAAAAAAAAAAATCAGTATAATTTTTGACCTGCGTAATATATAAAATAAGATTATCTCCTTTAAGTTTCAATAATTTACAATAACTGTCACTCTCTATTCTTTGTGTCATGCATAACGTCTAACGTAACATAATAATTTTTGAATTTCATTCATTGCTACTCTGAAGATGGGTACAGTGGTACCCGAAATATCAGTGTAATTACTTTACCTAATAAAGTAATAAATAACAATGTTTCTCGTATACCTATTTATATATATATATATATATATATATATATATATATATATATAAAGTATGCTGATTGTCAATCTAGTTGGAGTTCCAGCAAAATAAAGTGCTTGATATCACAAGTGACAGAGCTAATATAATGTAGTGCTTTCAGATTGTTAAAGATATAAATTTTTTATTTAAAATCTCACACGACTAAATAGTTTCGTAGAGTGTCAAACTGCACTCGTCAGAGAATACTTCACTTTCTCTGTAATCAATATACATTCCTCTAGTGTGTTATCTGATATTAAGTATATTATACAGGAACAATAACCTAGCTGTCTCCCCTAATAGTGTGTAGTTTACATGCAGATGATATAATGTATATGCTATGCACTCAGCTTAAGTTCTGATACCAGATGTGTGCAGAAAGTATAATGAATATCTCAATAGTGGCCAGTCATATTCCTCTACCTTCATGATCTGCTCATCTGCATATTTCATCTTGAAAGTTGCTAGAAGCAGCTCTGAGTTGGGGGTGACTGAGTGCAGTACTTGTATAGACATCTGTGTCCAAACCACTGCACCCAGTGGCTTCCAACTCACTGCTACAGCTTCAAGCGATTTCCTATAGGACGTATAGAATGCTGATGACTACCAGATATATCTATGTGAAGGGGGGGGGGGTGTATGATAGCCACAACCCTAATACCAATATAAACAAGTTAGTATGCCATCTGTTACCTGCTTAATAGACATATTTTAATGTGATATATTTCATGAATACGCACTGTGGTTATATTCTCTTGAATAGAGAGACAACTGCCCAAGGTGTATTACTAATATAACTTATTTATTAAAATATGGAACACACAGGATGATAATATAGTATATTATATAAATAAAAAAACTAAAAGTGCAACAGGTGCAAAGAAACCTGAAGTTGCTTTCAGGGAGTAACTTTTGCCCTCTTAACATAAGTTATCCGTCTACACAGAGCACAGACAGTTTGGTACAGGAATATTTATAGTCAATTGTCTGGAGTTTGTTAAAATTGTCACAAGTTTGGATATATAAAGTGTAAAATGAAGTACTTCAGTTAAATGATAAGAATAAAATAAAACATGAAATATAGTTAATCATTCATTCAGAAGGAAATACATGGAGCTTAAAATAAATCAAGCAACCTGTCTCATAGTGTCACCTGTAATGACATGCCATAGTGTATATATACTATATATATCTAAACTATAGTAATTGTGTATAATTGTTTATTTACTGAAGGAGCTGTAGCAGCATGTTATACATGATATTTGTGGAATAAACACATTTAGAAGTCATCTTCTCTTTTGTGGCCATTAAACCCAGGAAACAGGTAAAGTTTTCTCATATGAGTGAGAGTATCCCAGACTACAACCAACTGTCCTCCACTCTCTAGATTTTTATCTAAGCAAAGTTTTCTCACTTTAGTCTGTACCTGAATAACAGTTTATAGATTGTTTACAGAGGATGGTGAAATAATACAGTTACTAATCTCGAAGTCTACCCAATATAGCATTTTCATATTCAGCCAATTAAACTTGTCACGTGATATTTTTATTACTACTTGCTACAGCACTTCTTCCTGTTTATAATCCTAAGGATAGGCAGCTAATTTAGTAAAGTTATATTATTGTAACTGGTTGTGTGTTGCCCACTATAAATAACTATTGACCCCATTAACTTCCTATTTATGTTTAGGTGACATACGTCAGCAGGCATTACTCATCTTCCTTGTGCTGACTATTAGATTTGTGGTCAGGTCATTGTGGTTGGGGTGGCTGTCATTCTTGCCCTACCTGTACGGGCTGGGTTGGTACCCTGAGGCTACCTAGTGAATGTTTACTATGTTTTGGGACACAATCATTGTGGTAATTTTTAGGGACAATAGTCGTTTATGCAATATGTTTTTGCCTGGTACAGTAACAACAACCAGAGTATATAAACACTTTACAAACTTAATACAATCAGTTGGCAGCACTCTTTAACAAAACTGTACTTATTATTTTATTCTCCTACTGGTTCGACAATATGTTATTTACTGGCACAGTTTATGAAGGACCCAAGAGGTTAGTTACTTTTATTCATATTATTATCTGAATTATTATTTTATAATAAATTTACTTTATGGTTTTTGTGAGCATTACTTTAATATTTTTAACCACATTTATATGCATGCAATCATTTATATAACTTTTGCCTTTCTTATGTAGTTTTTACCAGCAAGTTTATCACAGCAAGTTTATCAGAGAATTTATCAGCAAGTTTACCAACAAGTATAACCAATAAACTTCTGCGTTTGGAAATCCTGGTTTAATTCATACGGGGCCAGTAACAATACTCACCTGTTTGAATATAGTGTAGAGGTCATGGTGACAGGCATGTTTATACATGGAGGATACAAGAGCTCTAATCATTAGAGATCCATACACAGGGTGAACCTTTGCTATGAATGCTACAGGAAAACACACAGTATATTACACACAGTATATTACACACAGTATATTACACACAGTATATTACACACTGTATATTACACACAGTATATTACACACAGTATATTACACACAGTATATTACACACAGTATATTACACACAGTATATTACACACAGGGTATTACACACAGTGTATTACACACAGTGTATTACAGACAGTATATTACACACAGTATATTAAACACAGTATATTACACACAGTATATTAAACACAGTATATTACACACAGTATATTACACACAGTATATTACACACAGTATATTACACACGTAGTATATTACACACAGTATATTACACACAGTATATTACACACAGTATATTACACACAGTATATTACACACAGTATATTACACACAGTATATTACACACAGTATATTACACACAGTACATTACACACAGTATAACACAGTATATTACACACAGTATATTACACACAGTATATTACACACAGTATATTACACACAGTATATTACACACTGTATATTACACACAGTATATTACACACAGTATATTACACACAGTATATTACACACAGTATATTACACACAGTATATTACACACTGTATATTACACACAGTATATTACACACAGTATATTACACACAGTATATTACACACAGTATATTACACACAGTATATTACACACAGTACATTACACACAGTATAACACAGTATATTACACACAGTATATCACACACAGTATATTACACACAGTATATTACACACAGTATATTACACACAGTATATTACACACAGTATATTACACACAGTATATTACACACAGTATATCACACACAGTATATTACACACAGTATATTACACACAGTATATTACACACAGTATATTACACACAGTAAATTACACACAGTATATTAAACACAGTATATTACACACAGTATATTACACACAGTATATTACACGTAGTATATTACACACAGTATATTACACACAGTATATTACACACAGTAAATTACACACAGTGTATTACACACAGTGTATTACACACAGTGTATTACAGACAGTATATTACACACAGTATATTAAACACAGTATATTACACACAGTATATTACACACTGTATATTACACACAGTATATTACACACAGTATATTACACACAGTATATTACACACAGTATATTACACACAGTATATTACACACAGTATATTACACACAGTATATTACACACAGTATATTACACACAGTATATTACACACAGTATATTACACACAGTATATTACACACAGTATATTACACACAGTATATTACAGACAGTATATTACACACAGTATATTACACACTGTATATTACACACAGTATATTACACACAGTATAATAGACACAGTATGTGTCACACAGTATATTACACACTGTATATTACACACAGTATATTACACACAGTATATTACACACAGTATATATTACACACAGTATATTACACACAGTATATTACACACAGTATATTACACACTGTATATTACACACAGTATACTACACACAGTATATTACACACAGTATATTACACACAGTATATTACACGTAGTATATTACACACAGTATATTACACACAGTATATTACACACAGTATATTACACACAGTAAATTACACACAGTATATTACACACAGTGTATTACACACAGTGTATTACAGACAGTATATTACACACAGTATATTAAACACAGTATATTACACACAGTATATTACACACTGTATATTACACACAGTATATTACACACAGTATATTACACACAGTATATTACACACAGTATATTACACACAGTATATTACACACAGTATATTACACACAGTATATTACACACTGTATATTACACACAGTATATTACACACAGTATATTACACACAGTATATTACACACAGTATATTACACACAGTATATTACACACAGTATATTACACACAGTATATTACACACTGTATATTACACACAGTATATTACACACAGTATATTACACACAGTATATTACACACAGTATATTACACACAGTATATTACACACAGTATATTACACACAGTATATTACACACAGTGTATTACACACAGTATATTACAGACAGTATATTACACACAGTATATTACACACTGTATATTACACACAGTATATTACACACAGTATATTAGACACAGTATGTGTCACACAGTATATTACACACTGTATATTACACACAGTATATTACACACAGTATATTACACACAGTATATTACACACAGTATATTACACACTGTATATTACACACAGTATATTACACACAGTATATTACACACTGTATATTACACACAGTATATTACACACAGTATATTACACACAGTATATTACACACAGTGTATTACACACAGTATATTACACACAGTATATTACACACAGTATATTACACACAGTATATATTACACACAGTATATTACACACAGTATATTACACACAGTATAACACAGTATATTACACACAGTATATTACACACTGTATATTACACACAGTATATTACACACAGTATATTACACACAGTATATTACACACAGTATATTACACACAGTATATTACACACAGTATATTACACACAGTATATTACACACAGTATATATTACACACAGTATATTACACACAGTATATTACACACAGTATAACACAGTATATTACACACAGTATATTACACACAGTATATTACACACAGTGTATTACACACAGTATATTACAGACAGTATATTACACACAGTATATTACACACTGTATATTACACACAGTATATTACACACAGTATATTAGACACAGTATGTGTCACACAGTATATTACACACTGTATATTACACACAGTATATTACACACAGTATATTACACACAGTATATTACACACAGTATATTACACACTGTATATTACACACAGTATATTACACACAGTATATTACACACTGTATATTACACACAGTATATTACACACAGTATATTACACACAGTATATTACACACAGTATATTACACACAGTATATTACACACAGTATATTACACACAGTATATTACACACAGTATATATTACACACAGTATATTACACACAGTATATTACACACAGTATAACACAGTATATTACACACAGTACATTACACACAGTATATTACACACAGTATATTACACACAGTATATTACACACAGTATATTACACACAGTATATTACACACAGTATATTACACACTGTATATTACACACAGTATATTACACACAGTATATTACACACAGTATATTACACACGGTATATTACACACAGTATATTACACACAGTATATTACACACTGTATATTACACATAGTATATTACACACAGTATAATATCAAGTAGTATTACATGTGCGTTACTTACACTCCATGCTTGATTTCACTACTAGCAGGTCATCATAGTTCAGTCTATTCATAGCCTCAGCTTTTTTGTCTCCAGGAACTTTAGCAAGTGGAGGAGAGATACTCTCCCCCTCCTTTTGTGATTCTCCGATATCAAATCTGTCTATACCTCTTTGGCCATAATCACTCCTCTCTGTAATACAGACATCAAACTTTATATTCATTTGATATGATAAGTAAATCAACTCAAACACATCTAGTTTTGCATTTAATCTCTAATTTTGAGACAGCTTATAGTTTGAAAGTATAATAATAGAAGGCAACATTTTTTAAATTTTTCCGATAATAATATATGGAGGGAAGATAGCATACACTGTACACATATGAGTAGTCAGTTTATATCTTCATCATATGCCCTATACTACTCTCTGTAACATAAAACTAGTCCTATACTATACTACTCTCTGTAACATAAAACTAGTCCTATACTATACTACTCTCTGTAACATAAAACTAGTCCTATACTATACTCCTCTCTGTAACATAAAACTAGTCCTATACTATACTCCTCTCTGTAACATAAAACTAGTCCTATACTATACTACTCTCTGTAACATAAAACTAGTCCTATACTATACTACTCTCTGTAACATAAAACTAGTCCTATACTATACTACTCTCTGTAACATAAAACTATCCCTATACTATACTCCTCTCTGTAACATAAAACTAGTCCTATACTATACTCCTCTCTGTAACATAAAACTAGTCCTATACTATACTACTCTCTGTAACATAAAACTAGTCCTATACTATACTCCTCTCTGTAACATAAAACTAGCCCTATACTATACTACTCTCTGTAACATAAAACTAGTCCTATACTCCTCTCTGTAACATAAAACTAGTCCTATACTATACTACTCTCTGTAACATAAAACTAGTTCTATACTCCTCTCTGTAACATAAAACTAGCCCTATACTATACTCCTCTCTGTAACATAAAACTAGTCCTATACTATACTACTCTCTGTAACATATAACTAGTCCTATACTACTCTCTGTAACATAAAACTAGTCCTATACTATACTCCTCTCTGTAACATAAAACTAGTCCTATACTATACTACTCCTCTCTGTAACATAAAACTAGTCCTATACTATACTCCTCTCTGTAACATAAAACTAGCCCTATACTATACTACTCTCTGTAACATAAAACTAGTCCTATACTATACTACTCTCTGTAACATAAAACTAGCCCTATACTATACTCTTTTCTGTAACATAAAACTAGTCCTATATTCCTCTCTGTAACATAAAACAGGTCCTATTCATACTCAATCTATATCCAATGCTAATGTTAGTTTATATCTATTGTAACACAACAGTAGTTAGTTTAAAACTGCCTCACACCAACATGAAGCACGTACTACAATACTAAAATGATGGATAGAATTGTAGAAAATGGAGATACTTGTAAGGTAGACATCTGTATACATTAATAAGCTACTACTACACAACTACAATATAACTTCCTAATTCTACCCTTTGGAGGTCAACTAATATAGTGTATCACGGTTATAAACTAACTTCTAATTATAGTATTAAAATATTAGTATAATGTAATATATATATCAAGAAAATATTTCAATATCAATAACATAGATTACAGGAGGGGACAATCCACTACCAACAGTGCAAAAGGATAATATTTACCTAAATTTCTATTACAAGTACAGTACCTTCACTTGATGTACTATATAAATATCTGAATAATGTTATCTAAAAAGAGACTGTGTAAACAAAAATAGTATTCATTTTCCTGTAGCAAATAATTACCTCCACTACAGACTTCCAGTATAACAACCTTTGGTTTGCCAGCCATTCCTGGGAAGTTCAAAGGGGTCAGAAGGTCATACACATCTGTTAGTTGGACTCGTTTCAGGTCTGTACCATAGATGTGGTTGTTTAGCCCTCCATGAGTCATGATAACCAACACATGACATCCCAGATCTTCGTGTTCCTCTTTTGTCACCTCAGATTTTACAGCAGAAATCATTTCCTACAAATATTGTAGATAACATGGCAGAAGTTTTATCAAAATTTGGAAAAGTTGCTACAACTAATAAAAATACTTTTAGGAATTTAACCCCTGTTAGATAACTTTTAAACAGTAAATCAAAATGAAATATTGTATTTAATATTCCTAATAAAACATACCTCAGCCTTCAAGTCTGTGTGTGTCACAACATCAAACTTGAGAGATTTCAACATGGCAGACATATTCTCAACATCAACATCTGAACCTTTCCTACACAAATCTGGTCTCTTATCAAAGTTCATGTTGTTTATTATCAGAGCTCTTCCTCTCTTTCTAGTCATAGTAAACACCTGGATGTAACAGAGAAATACTTGTTACTGCTGAACTAAACAACTGGCAAGAATGTTAAATACTCGTAGTAGCGTTTAATATATGAGCACCTTGTCAGTGTTTGAGAACAGCTGTCTTATCTTTGGGTTACTGGTGGGATTCAGTCTGAGTCTTATAAACTTCATATCTTCAACTTCCTTTCCATCAGGGTACAGATTCTCCTCATCATCAGAGAGATCACTGAGATCTTCATTGGCTGTTATTGGGGTGGTCAAGAGATTTGATTGGCTACTGTTTGCAGCTATAGAGTACAAACAGAGTACAAGTAAAACATAATAAACAAAATGACGGGAGGTTTAAAACAAGAAGTATAGTAGGCTATGACAACCAGTAAAATGCTCTTCAGCTATCGTGTAGAGGTTTCTTATAACAAACCGAATGAAGATTAAACATATAAGTTAAAATAATATATTTGGTGCAGAAACACAATTCTGAGTATTTACCAGGTGGAGCTGACATTTCTTGAGCTCCTCTAACTTTCAGTTCTTTGACAACTTCTGTTAACATAGCAGTCTCGCTCTCTGACAATGTCTGACCTAGAAAATGATTCAATTTCAAACATTTTTTGAAGTCTTAGACTTTTGGGAGTTCAAAATGATGATGACAAATCAAGGAAACATAATGTATATAAAATTTGTTGGAAAGTTGCTAATACTCATGCTAACTGAGAGAATATTTTTCTCAAACTGCTAGACTATAACATAAGTGAACATACATGGGTATAAAAGTGCACTGGGAATCTCTTCATCATGGCACAACGTCATTGAAGATCCGCTACACAGTTTCCCATCTGGTGGTAAATGTTTCAAGGTACGAAGACACCATGGAGGATTGAGCACTTTCTTAGGACAAGGGAGGCTTAGCAGAAGACAGTGAGAACAGTAGCATGTAGTGACAGCTCTACTCGCTGTCCAAGTTTCTAGAACATGTCTGAGGATGTTGTTGTTGGTGCTGATAAGTCTCTCCCACATTCTGCTGATGTTCACAGCATTAGATGACGCGTAGAGCAACACTTTTCGGGATTTGTAGTCGTGTACCAGCTGTGTGTAGATCCCATCTTGATAGACATTGGCTCCATTTCTTCTCACCTTAATCACAGCAAACTCGTCTGGAAACAACTCCAACAAACCAACACTCATCTGCTGATAGACATAGTGTGGCAGGGCTAGACCATTGAATTTAGTTTCAACATGAAGGAGCACGTTTTTTGGCGAGGAGTAAGAGGTATCAAAGAGGTCCCTAGCAAACTGAGGAACAATAAAACAGGGCTCCTTGGAATCAGCAGGTAAAGGACCATATAACAAACGGAAGGTTTGAAGCAAACAAACAGCAACTTTTACATCTTCCAGACTGGTAAATGGTGTTTCTTGTTTAACCAGATGAGTGAGAAGGCATTGCATCATCAAACCAGTCTCAGTGAAATGATTAACAAATCTCTCAAAGTCTTCTTTTTCAACAGGTACCCCATTTTCTGAAAAATATGGCTGGAACTTGTTAACTCTACTCTGCCATATATTAGCATCATGATGATACAAGACACAGAGAAGTTTGGTGACTTGTGAAATTTTGTGGAATATGTATGGGCGGAGAGAGCTGATATCTTTATACCACAAGACTTTGCCGCAGTCATGCATGTATGTGAGGATTATGTCCAGCTGACTTGACTCAATGTGTTGAAGTTCGGTTTGTACGTAGTTCAGTATTTCATCAAAGGTGCTGTACACAGAGGGAATAGACAGCACTTTTTCATTCACTTCCTCCCAAACCAGAGGTAAAGATTTCACAAAATGTTGACTGCTTTGAAGAAGAGACTCCTTGATCAGGTCAAACACCCCATACTTATCATCTTTCCCCACCTCATAAATGTCTTCATCAAGAAAGACTCTTTCAGTTGATTCACTGAAATGTTTGATTTGAGCAAATTGTCCACCCAATGCTTTCTCTTCCCTAATCATCTCCTCACACAGTTGATTTGAAGTTCCAAGGAAATTTTTTTGAAGCTTTTGGAATTTTGCACTTTGAAACTTATCTTTATGTGTGAAGATAAGTTTTGGAGCACCAAGAGTTGGGTTAGCCAGATAGAGGTGAGACATGTAATCAAAGGCTAATCTTCTAACAGCTTCTCTGTGTGTTGAATCACTTGAGATCTCCTCATACTGTTCCATGTTGACTACTATGACTGGAATACAATTCTGTCTCAGTGTCAGTTGATAGGTGATATGGTAGACCTCCTGGCCTCCCATATCAATGACACGGAGAACTGTACCATCCACCTCCACCTCTTCAACATTAAACACCTTTGTTGTCTCATCTCTCACAGCATCTGGCCCTCTGTTGGTCAGAACTCTCTTTCTGTCAGCATTCTGTAATGTTCTGATTAGACTGGTCTTCCCAGCCATCGTATTACCCAGTACAGCTATAGTAGCAAATGGAAGACTTCTACCAGCACCTTTAGCCAAGTCTGTGTAGTATTGTCTCACAGCATCTACTCCTCTCTCACATACTTCTATTGGAGGAGATGTGAGAGCAGAGCAATATCCAACATACAGTGTACGAAGTTGAGTTAGCTGTAGTATCTCAGGATCTAAGGATGTCAGGGACTTATTGGAGGATATATCCAGTTTCTGCAGACTACTGAGTGTGCACACAGGAGATGGTAAACTCGTGAAGTTATTATATGATATGTCCAGTTCCTCCAACTTCTGTAGACTCTGTATGCTAGTGAACAGAACACTATACACTGTCAGTACAAGTTGAAGCATCTTTATTATCACATGATAGCTTTTATATCAAAAATTTGATTTTATGCAGAAATAAGAGCACCATCTTTGTTGAGTGATAATGTCTAGAAGTTGACATTGCAAATATATTCATTACAATAATGGGTAATATAGAAAGTTATAAAATGGCTATATATTATAGTTAAACAATCACGGGCTTTCCATGTACCGATCTCAGATCGATCTCGCTAAGATCGATCTGAGAGATGTGCTCAGATCGATCGTTTTTCCATGAGAGTGTCAGATCGATCTCGCGAAGTTGCCTCCTCTTAAGTGAAGAATACTTTAAAAGTATAATTTGTTCACCTATTTGAGTGATTAAAACTACTACTGTTGAAAACAAGATGGTCCTAGTCTAAAATTTAATTTCAGCTATAAACTTTACGCAGCAAAGCTTTCAGTGTATGGTGATTTGGCCAATTTAAAATAATTAATTTTAATTTTTTAGCTTGACAGCTTATATAAAATTAATGGCTGTCTTGCAGATTATTAATAAACTAACAAGACTGTTAGGCTTGAAATTATAAAGAAAATAGCCAATGAAACTAAGTTTTAATAGTGAATTAAATTCAATTTAAATTCTCCCATTTTTTTTACCTTCTACTGCATATAATTGCGTTTTCTTAATCATTGTATTGAAAGTCAAAGTTTTAGCATTTGAAAAGGTGGCTATCATAATTATTTAATACTTTGCTTAGTAATTATCAATAAGTTATCATTTTTATTAGCAGACAACATTGTAGCGCACAGTCTTTTTCTACTTTTCGGATCGATCTGGCGTCTTTCCATGGTCTTATTGACATGAGATCGATCTGAGTTCGAGCTCCACAGACCGACCAGCTCAGATCGACGGAGATCGATCTTTGGCGTCTTTCCATGGATCGATCTCGCTGAGATCGACCTGAGATCGGTACATGGAAAGCCGGTGAATGTGTCCTTGACCTTTGAATGAACTGCTTTGGCAAACATCACAAATAATAGAGAGTTCAAACAAAGGCAGGGTTTGTTGATATAGAAATATATATTTAGTTGTCATCTGGTAAATGTTGTCACTAGATATCACAGTATTCTATGCATTGTTCACACAATCTAATAATCATATCTTAATAATCATTTCTGTTTATACCAAATGATATATATTACTGTTCACTGCAAATAGTTATTGTATAGCTATCCTAGCCTGCAGCTGGGTAGTATCTAATACTCAACTAATTAGAATTAGATTTGGTATTATCTACATAACTTGCAATAGTAAGGGTGAAAATGAATACCAGTATTCAGTTAAATCTGCTAACATAACTTTATCCAATGTGCACATCACTACTCTTCCATGGAATTGACTAAAAAACTACTCCTTCCTGTACAAAGATGTCTTGCCTTGAACAAAAAAAACAATTGTGCTTTCAATTCTACCAGATGAATGAAAGTGTAAAAGAACATGGTTGAGTCAGTGTTGACGTCCAATGATAATTCCACGTACTACCACTTATTCTGCCTCTGTTTTTGCTAGATAAAATTTATTAGATACCCAAACTTTGAGCTAAGTTTTAAAAAATTCAAATACAGAAACTAACGAAAGCTTAAATTATTTTATGACCAGTAAACCAAAGCCTTATGGCGGCTGTGATGTCATAGAAATTACTAACAGCTTAGCTTAAGTCTCAACAGAATATCCTCAACTTGAGTGTAACTGTAGAAACCTTTGCTATGTATACAGACAGTTGCTGAGTTACTGATGAGATATTATATATATATATATTACAGTATCATTCTACACTATAATATAATACACACCTGTTTGGTAGAGTTGACAGTCCACAGTGCGTCATGTTCAACTCTCTCAATGATAGTAAGGGTGTGAATATATTGTCAGGTAGACCTTTAGATAGGTAATTCCCTGATATTACCAATACCTCAAGATTCTCCAGTGAAGACATGCTGTAACATAACATACAGGTATGAAATATCTGTTACATGGTGAGGACAGCAACATTCTAATCTGCCTGAGTTTCATATGGTTGGTATTGAGTGCTAGAGTGAGCTCAAGAAACAGAGGTATATATTCACAGTGAGAACCAAGAGATATTATCTAGGGAGAGGAGGACACTGATAAAGGCAAAGAAATGGCAAAGACATGTTCATAGCTGAGACACTGAGTAAGCCTACCCACATTACATGCAGTGTGAGGAATCAAATGGTGACATTGAGTCATATGTAAGTTCTATCATAAAGACTACTAACCTCTATGATAATAAATATAAGAAACGAGACTAAAAACTACCAACTCAGACCCTATCAGTATAAAAGTAATAGAATTTGCACGACCAAAAAATGGTTGCAGTTTGATAGGTGGGCTAACACAGCTTTATACAGTCCTACATTATTTACTAGCTTATAATATGCTAATGTACAAGTCCAGGGTGTATATTCCCTAGTCTTTACAGTCAGGATATTTAGAAATGTGCTATCAGGGCCATTAGAGGGTGCATGAATGTAGAGTGAGGGCTCAGCACCACTTCTGGTGGCCAGCCCTGTGTAGAGATATGGCTAAGTTAATTAAATCCTGCAATATCTGTGTTATGCACAGAGATATTACTCACCAGCCAATGGTTGAAAGATTCACTTCAAGTCCCTGACAGGTAGGAGGGTCAGACTTGTTTGCATTCAACAACAATATGTTGTACTTATAGATGGAAGAAAGCAAACCACCCTTCATAATTATAATTGTAACTTTTAAAACTGAATAGATGAACTTCCAGTGAAAGAGAAAACATTCGGGCTTGCAGCACGTGATACAAGTGGAACAAATCAGCCAATCAGCACTCAACAACCACCAACTGCATGGGATAAAATCTGATGGGAATTGATGAATGCAGCACAAAGCCTGGGGTCGTGGGTGCAGTGTTTGTATACAAACTATTGTCTGAACTCTAAACCCCAAATTCTGTAACATCTAACAATTTGTAACTCTGATAGCTGATCTGAAATATCCTATCTTCAGAGTACACAGGAATTAGTACTGTACACATGGTAAGCTATCAAGTAGAAATCCTATCCCTTCTAACCAACAAAAATGCAATTCACTTTCATTGATGACTGACAGCTAAAAGCAGGCGGAAAATACACAAAATTAAAAAATCTCATGAACAATGCTGACACGCTGACAGCTTAGCTCTAGTCTCAACAGACTATCCTCAACCTGAGTGTAACTGTAGAAACCTTTGCTATGTATGCAGACAGTTGCTGAGTTACTGATGAGATATTATATATATATATTACAGTATCATTCTACACTATAATATAATACACACCTGTTTGGTAGAGTTGACAGTTCACAGTCCCACATGTGCAACTTTCTCAATGATAGTAATGATGTGAATATATTGTCAGGTAGATCTTCAGATAGGTTATTCCATGATATATTCAATACCTCAAGATTCTTCAGTGAAGACATACTGTAACGTAACATACAGGTATGAAATATCTGTTACATGGTGAGGACAGCAACATTCTAATCTGTCTGAGTTTCATATGGCTGGTATTGAGTGCTAGAGTGAGCTCAAGAAACAGAGATATATATTTACAGTGAGAACCAAGAGATATTATCTAGGGAGAGGAGAACACTGATAAAGGCAAAGAAATGGCAAAGACATGTTCAGAGCTGAGACACTGAGTAGGCCTACCCACATTGCAAGCAGTGTGAGGAATCCAGTATATATTTTCCTAGAATGTTGTTTAGAGACATAAAAAAACTGCCTATGCACAACATACTTTGCATCTGTTTAGTATCTCGTAATTAGACATAAAAAAATCAAAGCCAATTATAAGGCAAAAGACCATAATACTGTACTATCATTGGATAGTTCTTCATCAATAAACAGGTAGTCGCCAGTGGTGGATATGAACCCCTCCTAGATGTTTCTCGTACTTCTTCCTCAAAAAACATTTTCATTAAGCCAAAAAGAAATAAAAATACACCTTTTTAGTTGACACTTTTTAATTTCTGACTGATATCTCACCTTATTTCCAATTATAATTAACTTTTAACCGGCACTTTTCTTTGTAGTAATTCCTACCCTTTAGACTGTGTACTTTGAAATGAGTCTGTTTTACTCGTTACATAAAGTATAGTTGCACTGGCTACAGGTTGACACAAAAACAAGCCTATCTTGATAAAATCATGCGCAAATGTAGAAACTATCGAGGAGTTTGTTCCTCATAATTAGAAATTGACAAATTATTTTTAATCCGTTTAAAAGCATCTGGTTAGCGAAGCATATGCCGTGTTCAATTTGTTATTCTAGCATTAACAATAACAGAATGCAATAATTATAAGTTTATGAAAGTAATTTGTTTTCTTTCTGATTACAAATATAATATTTTAGTATATATTGTAAATTTATAAGGCTTGCATTAGGAATAACGAAGCTAAAACATCATTTTCCTTAAAGTCTTAAAAATATATAAGTATAAAATAATACACTATGCCAATAAACTTATTAAAGTACCAAGCAAGCTTAGCTAGTTTAAGAAAAATTACACTAGGTAAATTACCATTATTTATAGAATGCTGGCTGATATTAGCTTTTGATGTAATTGAAGTAAATTATTATTTATCTTTCTAGCTAAGGATTTCTTGCAGTAAGTTTTGCTTTTATGCAGGGAGAAATGTCGTAACAAACGAGTTAAATTTTTATAGCACATAAAAATGTAATCTATAAGTCGAAGATATTTAAACTTAGCCATTAACTCATTTTAATTATAAATGTCTTGCAATGTAGCCTAAATCTAATACAATACAAAATATATACCAGTATATATAATATATTTTTACCATGCTGTTAATTACAGTATTTGTAAAACAAATTTTATGCTCATTAATTAAATGCAACAAATATTTATAAAATACTAATAATGTTGAATAAATAAATTCAATAATTCCTTTTCTATTTAATTAATAGCTGCATAATTTCTTGCAAGGTTGTATAAAGGAGTTGTAGCCCACAACTTATTATGTGTTCAATTGCCACATATGTCTTAGGAAGAAGAAAACTCCACAAAAATTCTTAGTTTGAAAATTCTAGTATAATTAAAATCACTTAATATATGTCTTTGAAATGCATTTTGCCACTCTGCAAAGTTGCAGGAACAAATATTGCATGAAGTAATAAATGATTTATGAAGTAATTAACAAACCAATGTAAAAACTGTTGTTGTATATAGAACACAACATATTGATTTTCTTCAATCTCCACATCAAATCTATATATTCAATTATATCTAACCAATGCTAACAAACTAAACATGCATGCATACAAATATTTGCATCATATGCAAGTAATATTAGCTAATTAGCAACTATAGCATTTTTTTCATTATCTTTATTGCTTGCATATGTCTAAGTATTATTAAAATAAGGTTTTTATTTGCAACTTTGCACCACAAATTGCATAAAATCTAAAAACTTGAGTTGTGACATAGGGCTACCTATACACAAATAGACCTTCATAAAACTCTCAATGATTTTATTCAACTCATGTATGCAAAAGTTTTGCTTTAAAACAATTCTTTTAAATCACCCTAGAGCAGGAAATTATTACAAAAACAGCTTCTCATATATAATCTTTCGCCAGATTAATTTTTTTTCCTGTATTTAAACTAACTTAGCAAGTGGAGATTGTGATATCACTCAGGTAATCACATATATATTATTCATAGCTGTAATACTTTAGCAATGAATAGATCGTGTTTAATTTCCACTCTACCTAGCAGTTTTTCAGAATTATAGAGCTATGTATATCGTGAAATTGAAATTGTTGTTTATAGCTAGACAAATTAACTTAAAAAGCTTACAATAATTAGATGATATTTGCATTCTTTTGAAGGTTATGGTGAAGCTACTGCAAAACTGGCCATTAGTTTAGCATAATATGCAATGCCACGCAAAAGCATGCCAAACAAGCAATGTTTATTAACTTTACCAGTGCAATTCTATCACCTTAAACACAAAAGCAAGTATAAAATACACATCCATATTAGATTAACTGTCAAGTTAAAAAAAGACAACATATATTCATGAGCTGGTTCTGTTTGCACAAGTACAATTTAGACCAGCTTATTATTTAGATTGCCACAAAAATATGACATAAAATATGTCTTTAATCATTATTTTGATATTCACTGGTTGAAGATATTTTTTATATCCAAATATGTAAATATTGTACATAAATCTTAAAAATTAACTAGGTGAATAAGGAAAACTGCTAATTTTATGAAACTGTTATGTTAATAAAGACAATGGCTATCAACAAGTCCCACCAGACCACAAACTAATTGTAAATACTAAAGCAATTACATAGTGCTATGTGTTGATCTAGCCTAGTCAATACACCACAAAGATGTATTATGACATACCACATTTTATGTACTGGGTTACCACTTATTCTAATGGGTATTTGTTTAAACTGTTATATACAGCTTTTTGCACTACCAATATACAAGCCAGTTGTTATTCTGTTACTTTTTATCTACAACTCTTTTTAATGCCAGTTACTTGTTAGCTTTAGTACAAACAGCTACACATTCTACTCTACAGCCAATCTTACTGTTAACTCTTGTTTAACAATATTACAAGAATCTAAAAATTTGAGTGTGTTTTAATTATAATATTCTATCATTATAACTTTTAAATGAAACAATAATATGATAAATGCATTATAACTTTCTGAAAAGTTTGTTTGCAAAGTATATGTTTTTGGAAAATAGTTTTACAACATTTGCTAGGAGCATTATATTTATTCCTATCTAAAATAATTTTGTTTGAACTGATATGTTTGTAATCATGCAATCAGAAGTAAAGCATCAGTAAAATGAGTATAAGTAGAAGCTTGATAGCTACATTAGGCATTGCTACATAGTACATAAATATATGGCCGTATTAACTACTTAGCTGCATTCACAGATAAATGCATGGCTGGCAATTACAATACCATGAATACATTATTTATTTAGCTGGGTAACTATACAATAATGCCAAAGTGAAAAGCCTTTGGTTATTAATGCCTGAAATGTCTAACAATCTACTTGGGAGACCACCATGTTGTTACAGAGTGAATGAGTTATTTGTTTGGCATTTGGATGATGGCACAAAGAAAGGCTATTTGGTTTGTTACTTGAGACTAGTAGCAAACTGCTACAGTCATAGCATCTTAGAAGATTTTGCATCACTTGCTAGAATTGTACATTATTTTAATGTAGCTATTGAAATTAATATCTCACTGAAAACACAGTATTGCAAAATCTTAAGCTGTACATAATTATATTATGCATCAACAAGTACTTCTGCTATTCGACTATCCCAGGTTTATTTTAAACTAGCACTGCCAAAGTGCCTTGACTCTATTACAGTGTTTACTAGCTAATTTTGTTCTTCTCAATAGTGAAATAGATCTATTGCAAGAAATTAATGACTAGATATAACAATAATGATTTTTAGGCAAGACTTTCGCATCTATATTGCTCATCTGCTAGCTTGAAATACCCCTCTCCTTGGACTAATCTCAGGCTTTTCATTGTTGTTTAAACAGTTTTTAAACTCCTATTTCAATAAATCATTACCAACACTGCCTGCATGTATTAATATTCATTAGTGCCATCAATGCACTGTGGAGACAGCATCTGATGTTCTGTATATTACATTATAGTACAGAGATACTAAATCCAAAACATCTAAAATAATTGATGCTTCTACCAGATTTTTAGCACACCTATAATATGTATTCCTGTAGTAAATATTAATAAGATGTTTTAACTGATAGTTTTTATGCCATTATAATAGTTTGATACTATAACTACAACTTGAAACTCTTTAACCAGCACATTGGTTAGTAATATTGCTTCTTGATATTTAATTGCTGGTTCACAAACTATCAATAATAGGGATGCATATCAAAACTTGACTGCATTCATAATATGATTTAATGCTAGGTAATGACTAAGCATGTCTGGCTGATATGAGGTGACTATTTTGTACACTGTTTAACAACATCAGCTTTTTGGGTTCATTTAAAGCATCTGCAAATCTGTATTATACATAAATACTGTTAGGGCCAATTATTTAAATTGTTAACCCTGAAATGCTTTTTACACTGTAATACTAAGTAGTAAAAGACATGTATATATATATAAACTGATTGTAATTTATACATAACATTGTAAATTTAAAAAAAAATCACAAAATACATAATTTATTAGCTAAATTTCAAGGCGTTTTGTAGGTAGTGGGTTATTGTCAATAAAGTAGAATCCGGGAAGTTGAGTAGCTTTATTCAAGAGGAAGGCTCTCCAACAGTTCTACCAAAGCCTAAATAACATGTATAAAATAAAGGTTATATGCACAATTTTTTTTCCAAAACAGCCTGCAACTGTTTTGCTATTGCATATGCCCTATGCCATTCATCAAGTGGAACAATTTTAACCAGGATATCTAGAAAAGTTGACACAAGGGCTTTATAAACTATGTAACAGTAAAACTGTGAGTAGAAATTAATTGACACTAATGAATAATGCTTTAGGTGCTGGCAACAACCATAAAAGAAAAGTTATATAACAAACAAATAGAAAAAGCACTAAACAAATCAACAGCATTATATACAATTGGGGCACATACATGAAAACAGCAGCTAGTGTCATTTTCTTAAGACAGCACTATTTTAGGTGTAAATTTAAGAAGTATTAGAAAATGCAGAAATTTACTGCAATTGGTTCATTTTATTTAAGTTAGTACATACTGAAGATCTCAAGTTTTTGCTAATGAACATGAGTTTTGGCCCGAAACTATAAATAAATAACTATCAATAAATACACCTAAATAATCAAGGCTCTTTTTAATTTTCTTTGATTTCCTATGCTATTTCTAATTACAGCAACTTCTGACTGGGGATCGCCACGGTTAGTTTGTAACAGTAGGCAATCCAAATGAAATGAATAAATAGGAAAAAACATGAGAAATCATGCAAAATTAAGAAGAACCTTGATTATTTAGGTGTATTTCTTGATGTCTCACTAATTTTAAGCAAAAAGCATTGTTCATTAGCAGCTAAATTGTAAAAATGGCTAAAAACTGCAGATTTCCAGTGTGTACTAAATTAAATAAAAGGACTCAATCACCTTTGCAACATAATTCAATAATTGCATGGTCAAGCAGAATAAACTACAATTAACAGCAACAACAGTGTAATAGTTGCGTAGAAAAGTTGTACTGCAAAAAACTAAAAGAATGCAAAATCTATAAATGTGTGCTACCAAGTAAATGCTGAACAGACATCATGAAATAGTGTATGAAATACAAACTATTAAACTTACCTGTTGATCTAATGCAGCCAAAACCTTAAGCTTAGAGTAGCGGAATGGTGCTGTTCGATGTTGATATGCTACAAGTAGCTAAGATGACTCAAATTCTTGCCTTTAGGAGTAAGAGGCCTCAGCTCAGTTTCAACAAAACTTCCAATAATCTCAACGGATGCGCTCAATTAGGAGCCACAACAAAGCACACCCATGTCATTTTAGTAAACTCTAAAAAATGAACGGAAATAAAAATGTTAGAGAGTAAACAGAGAAACATATAGTGATGGGGGAAAAACCTGTCAGCAAAGGTTATATACACTCATAGTCATAACACGAAGAAAAAGATAATGAATAACAAGCTATTCAAGATGACACAAGAAACCAAACAAATTTCTTTGACTAAAAAATATAATTAAATACTATATTACTTGGCAAAAAATATTTGTTTTGAACAACGTATTATTGGGAAGAATTGCCAGTGTCTTAAATTTTGAGATTAAAGTTTCTGCCTTATAGCGGAATTAGAGAGGCAATCAATAGTGTACAAAACGTGTTTTCAGTCATTGGCTGTTGACTAAATTGACAAAGTTAAAGAAAGCTTCCATATCATTATTTATTTTGTTCTCAAGTGTGTGGTTACAGTTTCATGAGTCAGAAATATAATTATTTGAGATATGAAATCAAATGTAGTCAAAAGAGTGTCATACAATTTAAAATGTAGTAATAGAGCTTTGACAATAATTTCTTCTGCTAAGTAAAACAGGTACCATTTTGTGCTACTTATCTTTTAGAGATGAACATCAAGGATGTTGAAAACAAAATAGTTGTAAATTACAACAAATACCTTTCTACTTACCTAACCAGAGAAAATAAGTTTTCAACCTTGCATGCACTCAGCTGGTTTTCAATGTTTGGATCAGTGACATCTTTATAACTGATAGCAGCAATATGTGATAGCTTTAGGAATTGTTACCTTAAATCTAAATTATATAGAACAAGAAGTGCAAAAATATGGCATTAGTACTCATTGCACAATACACACTTGCTAGAGTAGCTAATCTAGCATCACATTAATTTAAGAAAGACAAAATTTTATTACTGTTCACAAATGATGAATATTAAAATTTGAATAATTAGACAAATTAACAATGATATTGATGTTAGTTCAAACATTACTAATGGTAAACACCAAAATACTAATAGGAATAGTCATGTTAACATCAATTAGAAAAGTAAAGATAATTTGAAAATGAGACAGTTTATAGGTCTAACTCTTATAGTTGACAAGCAATTACAGGGAAGTCATATTGATGTAGGCCACCCTCAAAATGTAGCACTTTGAAACTAATAAAAAGACAGCACATATAAGAACATAATCTTAAAAATAGGCATATGTGACACCTATATTTTGATTAACAAAGAAATCTTCTTTACTTTATTAATCTAGCTCATATAATGGTATTCTGTCTTAGTATGTTATTTTAATACTTGAAATCTAATCAGCTACAGAAAAGTACTTCAATTCAAAGGCCTTCATAATTATTCTTTAGTTTGCTATTTAAATAGACAGTAAGGTTGATGAATAAAATAAAAGTTAGTAAAGTAAAAACTAAATAAATTGAGAATAATATCTCCACTCTAAGGTTATAATCCTTATAAATTAACATTTTAATACTCCTGTTATCCTTAGGTATAGTTGTTAGCAATTTAACTATGAGCTCGAAGCCAAATGTCAGTATCAGCATCCCCATTACATTGACTAAGACTGACTTTATAACCCTCAAGCTGTGGCACTCAATTTCTATAAGTAGTAACTAATAACAAATATAAAATTATTTATTTGCTACTGATAGTGATAATAATAATAATTAAAAATAATAATATGATCCATTAAAATAGAACTAATAAAGCCAACGACGTTAATGGTATGTCTAACTAAACATGGCATGTCTCGTCTGGCAGTGGGTATGTGGAGGGCCAGGCAACCTACGGCCGTCAACCCGTTAATGGCACAACTAAAAGAAGATACTCAAGAGAAGACAACAAAGTTGTCATGAAATGCTGCTTCAAAAGTACACCCAAATTGAGAGGTTATAGAAAAACAATGTATGAGCTCTGTAGACCCGGATCAAAGAATTATTTAAAAAGAATGTGCAAACGCTGGAAAACAGAGGAGAGTTTAACATCAGCGAATAGAGACTAGCGGATTAAGCAAGAACTATGAAGAAACACAAGCATTTTATGGAAGAAGAACTCCATAAGATTGAAGAAGGAACCTTGCAAGAACTAGGCACATCAATTGGTGAAGAAGATAATGAAGAGCTAAATTTGCAAATAGAGGATGTTATAGTACAACATGAGATAGCATATAAATCAGCCATGAGAATTTTAAGAAAACCTAGTTCAGAGGTGGAAAAAGTGTTAGTAGAAAAATTATAAATGAGCATAACAAACTATCTAATGATCGACCAACACTAAGAGCCCTTAGGCACATTGAGAGGGTCAAATTACTACAGGCAGTAAAACAGATTAATGATGTGCTAAACTGTGTTGAGATTATTAATACCATTGAGCTTAATAACACCACCATGGCTTGTGCGAAAAATAGTAACAGAACAAGTGTGTAACAAAAAGGAAAAAGAAAAACTGACAATGTACAAGTATGGAAAATACGACTGCAGAAGAAATAAAAAGAAATTAGATCAGACTTAAGTAAAATAGCAGAGTGAAAAAGTAGAGCTTACAATGATTCATTGAGAAGAATGGTTGAAGAAAAATATAGGATAAAGAACAAAGAGTGTGGTGTAGTGATTGAAAAACTGAAGCAAAACCTGAGAGCTGTAAGCCAGAAGATAAACATATATACAGAATGAGTTGATCAATATAATCAGAACACAATGTTTACAATGATAAGCGCTTTTATCAAGAATTACGAGAAAATGAATGTACATCTAAAGAGGCACCTGACAAGGAAATCAAAAGCATTCTGATAAAATATATGGGGTCAGCCAACTAAAAATAATACCAATGCAGAATGACTAAATAAAGTTAGCAACAAATTGGAGCATATGTAAAGACAAGGAAATTAGATCTTAGAAACGATGCAAACAACTGGAATAGCAATTAATGTCATAAGGTTGATAAGAAAAAGCATGAAACCTGGAAAACACAACTGAAATACCTGGAAGAAAAGATAGGAGAAATAAAGATCAAACTAAGAATTTTCCAAGGAGACTCTTTATCTCTATCCCTTTTCTCCAACTACCGATTCGCATGACAGAAGCGGCTCAATGATGCAAATTTCGACGAGACAGATAACAAACCATCTCCTATATGTGGATGACCTGAAGGTAAATAGGAAATCAAAGTCAGAACTGGAAGCTTTGGTAAACACTGCCGGGATCTTCACAAGGAATATAGAAATGAAATTTGGATTAAAAAATGTGCCACACTGGTTATGAGAAAGGGAAAGAAAATCAAGGATACAGGAATCAGTTTGCCTGATGAACAGGTAATCAAAGATCTGGGTGAGAAGCCGTATAAATATCTAGGAGTTCTTGAGATTGATAGAATACAAATATATGAAATGAAAAATAAGATCAAGGAGTACTACAAACAAATAAGAAAAGTTCTGGATTCAAAACTGAATGGTGAGAACACAATCAAAGCAATAAACACATGGGCAGTAACAGCAGTGCATTACACAGCTAGAATACTTGACTGAACTGTTTCATGAGCTAAAAAATATGGACTGGGAGACAAGGAAGCTAATGACAACAAACCGTGCACCCTATCCGAGAGCAGATGTAGGCAGGCTGTATTTTAGCAGAAGGGAAGGAAAAGGAAAACAGAAGGACTGCTGACAGCTGCGCAAGATCAACTATTCACTACTAGAAATTATAAAGTGGCTATGATGAGAGAACAGGGTAGCAAGAAGTGAGGAATGTGTAACGCAAGAGACAAAACTTCGATGCACGTATTGAGTGAGTTTGAGAAGGTAGCAGAAGGAGAATATAAGAAAAAACACAACCTTTTGGCATTGATAATTTCAATAGTAGTTGTGTGAACTTCGTGGGTTTCAGAAAAGTTAGAATTGGTACGGCCATCAAGCAGAATCAGTAGTGGAAAATGATAGTGTAAAAACCTTGTAAGATTTTAACATACACACTGACGTAGTCATCAAAGTTAGGAGACCCGATATATTAGTAGTTGACAAGCATAATGCTGAAACAACGATAATTGATATCACAGTCCCTGTTAACTACAGAGTAAAAGAAAAAAAATTCGAAAAGTTAGGAAAATATCAGAATTTAGCACTAGAATAAACCCGCCTTTGGAAAACATCAAAAAAGTCATCCCGTTGTAACTGGAGCCTTTGGAGCTTTATACAAGATTGTAGACTGGCTGACACTACTTGGAGTAGCTGAAAACAAATGCTCATTAATTCAGCAGACACCCTTACTAGGATCAGGATAAGCTCACATCCTGAGGAAAGTTCTATCCATTTCAGCCTAGTATAACTAGGCCAATGGTAAAAGGTTACACCAGCTAAAAAACTATGGTCAATCAACAATAATAATAATATACAACTATATTAGTGCAGTTGGTTCTATTATTAGATTAGCATATCGATTATGACTTTTCGATTGCCACCCTGATACTATGAGTAAAATGTACAAGCATACGTGAAAGTATAGATATGATCATAAGTATAAAAATAGGTATAAGTATAAATATAAATATAGGTACAAGTATAAAACGAATGATTATATTATTAATAATATTAGTCAGTGATACCTATAACCGTAATGGTTTTTAGACTTACAGTTATCATTAACATTAGCTGAGTAATATGATTAGTTAAAATAATGGTATTCATTATTATATCATAGTTATAAGTTATAACTCTAGTCTCTAAAGAGCAACAGCAAGTGTAATTGGGATATTCATATTAAATTTCATATTCACATAGTGCAATGTTTATGTTATGAACTAATTTATTCCTTCAACATTTAACTATAAATATGATTAACACTAACTTTGACCAGCAGTATTACTAAAAGAAGCGTATTACACATATAAGGTAATAAAATTCTAGTAGTAGGACTAATAGTATTACTAGGTCCAGTATTATTCTTGTTATCTTATTCATCATTCATGAGTTATCAAATTTAAAATTACTACTTATTAGCATCAGCATATAAAAAGTAAGATCATTAGGAATAATTATCATGAGGTATGATCTATGATTTGCATTATTCATATATAGTTTAATACCAATATGATATATTATTATTGCTGATAGTCTATGTTATAGTTAAATTTATACTTATCTTTACAGTTAGCTATAGTAGCACTTATTAGTTATTTGTGGTAGCCAAACTAATGTTTAATATTAATAAATTAAACTAAGTATCATAAAAGTGTTACTAAGAATTTTAATTATAATCGCAATGGTGATCATATTACTTTATTATAATTATTATATTTTATCATTAATGCTAAACTGAGTTAATGTATATACTTTGAGTTTTACTATTACTCATTATATTTACACTTATAGTAAAACTAAATATGTAAAAGTTATACTTATACTATTATTATTCGTATTTCATTAAACTTACATCTAAGATTGAGTCCTATTACTACTACCACTGATACTAGTACTACAACTAGTACTTGTACTGCTACTAGTACTAGTACTACTACTACTACTAATAGTACTGTTACTACTACTACTACTAGTACTACTACTAGGTCTACTACTGTACTAGTACAACTACAAACTTTGAAAATAACTGCAAGAAAGGTATGACTTACTCTTTTTCTTAGTCTTACTGTGACTCTCAGTCGTAATGTAAAATAAAATTGTGAACTGTAAAGTTAAACCCAAGGCTGAAATTTATTTAATTAAATTGAGACAATCTGAATCATTGGCTCAATCCTTGAGTTTGACTATTACTATTATTATTAGTGTTACGATTGTGATTATCATTGGCATTATGCCATTATCATTATGATTGTAATTGTGGTTTTTCTAACATTAATTATAATCATAAATTAAAAGGTAACGATTATTGATAATTATTTTCATTTTGTAATCATAATGATAATCATAATGATGTAAATTTTGATGTAAATTTTGATGTAAAACCAAAATACTAAAACTAAAAGTAAAAGTTATAAAATTAAATGATAAAATATTATAATGATAATTATTATTATTATATTTATTATATTATTATTGAATATATCATTTCATTAGAAAATAGGTTGCAGCTAAGCATGATTAAAATTCAGTAAAAATTAGTTTACTAACAGCAAACATGCATGCGTCTTGTCAACATTCAATTCGTAGTGCCATAGCGAAGCCAGATTACTGGTAGTACGACTACTAGTACTAGAACTACTACTCCTAGTGATTACAGATCCTTGGCGATTTTAGCTGTGAGTGACCTTTACCTCACATTCTCGTCATGCGCGCGGCATTAGACTAAGTAGAGGGTATAAAGCACTGAGCTGGAAAAGAAATAATATATTTTAATTATAGGTAATACTAATAGTAATATAATTTATGGTAATATATAGGTAATATTATTGAGTTCATTGGTATGGAGTATAGACCTATCAATGATAGTATCAGTATCAATTACCACTTACGTACTACTTCAACTTATAACTTACCTTCAACTCAAACTGCTTGGAATCATTTGTCTTTGATCTTATTCATATTGATATTCATATTGGCATTGTGATTGTCATTGTGATTGTAATATAGTAATAAATATTAATATTTTTAGTTCAATATCAATGCCGAACATATTGTAATAACTAATAAGATAATCATAAGGTTGATATATTTTGCTAATACTAATACTAATAGTTATAGTAATTCAGTGTCACTCTCACTCTGGTGGAGTGAAACTCAGACTTAGAGTTAGAGACAGAGTGAGTCCGAGTAAGTCTGAGTGTTGGTAATAATAATAGTCATATAAATTTAAATTATATTTACTTATTTCTAGCAATCACAATGGCAATAGTTATAGTAACTTTCACTTACTCTTGAATCATTGAACCTGAACTAAAAGTAAAATTAAGCATTATGATTATGATTATCATTATGATTATACCTATGATTTTATTATGTTTAAATTAAAAATCAATATCATGATAATATCATAGTGGTAGACATATTATTGATGAATGATAATATAAAAGTAATTTGATAAATTATACATTGATTTTGAATTAAGGTGATACTGATACTAGACCGGTACTGAAAGTGATAGTAATACTAATAGTAATAGTAATAGTCATATAAATTTAAGTTATATTTACTCATTACCGGCAATCACAATGGCAATAGTAACTTAAACTGTAACAGTAATGGTATGGGTATGTTTGAAATTGTCACTATCAATATTGCTATGAATCAAAATATAATGCTATCATACCAATAATTTAAAATAGTATTACAAAGCTTCAGTAGCAACTTTTACTTGTACCAGTTTGGAATTTTGAATTATACATATTCTTAGTTAAAGTCTTCAAGTTTATTGTCAAAATGAACTTGAAATTAAAGACTTAGTAGTAAAAATTAAACTAAAACTGACTGTTAGTGACTAAGATTAAAAATAAGTAATTTTAAATATCGATTTAGTATTTTTCTTACTCTTTGTCTTAAAATTGACTTTTATTTTGCACCTACTCCTGGTCAATGATTCTTTTTTCTATTTATATTACTATTGCTATTAGTATAATTGACTTAAATTTAATAATAGATATGATTATATCTTTATAAATATGATATTTGATTTTATGAATAGTAATTCGAAAACTCTTTGGTATTATTTATTTTTGATCATTGTAGTTATTATCATTATATTTGTATAATAATTATGATTATCAAATTCAATATCGATATTTGTATTATGGTATGGATATCTGCCTCCATCCCGTGTTCTGTTTTGCAGTGCCTTTTTACATTCACGTCTAGGTTCACATTGCGATGGTCATACTGATAGCACTTGGGGACAGTGATGAGCATAATGATTATCACTAATATTAAGATTATCGTTATTAGGATTTAGAATAATTTAATAAACAAGCAACTTAAAACAAATGTTTTTACTAATATACATATTAATTACTAATATAAATATACTACTATGAATATTATAATTATTATACTTTACAATTCAAAGTAAGATAATCATAATACGAACTGGTAAAATTAAATATAAAGTAAATGTAATAATACTAATAGTAGTTATCCATTCCCCTTTGGTTTCACATACTAATAATTGGAAACCTCTGTCCTAATATTATTTCTATTAATATTGCTCAAAGTTTGATCCCTATTTAATTTTATAGTTCACTCACCAGCTACATAATTTTATTAAAATACATGTGGTATTGGTTATAGTACTAGTGAAACTTGAAGTTGAATAGCATGCTTATTACTCACTGCTCTTTGCTTACATTATTAGGGTTACTCTTTAGTCTTAGAGATACTCTAACATAAACTTGAAAGCTGGAGGTAGTACTAGTCTAGTGCTGTGTTAATCCTACACTGTTGACTTATCAACACTGTGACTATAATTATGACTCCTAAGTCAAAGTCATTTTCATATAGTAGTAATCATTATGACAGACTGAAAGTCAGGAAGACTAAATATAATGGTAAAGTGTGTAAGAATAAATCATACTTAATCAATTACTTTTAGTTTTGTTACCAGTGTTGGGTCAACTTTCAGAATAAAGAATAAATATAATTATAAAGATAAATGGATAAAAATTCCAATCATGGTTTAATGTGCCTATTTTAAGCTGTTAATTTAATTACTATAATATAAGTGCTCAAAATACAACTTTTGATTTTCATAATTATGTTTTAATTTAATACAGATACCATAGTATCATATACGGTAGAATCAGTTGTATCTTATTTAATAATGAAGTAACTTATTGCACCTTTTACAGTTAATAATTATTCACTTGTTAGTCTTTGAACTGGGACAATGTTAGAAACTTGAAGTAGAATGAAGTTTGATTTCAGTTACCGCAATGGTATCTGCAGTCACAATAGGGATATGCATATAACTATGTTTATATTTGTGAAAAATATATAGTCAAAACTAGATAAGGTAATAGTAATTATAATTGGTTTCACTTTTAATATATTCCTATAAACTGGAAAATAGACAGAAGCATTTAATCATGAAAGTAAACCTAGTGGAAGTAAATCAATTCACTAAGTATAGTAAAATATTTACTATTCAGTAAGTTTATTTGCTTTAGTTAATTGTACTTGATTATTTCTGTCGGTTTTTCAGTTGATTTTTCTACCTTTTGCTATAGCATATCAAACTACCACAAAGTCATGCTTCCGTATTACAATTATAAACATAGTGTTACTGTGTAATGTTATAGTAATGTAATAGTAATATTTGGATCATTGTAAGTATTTCTGTTGTTTTACTGATTGATAAATATTTTTTAGCTTGCATGGATATTTGCAACGATCAAGATGTCATTTGAACCTGGACTAGAATAAAGATGGCAAATCGAGAAGCTAGCTACAATTATTCTGCAGAAAGAAACTTGGTAAGCAAAAATAAGCTGCAGCATTAAGCAGTAAGCAATATGACGATGAACTTTGCTTGATTTTGATTGACCTTAAAATATCTGGTCACCTTTCACCAACGTGGTCCTGCGCGGGTGGCGGGTGACCTTAAAATGTCTGTTGCACGTAAAATAAATTTTGTGACAGTCAAAAGTATGCTGATCTTTTTCGTATTTCAGTGCATCGGTGTCTTAGCTTAAGAGCTGAACCCAACAATTATGATCTAAAGCTGTTTTTTACTAGAAAGTGATTTTACTGTCTTTCTGAATATTCTTGGTTTTTCAGCTTGATGAATTGAATAAATGGATTTGATTTCGGGTATTATGTAATGGATGAAAGAAATTTTTCTTAAATTTGTACTGAGCAATTTTTGCTATTGCTATGATGTTTAGTGATAAAATTGCACCCTTAATAACCCTGAAAACTTTCATTACTAGCATTTGTTTATGTTCATTTTTAGGAAATTAAAATGAAGACACAACTCACCGATGCTATCTCACTGTGCCTGCATGCAGTTTATCTAAAAAGGTACTCCTATTAGCTGGCTCTTGCCCAATACCTGGTTGTCTCTGTAACTATTTTTTGCTCGCAGATGAGTTTTTTGAACTTGACATTTTATTGATTTTGAAAGTTATAGTGAGCTTTGAACTTGCTAGCATCGTTTTTAAAGACTTGCTGCAGTTTTTATCAACATTTTTTAAGTCAATGGTGTTAGTTTGGAAGCTCTCTCACTCCTCTCTCTGTCTCTTTCTCCCACACCTTCCACTCAACCTCTCTCCCTCTCTCCCACCCTCCCTCTCTCCCACCCTCCCTCTCTCCCACCTTCTCCCTCTCCCACCTTCTCCCTCTCTCTCCCACTCTCCATCTCTCCCACCTTCTCTCTCTCCTAACCTTTCTCTCTTCCCCTTTTCCACTATCTCTCTGACTCTCTCCCTTTCTCTCTTCTACCCCATCTCTCTTCCATCCTCTCTCCTAACCTTTCTCTCCCACCCCCACCCCTCTCCCACTCTCTTTCTCTCTCTAGTTTGCATGGCTTTACCCAATTCTGGTTTATTTTTTTATTTTGTTTCAGAGTATCCAAAAGGAAAGCTAAAATTTATTTAATATATATTATACCAACTTGAGCTTTACATATAATATCAAATAAAGGCTGTGTTTTGTTAAAACAATGTTTGCAACTTTGTAGTATATTCAAATTCATAATTTATTTGTAGAATCACACAACAAGACACTACTCTGACACACTCGCAAGTTGCCACTGATCCAGCAGTATAGATGATTGTTTTCTCCACTGGCTATGCTGTCACGCTTTACTGTTGTGGTGTTTGAAACAAACCAATTGTTTGCCTACGCAGATTAGGGTGAGAAAAAAAGTGAGAAATGAAAGCTGTTTTTAATACCAACTACACTTAGTTTTTATTGAATGAAAAACAAAGTGAAATCATTAGTTATCCGTTAAATGATTATATCACTGTTTATAAAGATGAAACACAAATAATCTTATATTATGCTAATGAAATTTGGCTTTCAAATAGCTTTTTTCTGTATATTTGTTGAGGAAGTTTATCTTCAACAAAACTTTGTAGCTGTTGAATATGTGGAGAGTATTTTATATTGTATAAATTTATAGAGTAAAAGGTTCCTATCAAACTTTTACAACTTAGCTCATCTACGGTTTAAAAGTGTGAGTCACCCTTCACACTAGAGTTTTATAAAGTTTTAATGAATGTGCAGTATTTCATAAAATATTGTGTGTCTCGTAAATTGAGCTATTTCTACCTTTTCAGTGAGATTGGAGTAAACACACCTCAAAATTCACATCTGGTATCACATTGATTTATCGCAAGTCAAAGTACACCTACTAACTCGTCCTTCCTTAATACCTGCTTGCTTTTGCACTTCTACTCATTTCATATACCTAACATTTCTCTTACAGATGAATTACATCTTTTAAGTTGTAAAAGCCTTAAATAGCATGAAATTAATGAGGTTTAAACCTTGGCCACACTAACTATTGATGCGTTTATTGATGGGTTAAATTACACGAAAATATTGTCTCTTTCTTTTTAGTTTCACCTAGAGTATTACATACTATTGATGGAGGCTTTGCTGAAGTTTTTGGGTGATGATTTGTCAATAATTTTCCAGAGAAGATGATGCCACGGTGGCTGGCATCATTATGCAGTTTCCAAATTTCTTTCGGCTTTGCTCTAGTGAAAATGTTGGAAAACAATCAACAAAAAGGTTTGTACCATAAACGAAATTATTGTGTGCGAAGTTATTGTGTGCGTGTTGCCAAAGCATAAAGTGTGCTGGACATTTTTAAGTTTCTGTTGAGATGCGTTTTTGCTTTTCCTGCATGAAAAAAGTTTCAGTTTAAGTTAATATCACTAGCGGAGTGCCCACCTATATTTTAAATCATATTGATGCATAAGTTCTTTTTGTAATATTAAAAGTATAACTTGCTTAATTGCTATTCAATGCCCTTTGAAGTTTCCAACTGTAATTAATTAGTTGATTTGGCAGCATAGTATCGATGATTGATGAAGGCAGCCGATATAATTATAAGCATAAATATCTATATCTACATGAAGATGTCATTCCCAATGATTGTTATTCTGAAATCAGCTGATTAAGTTATCACAAACTAAACATTTTGACCAGCGGCTTGCTATGCAACTCGGTGAAATTTCAGACCTATATAAATTGAATTTCTTACTCAAAATCGTGAAGGTATTAAAGTTTAAAGTGAAAGTTTAAAGGGTCATCTCTCTGCGAATTCTAATAGCATGGTGCCAATTAGACTTGAAAAAATTTCAAGGCACTATAAAGCACTAAGCCCATTCTTACAAGTAGTTTCAAAGTGCACTGGAATTTCAGTTTACTTGTCATTGTATAGAATCCTGATCTACACTATATATAGCATTCACTATTGCCTGCTTCTTCTAAGCATCTATAATGTATTAACTACAGTTTGCTTTGAGAAGTGAATTTCTACTTGGTATTTTTTCCTTATCGTTCTGTTGTTTGCCAGTAGTCTTAATTTAATGGATTTTCCCTTTTCAAAAGTGGTTGTGACAATCAAAACACATCATGCAGCCTGCAACTACACAATCAGTTAGTAATTTCTTCCATTAAAGTAGCTCTTCTGGTTACTCTTGCTCACCTAAAAGCCTGAGCCTCATTCAAATTGCAATTTTTTAGAGTTGTTAGTTTATCATGCAGTCTTTCATTTTTTTTTGTTAGGCACAAAATTAGTATCCACTAGACCTAATCTTTCATCTGCATGTATGCCTATTGTTTGTTCATTAAAGAAAAACCTCTGCTGAATATTGAACTAATAATGAAAATAAATTCCCTAAACTAAAAGTAGCAGTGTGATTTTGGTATTACAATTAGTTGTTAGCATAGAGTCAAGTTATTGACAGGAATTTTCAAATTGAAATGAATGAATTTCATTGTAAGTCAGCAAGATTTATTCTAAGTAAACATAGCATTACATCGTGTTTTATTTAGCATTTGCAGAAGGCAACATATATTTTAAGGATTATTGTAAACTTAAATGTAATTTTAAGTACTTTCCATGTTTGTTATTGTAGATGGTCTTGTTCTTTAGGATGGATGTGACAACTCCTTGTGTCAAGCTTAACTGATTTGACTACTGAATCCCAATCATATGTTTTGCCAAAAAATGTGAAAATGGAGTGCATGTCTACTTTATTTGAGAAAATATTAAAAATACTTTTGAAACTTCATCTAGCCAAACAATACAACAGTTTCATTTTATTAAAAAATATCATTTGCACAAAAATGTATTATGTAATCGAACAATTTCTAGAAAAAAAAGTGCTTTCCTCCAGTTTTGCTAATGAACTACATTTTTCATTACATGCTTGTTTTTATAATTTTATTAATTGTTTTTTTTGGTGAGTCAATTAAAGTCAATTCAACCTAGAAAAGTCTGAATTTCAGACTTAATTTCAAGCTAGAATATTCACATTTTTAGGTCTGCGTTTGCAAACATTGTTGTGTTACTTTACTTTTTATATTTTTTGAAATAAATATCTTTTTAGCTTGTGCCTATTCATGATTAGAATAGTATAATAATATTTAACTTTTCTTCAATTTTAATAGATGAAAATGTTGATCAGTTGGAGTATTCAGTTTAGCTGAATTTTACTTGCTTCTGCGAAAACAATCTTTTGGAGTTGTCTGCCCTCTCTTTAGGTAATTTTTTGACCTATGGTTAACGTAATAATTATAACTTTTTAAAGATGCTTGTGAACCTAACAATATAGCATAACTATCAAACCACATTATTCAATATCTGCATAAAATTTAGCCGATAAGCTGCCACCCAATAAGCTTGAAAAGATATTAGAATTCTAGCTCAGTGCTGCCATCAATGTAGATATTTATAATGATATAAAGCCAAAACTCATTATTTATAATGATATAAAGCCAAAACTCATTATTGCATGAAATTATCTAACCATTCCTGACAAAGAATCGAGATAATAACTCCAAAGTTGGTCAGTTGAAACCACAGCAATAATACCTTACTCCTTATAATTGTCAGGTTTAATTTTATACCAAGCCCCAATAAGTACATATCACTATGACAACACAGCCTAAGCACCTCCAATGCAAGAAATTTAGTATTGTGGTGCTACAAATCCTCCAGTTACAAATGAGTAGAGCTTTCATGATTATTGGTCTACCATAATGTTTATTTAGTTTTAAGGACTAGCATAAATGCTATTATATGCGGGAGGTATTTGAAAAGCTTCCAACTCCATCTTCAACTACGGGCTATTATAATTATGCGGATAAACGAGATACTACACTCAGACTGCCCTGTTATAGTACTATGATTGGCTACTGCAAAATTTTTGCCGATAGACAACATTTAATTATGATGTAATGTATCTCGTATTGGTACATAAGTGTTATGTCTGAGGACGAGATACTGTGAAATTATGCCCTAGAGGAATCAAATGGTGACATTGAGTCATATGTAAGTTCTATTATAGAGACTACTAACTTCTATGATAATATATATTAGAAACGAGACTAAAAACTACAAACTCAGACCCTATCAGTATAAAAGTAATAGAATTTGCACGACCAAAAATGGAAGCAGTCTGAGAGGTGGGCTAACACAGCTTTTTACAGTACTACATTATTTACCAGCTTATAATAATATGCTGATATACAAGTCCAGAGTGTATATTCCCTAGTCTTTACAGTCAGGATATTTAGAAATGTGCCACAAGGGCCATCAGAGGGTACATGAATGTAGAGTGAGGGCTCAGCACCACTTCTGGTGGCCAGTCCTGTGTAGAGATGTGGCTAAGTTAATTAAATCCTGCAACATCTGTGTTATGCACAGAGATATTACTCACCAACCAATGGTTGAAAGGTTCACTTCAATATGCCCCTGGCAGGTAGGAGGGTCAGACTTGTTTGCATTCAACAACCAATTATATGTTGTACTTATAGATGGAAGAAGGCAAACCATCCTTCATGTTTATAATTGTAATTATTAAACTGAATAAATGAACTTCCAGTAAAAGAGAAAACATTCGGCCTTGCAGCACGTGATACAAGTAGAACAAATCAGCCAATCAGCACTCAACAACTACCAACTGCATGGGATAAAAGCTGATGGGATTTGATGAATGCAGCACAAAGCTTGGGGTCGTAGGGTGCAGTGTTTGTATACAAACTATTGTCTGAACTCTAAACCCCAAATTCTGTAGCATCTAACAATTTGTAAATCTGATAGCTGATCTGAAATATCCTAGCTTCAGAGTACACAGGAATTAGTACTGTACACATGGTAAGCTATCAAGTAGAAATCCTATCTCTTCTAACCAACAAAAATGCAATTGGGGGGGAATACACAAAATTAAAAAATTATCATAGAAAATGGCTTAAATGCTACACGCTGACCTGACAGTTTAGCTCTAGTCTCAACAGAATATCCTCAACCTGAGTGTTAATTGTAGAAACCTTTGCTATGTATCCAGACAGTTGCTGAGTCACTGATAAGATATTATTTAAATTACAGTATCATTCTACACTATAATATAATACACACCTGTTTGGTAGAGTTGACAGTTTACACCTCACCATGTACAACCTTCTCAATGATAGTAAGGATGTGAATATATTGTCAGGTAGACCGTCAGATAAGTTATTATCTGATATATCCAATACCTCAAGATTCTTCAGTGAAGATATGCTGTAACATAACATACAGATATGAAAACAAAGATAACTCTAAAGATAACCTAAATACTAATATATGATAGATTGAGAACTAGATAGATGATTCGGTGATGGGATATTATATATATTACAGTATCATTCTATACTATAATACTAAATACTAGCTAGCAGTATGAATAGTCACTAAATACTAGCTAGCAGTATGAATAGTCACTAAATACTAGCTAGCAGTATGAATAGTCACTAAATACTAGCTAACAGTATGAATAGGTGGGAGTACTCTGTGTAGTGTGTATTCACCTAATATTTAAGTATAGTCTGCTGGTAAAGTGGATAAGGGGGTATTTACTACTGTAAGGGTTCAAACTTCACCACTGACAAGAACTTCTCATTTTCTTCTCTTATACTGCATGTGTTGGACACAATATCATACCTGGTCCAGGCAGCATTCCTGTATACTCCAGATACCCTCAGATGTGTGAGATGAGGAAACAGTGTGTTGATATTTGGAGGAATGTCATACACCAGTCTAACATGAGTAACTGTATGATGTCTACTTTTCTTCTTGATCTCTTCTATAGTGTAGGGTGTAGTACTTTTCCACATCCACTCATCATCAGCCCCATCTATACTGGATGTGTTGAACCACACACTGTACTTCTCTACAAAATATCCACCACTTCATAAATAATAATAATCAGTTTGACTAACTGATTATACACAGTATGCCACTGGCCAGTAAATCATGTTGAAATACCTCAACTTCACAGAGAGAAATATTAGTGTTAGAGTGAACATTAGCTGACAACTAAAACAGCTCGTTTTTTGGATTCCTAAATTGACCAGCAGTGAATAGAAATTAGTGTCAGGTACTGTTCACAGTGAATAGTATGTTAGATCAATGTTGATATAAAGAGTTGTGAAGTTGATTCTTTGTATTTATCACAATGAGCCAAGTTATGTTCAATGGTGATCTTATATATGTTCAATGGTGAGCTTAAATATTTTCAACAGTGATCTTATTTATGCTCAATAGTGATATTATATATGTTTAATAGTGATCTTATTTATGTTCAATAGTGATATTATATATGTTCAATGGTGATCTTATTTATGCTCAATAGTGATATTATATATGTTTAATGATGATCTTATTTCTGTTCAATGATGATCTTAGATATGCTCAATGCTGAACTAAGTTATATTCAAAGCTGAACTTATAAATGTTCCATGCTGCTCTAATTTTTGTTGGAAATAAGCTTCTGCAAAAATTATTACTGATCACTCTGAACTAACTTGTCATAACTTCTAACCAGTATGAGAGTATAGTAATGTGGATTTTATTGTATATGATAGTTGAATATAAGAAATGCAACAAAAAATAACTTCTAAAGATTAAAATAAGAAAAAAAAACATGAAAATAAGCATTTGCAGAATTTTTCTACGACTGTAAATTCAGTTAACTTTGCTCAATATTAGCAGAACCTGCTAAGACCATAGTGTGTGTCATTACATTCTTGCTCTGTAGTGTAGCGATAACCAAGCAGTTGTGGTGTGTAATGGTTAGCACACCTGTGTGCAAGTCCGAGGTCTGTGATAGTAACCCAAGTACGGGAGGAGGGAAGGGGAAGTTTTATAACTAATTCCAGCAGTTAGTAAAGTGTGGTAGTATTCCAAGAGGAGTTGAGTGGCCAGGGAAGCTTGAAGGAGTAGTATAAAAAAGGCAGCTGAGTTCTTGAAAAGTGGGTAAGGTGTAGTGCCGAGAGCACCCAGTGACGCTTGTAATGTAGTGGTGAGTGCGCCTGCTTGCAGGCTGAAGGTCTCAGCATGATTCAAAGTTTTGTAGCGGTCAAATTCTTTTTTGTGCTCCTATTCAGCATCTTTGAGTGCATGTTCTTAAAAAATGTTATGGGATCTACAACAAAAGATAAAAGTTGGGTAATATTTAAACTGTATTAGTATGAACAGTAAACATTTGGTTAAGATATACAATCACAAGCAGCTTATAAATTAAGCTCAACTTTGAAGAAGCTGAAGTCTAAGGCCAAAACTAATAGTATCAATGATGTTAGCTATAAATCTTTCAGCATATTTTCAGCACCATAGTACCAATAGTTTGATTCTGAATAACCATACAGGCTGTGGCAAACTTATGATCATTATGTTGCGCAGTGTTTGGGTTAGTTTGAGCTTATCAAAATTTAGTAACAATTTTGGCCATCATTTTATTTTACTTCTTTCTTAATTACAAATGCAAGAGCTGTTGGGCATAATTAGTTTAGTTAATAGAAGCTTCTCTGCATTAAAATTATCTCAAAATGTCAGTGAACCACAATTTAAGCTGGAGTCAGCATTTTATATGGACCCCTCATATCGAGATAACAGATATTGATAAGTTTCAGTATGTCTATAAATTGAAAAACAAATAAAGTACTACCAAGAAAAATATTGCTACTTAAACATATTTTTATATTTAATTGTGCCGTACAAAGATAAATAAAAGAATAAACTGGTAGCACAGAAGTTATTAAAAATTTTTGCCAACTCACCACTAATATTGGCATTTTGGTACTTAGCTATAAAACAAGAAGCTAGCTTGGCAGCTGCTTAAGGCTAATAACTACTTGTAGGCTGCTAAACTGCATTATTAACAATATGGATACTTCTACAATGAGGGGGGGGGATTCAAATTAATGAATTTAGCACAAATTGCTAGGAGGTGAAGTGGAAATAAAAAGCTACATTTTTTGAAAATATATTGTTACAGGAAAACTTGTATCAAATTGATATAGGAATAGAGTAGTTTGGGAAATATCAGTTAATGTGGTCTCTTAAAAGTTATAGTTGCACAAATTCAATTATCTGTCTACAGCAATAGTCATACTGTCATTGTGATTGTGATATAAAATCAAAATGACAACGTTAAGCAAATGATTGAGCTTACCTTTTGCTGCAATGACAACTTCAGTTCCTAACTCTGAAAGAAAGTGATCATCTTCTATCTCTGAGAGGTAGCTGCAATCTTTACCCATGTGATGAAATGATTCAATGTTTTCCATGTTGTGAAGTTGTTTGGAAGCACAAATTCACTGAATCTCAAAGCACAACCTCTTAGTCTGAGCCTCTGGTGTTCACTATGCCGGCAGAATATTTCTTCTGTCAATAGCAGTGAATGAAAACTATGTGCTGTTATGTAATAACATTTGTTTTGCTCTTTCGATGCTTGGTAAGCCAGTTTCTTGCCTTTGAATTACAATTTAAATATTTCCTTACTATAGCTCTGTTATGCAACATCTTCTTTTGTTCCACCAGGTAGTTTACACAAGTTTACACAAGGCTTTTGAAGTGGTTCACCTGATCCACAATTGACTATTCAGTAGCTTGTTTCATTGTTAATTTTAAGCTTCTTGTTTGAAACACATTTGCTGATAACTGAGTACATTGGAGTTTAATGGTGCATCTCCCTGATTTCTCTTTTACACACATTTTAAATTAGTTGGCTTTCCTTTCCATGAATGAAATTGACTAGTGAAGCCTAAACTACCCACGCAAGAGATATGTGCAGTTGAAATTTTTTGTTGATAAATTCAACTTCAGTCTTTGATAAACGGAGTGGGGCAATGTTTAATAGTAGTCTGGTAACAAGCTATTTGAAAATGTCTTGGCTTCAAAAAAATTTCGAAATCATAAACAGCTAGTAGGTTGAAGGAGTTTCATTCCACTTATTATATGCTCCCCAGTTAGGTTGTATTTCTTGTTTTGTACTAAGTATTATATACCTATATATCCTTATATAACTTTCATATCAATTGCTAAACATAAAATAACCATTAATATGATATATTTGCAATAATATTTAAATTTTTCCAAATTTGTGTTGAAAAAAAGCATTAAATGCATTAATAATAACATTTTTTCAAAAAACAAAAAATATAGGAAATGCAAAATTAATAGGTTTATGCAGAGCAAAGAAATTTATTTGTGTGCCAATTATAAAAAGCAATTGACTCAAATTTATTTAAATGCACATATATTTCAATAGTATTCAAATAAATTGCACGTAAAATGTATAAATAGCATCTAACTGGGAAGCACCAATCGAAATGACCCAAATGTAGGGTCCTAGCTTCCTATAAAGGTTTGTGATCATCATTAGTGCACATGTGAACGAATAATGTTGTTAGGTGAACAACTGCCGATTGTTCCATAATTCTTATGTAAATAAAATTTTGCTTGAACATATGTAGTTGTAGCATTGATCTCACTTTCTGCTCCTATCAATTACTGTTTAGCTTCATTAAGACCTAGGGTTGATAATTACGTAATACTTGTGAAAAGTAGCGTTGGCTTAACAACTAAGTGGTTTCAGAGCTACTACAAAATATTTTTCAGCTTACACTAATTGGATTAATTTTCAATTTCATCAAAATAAGTGCAGGTCTAACAACTATTAGAGGTGTGGTGCAGGCTATACCAACAATAAAAGGCTCTTTGAACAACTTTAGTGCAAGCACTGCAGTAATATTTCTCTCTGTGTTTAGCTTATATGAATATAAGTGTGTGTGCGTGCATGCGTGCGCGTGTGTGTATGTATATTAAGTTATCGTTTTCTTTTGTTTGCAACGTAAACTCACACCACAAGCTTTTATAGACAGAAGATGTACTGCAACTGTGAGATGACAAAAACTTTGGTTTCTGAATCACCGGCTTTCCATGTACCGATCTCAGGTCGATCTCAGCGAGATCGATCCATGGAAAGACGCCAAAGATCGATCTCCGTCGATCTGAGCTGGTCGGTCTGTGGAGCTCGAACTCAGATCGATCTCATGTCAATAAGACCATGGAAAGACGCCAGATCGATCTGAGAAGTAGAAAAAGACTGCACGCTACAATGTTGTCTGCTAATAAAAATGATAACTTATTGATAGTTACTAAGCAAAGTGTTAAATAATTATGATAGCCACCTTTTCAGATGCCAAAACTTTGACTTTCAGTACAATGATTAAGAAAACTCAATTATATGCAGTAGAAGGTAAAAAAAATTGGAGAATTCAAATCGAATTTAAAAGACTATTAAAACTTAGTTTCATTAGCTATTTTCTTTGTAATTTTAAGCCTAACAGTCCTGTAAGTTTATTAATAATCTGCAAGACAGCCATTAACTTTATATAAGCTGTCAAGCTAAAAAATTAAAATTAATCATTTTAAATTGGCCAAATTACCATACACTGAAAGCTTTGCTGCGTACAGTTTATAGCTGGGATCAAATTTTAGACTACGACCATCTTGTTTTCAACAGTAGTAGGTTTTATCACTCAAATAAGTGAACAAATTATACTTTTAAAGTATCCTTCACTTAAGAGGAGGCAACTTTGGCGAGATCGATCTGACACTCTCATGGAAAAACGATCGATCTGAGCACATTTCTCAGATCGATCTCGCTGAGATCGATCTGAGATCGGTACATGGAAAGCCCGTGATTGTTATAACTGGTTGTGCATTACCCACTATAAATAACTATTGACCTCATCACCCACTATAAATAACTATTGACCTCATTACCCACTATAAATAACTATTGACCTCATTACCCACTATAAATAACTATTGACCTCATCACCCACTATAAATAACCATTGACCTCATTACCCACTATAAATAACTATTAACCTCATTACCCACTATAAATCACCGGCTTTCCATGTACCGATCTCAGATCGATCTCGCTGAGATCGATCCATGGAAAGACGCTAAAGATCGATCTCAGTCGTTCTGAGCTGGTCGGTCTGTAGAGCTCGAACTCAGATCGATCTCAAGGCAATAAGGTCATGGAAAGACGAAAGTTCGATCTGAGAAATAGAAAAAGACTGTTCGCTAAAATGTCGCCGCTAATAAAAATGATAATTTATTGGTAATTACTAAGCAAATTACTTAATAATTACTATAGCCACATTTTCAGATGCCAAAACTTTGACTTTCAGTACTATGATTAAACAAACTCAATTATATAAAATTATAGACGGTAGAAAGTGGAAAAAGTAGGAGCATTTAAATTGAATTTAAATGGCTAGTAAAACTTACTTTCATTAGTTATTTGCTGCTTATTTTTAAGCCCAATAGTCCTGTAAGTTTATGAATAATCTGCACAACAGCTATCAATTTTATATAAGCTGTCAAACTAAAATATTAAAATGAATTATCTTAAGTTGGCTAAATTACTTCTTACTAAAAGCTTTACTGCGTAGAGTTTATAGCTGGCACTGAATTTTAGACTATGGAAATTTTGTTTTTTCAAAAGCATTAGCTTGAATCACCCAGGTGGGTTAAAAAATATAATATTAAAGTACTCTTCACTTAAGAGGAGGCAACTCCGCTAGATCGATCTGACACTCTCATGGAAAAACGATCGATCTGATCAGCACATTTCTCAGATCGATCTCAGCGAGATCGATCTGAGATCGGTACATGGAAAGCCGGTGAATAACTATTGACCTCATTACCCACTATAAATAACTATTGGCCTCATTACCTACTATAAATAACTATTGATCTCATTACCCACTATAAATAACTATTGACCCCATTAACTTCCTATTTATGTTTAGGTGACATACAGCAGCAGGCCTCACTCATCTGCCTTGTGCTGACTATTAGATCTGTGGTCAAGTCATTGTGGTTGAGGCGGCTGTTATTCTTGTTCTACCTCTACTAGGCTATGTTGGTACCCTGGGGCTACCCAGTGAATGTTCACTATGTTTTGGGACACAATCATTGTGGTATGTTAGGGACAATACTTTTGCCTGATACAGTAACAGGAGCCATAGTATATAGATCCTTGGTAAACTTATTAAAATTAGTTGGCAGCAAAATTGTATCATTTTATTCTGGTTGTTCAATATAATTTATTGGCGCTGTGTATGAAAGACCCAAGAGGTTGGTTAATTTCATTCATATTATTATATCATCTGAATTATTATTTTGTAATAAACACTTTTATGGCTTTTCTTGTACATAGTTTTTGTGAGCATTATTTTGATATTTTTAACCCCATTTATGCATGCAATCATTTATATAACTCTTCTTTTATTTTATTTAGTTTTTACCAGCAAGTTTATCAGCAAGTACACAATAAATATATCATACGGGGCCAGTTACACTGAATACAACCAGTGAAACTTTCCTTATCACTGAAACTCATTCAGTGTTTACTAACTTTTTACAGAATTAATTTGACACACTGTGTATAAATTATATTTACTAACCTGGTGGAGGTGGAGGTGGAGGTGGAAGTAGAGATTTACGTTGACCCATCCTGTAGTCACTGATTACAGCTCTAGTTGTATTCAATAGTCTTCATTCTCATCTGTAACAACCATGTCAGTGTATTCTAAACCAGATCTACTAAATAATGAGTCAACGTTCTTTCACTAATATTTAAATATCATACCAGTTTTTATTAGAATCTTCACAATAATTATGAGTTACTAATCAACATAGGAGTGTATAAGATCAGGGTGATTTTATATATTTATATTTTGTATTGTATATATTATTTCCGTTATATACAATGCACGTGGTTCTATTACAGTAGGCACAACACACAGCAGTACTGTTATAACATAAACTGTTTTATTCTATAAACTAAACCATTTATATATAGGTGGTGTACAATCATACATTATTATGAAACAATATGAAGGAATGTTACTTCCTGTTGCAATATCCTTTTGTTACAAACAAGTTATGGTAAACAACAATAACAACAGCAAGTTGTGCAAGTGGGTGATTGTAACACAAACACTACAGGTGAGACAACTACAGTAGTTAGTAACAATACGTTAAAGTATGGAATTCTTCTCAAGGAACACTTTTCAAATACGTATTTTTGAAGGTTTTAGAGAAATTATCACCATAAGTGTATTAGTTAATAATCAGGTATACATAAACTTTTAGTATTCTACAATACAGTCAGACAGGACTTTGTATCATGCAGAGACAGAGTTACTGAGTAGAAATAATATCAGAATTCCTTCAAGTCTTGGATGTCAATCACATTATTCTATATACTCTGAACTAGTTTATGAATTACATTTGGCAAATAGCCAACAGGAAAATTGTGGTTGGCAGTAGCTACTGCCTACTAGTGAGTATAATAGTTGGATAGCTGAATGCAGTGGCATCCATGAATTTATACATGAGAATAATTTGGCAGCTGTAATAGTATCATAACTATTAGATAGAGTCATATTATTACCTGCCTATATATACTGAACTACACCTGGGTTAGCCATACCTATATAGCATGAAATTAACCGCACCATCTTTTTACTTTTAAGTTACAGTGACCAAGTTTGGTGAATTATATTTAAGTAAACAGACAGCTATTTTATCCTATTATCTAAAGCTAGGATATATTTTTCTTAAATTTTATTTAAAAAGTATGCAATTCTAATAACCTAATTATTTTACAGTGTACACAACCACTATAGGTATAAATATGCCTATATAAGCTTTTTGAAGGTAAACGCAGAAAAACACACAAAGAAGTTATATGTATTAGTCACACAAAGATGAAGAATTACACATCATAACAAAATCAGAGGCTTGTGACAAGTGCTTCTAGCAGCTGCAAGTATTTAGCTAATATGGCACTCACTGTGGGAGTTGTCTGCCATTGAATTCAGTCAGGAGTTTCTAAAAAAAATCCTAATTAAAAAGTCCAAAAAGAAAAACTAAAGGGCTTCATTGATTTTCTACACACTATAACATCAAGCTAACTGCAAACTAAATAATTCATATTTTCATTCTAAATAAATGACAAAATTCTGTAAACTCTGAAGGGTTGCTTTTGGCAAGTTGAAAGTTTTACATGTATTGTGTAGCAAACTATAAGAGTACTAACGTAACCTCACTCACCTCAGGAATTCTGTCTTCACTTTCTGATAGCAGGAAGCTTCTATGGCGAGTGACGTCTACAGCACTGCACGTGGCTACAACACAGCAGACACAGACCTGTCATATTAACTATAAACAGACTTGTCATATGCCTATGATTTTATATGGTTTCTAAATTTGTTGCTTTTTATATTGTTTCTAATAATTTCTGTGATTTGAATAAAAAAAAGATTTGCTTCATTTCTTTCTTAACCAACATAACTTCTTTATTTTATGTTTATTTCTTCAGCAGTTTCAAAGTATTACAATCAATAGAACCAGAATAAGACAATTTATGTAATTAGCTTTGTTTATTTTATTCCTCAGTAAACACGTGTCATCATATCTAAGAAAATAAAGTCTGTTGTGAGAATTCTCAGTATTATGAATAGAAGTGTGTTGAGTCACGTGTTGAAACCATGACTCAGGGTGTTGTTTCACAGGTAATATAACTCTCAGGTAGATTATTACTTTCTTATTACATAAGCTACTGTAATACCAATAATCATAAATATAGTCTGAAGATAGCAAGCATGCTGCATACAAACAGACCAGTTGTTTAAAAGTCTCTTGTATAGCCTAAGCTCCATAATATTTAATTCAATTAGTGTAGCAGGGAGCAGCTGTAGTCTATTGGTTAGAGCACTCTCCTAGTGTGTGCCAGGTCTGGCAGGGCCATTGAGCATGTCAGGAAGAGCAAAATATGTCATCTAAGTTGTGTTAATGTAGGATACTATCCATTGCATATTTGTTTACTGGTTGCTAGGTGACAATTCTTAGCCTCCTATCATAAATACAAAGTTTTTTAAATAAATTAAAACTAGTGTGCCTAGTATACTTGTATGTTCTATAATTTGGTTAAGGAGTGTTATGGTAGCTTTCTCTGACAGCTACAGCATAGTGTACTTCAACATCTCCTCAAATTATATTACAAGGGTTTATTCCCTGGGAGATATGTGTCAATGAATAAGTTGGAGTTATCACCTCATGTACAGCAATACATTATACCTACTTTACAGTGAAACTGTTCATATAAATAATGTGTAGAGCTAACTTGGGAGAATAATTTTAAAACAGAAAACACTGTATGGTTAGTGATAGAGCTTAAATATTGTGTGTAGCTTAATTTTTATTACTATGCCTTCCTCAGTACATGATTTTAGTTAAATACACTCTAGCAGAAGTATATAATACAAAGACATTACTCATGTCTGCCTTGTGCTGACTATTATAGATCTGTGGTTATGCTGTTGTGGTTAGGGTGACCGTCATTCATGCCCTACTTCTACTAGGCTATGTTGATACCCTGAGGCTACCCAGTGAGTGACTGCTATGTTTTGGGACACAATCATTGTGGTATCTTTAAGAACAATTGTGTTTATTCTACATATTTTTGCATGGTTGAGTAACAACAACCACAGTATATAAACTTTTGATAAGCTTATTAAAATCAGTTGGTAGCGCTCTTACCAAAACTGCATTATTTTATTCTCCTACTTTTCAATATAATTTACTGATAGCTGTAAGGTTAGTTACTATTATACATAGACTTCTGGTCTCACTTTAATAAACAGTATCTTTAGAAAACATATTCAAGGAATAGTACACCTCTATTGTATCTACAGGAATAATATGTGTAGTTATTTGTGTGTATTACTGCATGGCTATATATAATATACACAATTGGATAATTGCTACTAGTTGCCTAATTATAATGGTAGATATAATACTAATAGTGATCATAGTATTAACAATAGTAATCCAATAACTAGGCCATAAGTATAAAGTATAATAATTATAACTAAAAATATTGCATTTGTTATAATGGAACCAAGAGTTTAAGTTATTTACTTAGCTAGCTAAATAATATTATACCTTAGCCTTGAGCTAGAATGGGGGTCGTTGTATTGGAACAAGTTGCTTGGTTGTTTGCCATAGGAGTTCATTGTTCATTGTGGCCAGCTCTAGTCCCAATATTATTTCGAGTTAGGAGTTCGTGTTTATATCTATTGAACCCACAACCACTGAGCTAGAAATATTTTCCAGTTCATTGCCCCCAACTCTAAACTTGAACCTGTAGTATTGGGTTTACTCTGTAGTGTAATGGTAGCACACTTGCTTGCAAGTCAGAGATGTCCACAATATCTCAGTATACACACGTTCTGTAAGTGCAGTATCTACTCAAACTCTGTATCTATAATCCTTCAGTCTATCACTTCCCCTTTATCTCACACATACTAGCTCCCTTTTATATTCAATAGTTATTTCACTATTCTTAAGTATCACTATGATAATTATGTTGCTGCAGACATATTATTTAGTTGAGTAGAGTTGTGCTCTCTTTGCAAGAGAAGATCGTTAGCCAAGTTAAAACTAGATACAACATGTTTATAGTAATAATACATTTAAGTTTACGAATAGATTATAGAAAATGCATCACAAGTGACTCCGAGTTCTGACTGTAAATTATCGTCATGGTAAGGTATTTATAACCACATTTGACTGCAATATTATCCAGAGATTTGTTGTATTTCGTACAATTATTGAGACATTATACAATAGTTATGGGCCCCTCCCCCCCCTCCCCGTGAGAAAGTCATTTGGAGCAGCACAACACTCAAGGTCATTGGGAACAGTGGTTTTGAGGAGGGGCCCTGCAATGATGCACTGACCCCAAACAATGTGCTGCCTCTAGCGATGTACAAACAACTGTAATATGTACAAATTTAAGTGCTAGTAGTTTTTAAGTGTTATAAATTTGAAGAATTTTTTCCGTAAGATTCCAAAGTTTGTATGTTCCCCTTTCTGTTGAAGTGAAGGAGTGTGTTGTGTAAGCATAAAGTTATTTACTGGCCAGTTACGTCATGGGTAGCACAACTCCTACCACCTAGAGATCTGGCAACTTTCCGTGAGTAATAACACAAACATTACAGCCTCAAGACTGACATATTGAATGTTGCATGTATATCAGTGCAAAAACTTTCAATTCAGGAAGATGTGAATAAATTGGAGTCGGTGACAGCAGAGTCTAAGAAGAAGTATGAATTGGAAGAAGAAAGGAAAGTTGCAAAGTTGAAGACCGCCGTGGAAAAGTACGACACATTAAATAAGAAGGTGAAGGACTCATTACGTAGGCAGCAGAGAGAGTTGAGTAGTCAGTTGGTGAGAGCCGAGTGTCTCAGAGCAGAGTGTGAGAATGTGAAGTTCCTAGCCCTGTCTCATATTCACAGTGACTCTAGGAACTAGTGGCAGACCACCCGTCTTCTGTGTGTCAAGTTACTCTACTAACAATACAGCCTGCATACAATATTATACTGCTAAGTTACTGTTTCAATATTATTTGCTTCATCTCCTAAGTTGCTTTCTACTAAATTTGTTAATTTTATAAAATATATTTATTAAAGTACTACTCCTTGGGAGGTCACCTCATCCTAGCAATACACTCATACTTTATTCTGCTTCAATCAACTTTATGGAAACTTCTAGATTTATTCAGTGATATGGCTATAAACTGACTGACTAAATGACTTATACTACATATTTGGAGTATTTTAGAGTTATTCACTCCCCAACTTTCCCATGATGGAATCCAACTAGTAGTACATCACTTAGCAACCAGTAAACAAAGATACACTTGCTCTTCTTGACTACTTTGCTTACTCACTGGTTACTGGATCATCTAATCACAAGTAGAGACAACTCTTCAAATCAATTATATTTACTAAGGCATATGCAATGGTTTCTCTACATCCTAAGAATGATATGTTGAATAGATGGTAATGAGATAAAGTGCAGAAATAACATAGATAATGGGGCTAAGCATAAAACTCCATAAACATGTTTAAGTTAATTCAACAGATTTTAATCAGGTTTTACAGCTAAATAAACTTCTATGCACATAAGATGTGAAAGTGTCTATAAATTCAGTAAAAGTAAAAAGGCAAAAAACGCACAAAGAAGTTATGTTGTTTAGCATGCAAGTTGAATAAAAAGTGGATGTGGTAACTCACCTTTCTACTTAAATCACAGGAACAGGCAAACTATATGAATTCATATAATTAGAAATGGTTTCATAAAATCAAAGACATATGACAAGTCTGTCTAGTAGCTGCAAGTATCTAGCTAATATGGCAGGTCTGTGTCTGCTGCATGTGAACACGTGATGTGCTGCAGACGTCATTCACTGTGGGAGTTGTCTGCCATGGAACTTTGGAAAGAAGAAAAGTTTTCTGAGGTGAGTGAAAGTACATTCCTGACAATTAGGTACATTACCACCAGCTGCTTCATCTCCTGTCTTCTTACAATATGCAATACTGACTCTTCTAACTCTGTCTTGTATCTGTAAGTATAAATAGAAGAGAAATATAAAGCTGATGACTCAACACACTCCACAGTATCATACAAAGAGTAATACTGAAGTACTTACTATCCTAAACAGCTCACTAACATCTCTGTGACAGCTGTGTCTGTAGAATGTAGCCACCAGTACTCTGATAAACCAGGTACCATAATTCTCATTCCTACCAGCCTTGTAAGCTGTAACACATGAAAATGAGCAGTTAAATATGAATGTCAAATTATTATGTAAATTATTTTATATTTAAAACTTGCAACAATTTTGTTTACATGCAACAAATATTTTAATTTGTGCAAATTATATAAGTTTCAGTCAACTCAAATATAATTTTCTTCTCACTAACTTTCTGTACTTGGCTTCACAATGTAGAAGTCATCAGCATCCAGGTGAGTGAATCTATCAAAGTGAATATTTGGAGACACATGTTGACCTGCAGAAGACTCACTCCCAGCTGTTGCAGAAGATGAGGGTAGAGGGGTTGGTGTTGGTGGTGAGACGGTGTCTGGGCTTTGTGACTGTGCAGCATTACCAAAGTCAGCTCTGCCTGTATACGAAATACATATAATGTAGACTCTGTGGTATGATAGTGAGTAATAACTTAGGACTGGATTCACAAGCAGAACTCTATTACACAGCACTGTTTATTGAATTCTAGTTATGAGGTGTAGCTCACTTCCACATAGGCATACTCCAATAACATTAGGCATCTTGAAAATAATGATTTCTTAAGTTAATTAATGTAATAGTTATAGGAAATTATGCAATATAACTGCTAGTTCTAGTAACATGAGGAACAACTCTGCATTACTCACTGCCAGAACAGGCATGGAAGATGATGAGTTTGGGTTTTCCTCTCATGGCAGAAAATTTACTAGCTGAGAGTAAATCTTTGACTTCTGACAAGTTGACAGGTTTACAGTGTCTGTCATAGAAGATGTTTCCAGAAGTTCCGTGTGACATGATGACTAGAATGAACATGCCAAGATCTTTGTGGTCTCTGTGGGTGGTCTCCTTCCTCACTTCTGATAATATCTCCTGGCAAAATAAAAGCATATAATGGTGTGTAAAAGCAAGTTAGGATAAGTAAATGTGTCTACACCCAAGCCAAAGCTGCTTCAAAGCTATATTGAAATATTTATCACAAAGGTAAAATAATAAGTAGTGCTAAACTAAAAATCAAAACTGACAAAAACTATTGTGGTGGATTTGCATAATATAATAATGTAGAATTATCTTCCTTCTGTTTGGAGAATACTAAAGGACACATTTATAGGAGAAAGGTCACGGCAAACCATCCAATGAGAAGGACTTGAAGGCGGGCTCTTGGCAAGTGAGAGTTCCTCCGTATAGTTAGGCTGTCGTGAGCGAGGACTCAGATTGAATGCACGTATTATATGGCTATTGTTGTATTGTAATTTAGAGTGATGTTTTGTATTGTGTTTGAGTTAAATAATAAAGACTATTATCCGGCTACTACCCAAGTGATTGCTTAACTAGAAGTGAATACTAGCTACGCACAATAGAACCCACGCACTATAATTGTAAAATTATAACACTATTAATTTGAACACCATGGTGTAGACTTGTTGGACTACAATACATCTCTGTACTGGATAGTATTTGACAGCTAGTGACAGTCTATAGGCCCTAGGGAGAATGAACTACACAAAAAGATAAGAGATTGATACAGTAACCTGTTTACTCAGGTCAAACAGAGGATCAGCTTCATTGGCTACAACAAATCCCATGTCTTTCAACAGAGTTTTGATGTTAACAAAGTCAATGTATGAACCATCTCGGGTTGCCTCAGTCAGTTCACTGCCATCATCTCTAAAGAATCTCTCATTGTTTATGATCATGACACGACCTCTAACAGGGTTACTCATCGCATAAACCTGTAAACCAATCAATTTTATCTTACTAAAAGTGGATAAATAGAATAAAAATCACATTTTTTTGAAATTATGTGATGTAACCCAATATTTTTCAAAAAATATTCAATGATTTAGGAAATAGTCAGAGACAATATTATTTGCTTTACCTGCTGGTGGTTGTCAAACTTCTGTCTAACTCGTTCACTGATGGTAGGTTTCAGCTGCATACCCTCAACTAGAGATATGAAAGGTTCAAGGTCATCTTTAGTAAAATCAGCATATCCTTCCTCTTCTACATCAGAGCATTCACTGAGGTTATCATCTTCACCCAGTACTAAAATAAACAAAAAAGGAGATATGTTCAGTGCTAATAAGTAAAAGATATACTAAGTATCAAAATGACTGTAAACCAGGAACAGAATCATATTTTCCACTTTTAATCAGTAATTATATAGATCAATTACAATAACTGAAGCTGAGTGATCTTGTTCTATATAACTGAGTGTCATGAGTTCTTGTCTATTGCTGTTTACATATGACTGAGCTCAGGCAGAGGATGTTACTTCTAACAGTGACAGTTTATGATAGAAAACTGATCATACCAGGGACAGTTGAAGCAGTCTCTTCTCTTGCAGATCTCAGTTTGTTGACGCGTTCTTTTATGTTATCAGCTTCTTCTGGAGAGAGAGGACTGCCTAGAGAATGAAAAACTGTCAGTTACCACATGGAAGTTATATGTTTATTACTATCAGAACATAAATAGTGGAAAGACTGCTGAAAGCGAGCAAAACTAGATATTCACTTCAAACTGAATGTAAACATACATGGATAGAGAAAAGCACTCGGTATCTCCTCATAACCACACAGAGTTGTTGAAGATCCACTACACAGTCCGGGACGTGGTGTGGAATGTTTCAAGGAACGAAGACACCATGGAGGATTCATCACTTTCTTAGGACAAGGAAGTCCTAGCAGAAGACAGTGAGCACAGTAGCATGTAGTGACTGGTCTACTTGCCGTCCAAGTTTCTAGAACATGTCTAAGGATGTTTTTGTTGGCGGTGATGAGTCTCTCCCACATTCTGCTGATGTTGGCAGCATTAGATGATACGTAGAGCAACACCTTTCTAGATGTATAGTCGTGTACCAGCTGTGTGTAGATCCCATCTTGATAGACATTGGCTCCATTTCTTCTCACTTCAATCACGGCAAACTCGTCTGGAAACAGCTCCAACAACCCAACAATCATCTGGTGGTAAACATAGTGTGGCAGGGCTAGACCATTGAATTTAGTTTCAACTCGAAGGAGCATGTTTTTTGGTGAGGAGTGAGAGGTATCAAAGAGGTCGTTAGCAAACTGGGGAACAATAAAGCAGGGCTCCTTGGAATCACCAGGTAAAGGACCATATAACAAACGGAATGTGCGAAGCAAGCAAACAGCAACTTCTACGTCTTCCAGACTGGTAAATAATGTTTCTTGTTTAACCAGATGAATGAGAAGGCATTGCATCATCAAACCAGTCTCAGTGAAATGATTAACAAATCTCTCAAAGTCTTCTTTTTCAACAGGCATCCCGTCCTCTGAAAAACATGGCTGGAACTTGTCAACTCTACTCTGCCATATGCTAGGATCATGATGATACAAGACACAGAGAAGTTTGGTGACTTGTGAAATTTTGTGGAATATGTATGGCCGGAGAGAGCTGATATCTTTATACCACAAGACTTTGCCGCAGTCATGCATGTGTGTGAGGATTATGTCCAGCTGACTTGACTCAATGTGTTGAAGTTCGGTTTGCACATAGTTCAGTATCTCATCAAAAGTGCTGTACACAGAGGAAATAGAGAGCACTTTTTCATTCATTTCCTCCCAGACCAAAGGTAAAGGTTTCACAAAATGTTGACTGCTTTGAAGAAGAGACTCCTTGATCAGGTCAAACACTTCATACGTATCATCTTTCCCCACCTCATAAATGTCCTCACCAAGAAAGACTCCTTCAGTTGATTCACTAAAATGTTTGATTTGAGCAAATTTTCCACCCAATGCTTTCTCTTCTCTAATCATTTCCTCACACAGTTGATTGGAAGTTTCTAGAAAGTTTTTTCGAAGCTTCTGGAATTCTGCATTTTGAAACTTATCTTTATGTGTGAAGATAAGTTTTGGAGCACCCAGAGTTGGGTTAGCCAGATAGAGGTGAGACATGTAATCAAAGGCTAATCTTCTAACAGCTTCTCTGTGTGTTGATTCACTTGAAATCTCCTCATACTGTTCCATGTTGACTACTATGACTGGAATACAGTTCTGTCTCAGTGTCAGTTGATAGGTGATATGGTAGACCTCCTGGCCTCCCATATCAATGACACGGAGTACTGTACCATCCACCTCCACTTCTTCAACATTAAACACCTTTGTTGTCTCATCTCTCACAGCATCTGGTCCTCTGTCGGTCAGAACTCTCTTTCGGCCAGCATTCTGTAATGTTCTGATTAGACTGGTCTTCCCAGCCATCGTATTACCCAGCACAGCTATAGTAGCAAATGGAAGACTTCTACCAGCACCTTCAGCCAAGTCTGTGTAATATTGTCTCACAGCATCTACTCCTCTCTCACATACTTCTGGTGGAGGAGAGGTGAGAGCATTACAACCATATACATACAGTGTACGAAGTTGAGTTAGCTGTAGTATCTCAGGATCTAAGGATGTCAGGGACTTATTGGAGGATATATTCAGTTTCTGCAGACTACTCAGTGGGCACACAGGAGATGGTAAACTGGTGAACTTATTATCTGGTATTTCCAGTATCTCCAACTTCTGTAGACTCTGCATGCTAGTAAATAGAACACTATACACTGTCAGTACAAGTTGTAGTGTCTTTACTATCACATGATAACTTTTATATCAAAAATTTGACTTCATGCAAAAATAAGAGCACCCTCTTTGTTGAGTGATAATGTCTAGAAGTTAACATTGCAAATATATTCATTACATTAATGGGTAATATAGAAAGTTATAGAATGGTTATATATTATAGTTAAAGAATGTATCCTTGACCTTTGTATGAACTGCTTTGGTAAACATCACAAATAATAGAGAGTTCAAACAAAGGCAGGGTTTGTTGATATAGAAATATATATTTTGTGGATATCTGGTAAATGTTGTTACCAGATATCACAGTATTCTATGCATTGTTCACACAATCTAATAATCATATCTTAATAATTATTTCTGTTTATACCACATAATATATATATTACTGCACACTGTAAATAGTTATTGTATAGCTATCCTAGCCTGCAGCTGGGTAGTATATCTAATACTCCACTAATTAAAATTAGATTTGGTATTATCTACATAACTTACAATAGTAAGGGTGAAAATGAATAAAAGTATTTAGTTAAATCTGCTAACATAACTTTATCCAATGTGCTACTCTTCCATGGAATTGAATAAAAAACTACTCCTTCCTATGCAACCCGTACAAAGTTGTCTTGCATTGAACAAAAAAGAAAACAATTGTGTTTTCAATTCTACCAGCTGCATGAAAGTGTAAAAAAACATGGTTGAGTCAGTGTTGACGTTCAATGATAATTTTACTACCACTTATTCTGCTTCTATTTTTGCTAGATAAAATTTATTAGATACCCAAACTTTGAGCCAAATTATTAAAAATTCAAATACATAAACTAATGAAAGCTTAAATTATTTTATGACCAGTAAACCAAAGCCTTATGGCAGCTGTGATGTCATAGAAATTACTAACAGCTTAGCTTAAGTCTCAACAGAATATCCTCAACCAGAGTGTAACTGTAGAAACCTTTGCTATGTATGCAGACAGTTGCTGAGTTACTGATGATATATTTATTACAGTATCATTCTACACTATAATATAATACACACCTGTTTGGTAGAGTTGGCAGTTTACAGTTCCTCATGGTCAACTCTCTCAATGATAGTAAGGATGTGAATATATTGTCAGGTAGTCCTTTAGATAGGTTATTCCCTGATATATTCAATACCTCAAGATTCTTCAGTGAAGACATGCTGTAACACAACATACAGATATGAAATATCTGTTACATGGTGAGGTTAGCAACATTCTAATCTGCCTGAGTTTCATATGGTTGGTATTGAGTACTAGAGTGAGTGCTATGATAATAAATATTAGAAACGAGACTAAAAGCTACAAACTCAGACCCTATCAGTATCAAAGTAATAGAATTTGCACGACCAAAAAATGGTAGCAGTTTGACAAGTGGGCTAACACAACTTTATACAGTCCCACATTATTTACCAGCTTATAATAATATGCTAATGTACAAGTCCAGGGTGTACATTCCCTAGTCTTTCTACAGTCAGGATATTTAGATATGTGTCACAAATCTGATAGCTGAGCTGAAATATCCTAGCTTCAGAGTACACAGGAATTAGTACTGTACACATGGTAAGCTATCAAGTAGAAATCCTATCCCTTCTAACCAACAAAAATGCAATTCGGGGAAATACATAAAATTAAAAAATTATCATGGAAAATGGCTTAAATGTGACACGTTGACAGCTTAGCTCTAGTCTCAACAGAATATCCTCAACCTGAGTGTAACTGTAGAAACCTTTGCTATGTATGCAGACAGTTGCTGAGTTACTGATGAGATATTATATTTATTACAGTATCATTCTACACTATAATATAATACACACCTGTTTGGTAGAGTTGGCAGTTCAGAGCTCTGCATGCTCAACCCTCTCAATGATAGTAAGGATGTGAATATATTGTCAGGTAGACCTTCAGATAGGTTATTCCATGATATCCTCAATACCTCAAGATTCTTCAGTGAAGACATGCTGTAACACAACATACATATATGAAATATCTGTTACATGGTGAGGTTAGCAACATTCTAATCTGTCTGAGATCCATATGGTTGGTATTGAGTACTAGAGTGAGTGATATGATAATAAATATTAGAAACGACACTACAAACTATAAACTCAGACCCTATCAGTATAAAAGTATTAGAATTTGCACGACCAAAAAATGGTAGCAGTTTGACAGGTGGGCTAACACAGCTTTATACAGTCCTACATTATTTACCAGCTTATAATAATATGCTAATGTACAAGTCCAGAGTGTATATTCCCTAGTCTTTACAGTCAGGATATTTAGAAATGTGCCACAAGGCCATCAGGGGGTAAATGAATGTAGAGATAGGGCACAGCACCACTTCTGGTGACCAGCTCTGTGTAGAGATATGGCTAAGTGAATTAAATCCTGCAACATCTGTGTTATGCACAGAGATATTACTCACCAACCAATGGTTGAAAGATTCACTTCAAGCCCCTGACAGGTAGGAGGGTCAGACTTGTTTGCATTCAACAACCAATTATATGTTGTACTTATAGATGGAAGAAGGCAAACCACCCTTCATGTTTATAATTGCACTTTTTTAAACTGAATAGGTGAACTTCCAGTAAAAGAGAAAACATTCCGGCTTGCAGCACATGATACAGAAATAAAAGATTATCATGGAAAATGCTTAAATGCTGACAGCTTAGCTCTAGTCTCAACAGAATATCCTCAACCTGAGTGTAACTGTAGAAACCTTTGCTATGTATGCAGACAGTTGCTGAGTTACTGATGAGATATTATATATATTACAGTATTATTCTACACTATAATATAATACACACCTGTTTGGTAGAGTTGACAGTTTACAGTACCCCATGTCCAACTCTCTCAATGATAGTAAGGATGTGAATATATTGTCAGGTAGACCTTCAGATAGGTTATTCCTTGATATATCCAATACCTCAAGATTCCTCAGTGAAGACATGCTGTAACATAACATACAGGTATGAACTCATTCTATAGCCTAGGATCTGGCAAATCATAGACTGAGAGTTAACGGAGTCAGTTATTAGTCAAGTAGTAAATGAGAATTTGGAGAAACTTTAAATAAGTTGTGTGACAGTTTAGTTTGAGCTACAGAGGTCCAATATGACATAACAGAAGTGTGAGTGACAGAGTTGGTTATATTAGAGGGAAGATAACTCTAATAAACAGAGAAAGCAGTTTCTTGTATAGACAAATCATAGACTGAGAACTGGTTAAGTTAAAATGCCAGTTAACAAATGAGTTTTATAGAATAACTTTGAATAATTTTAAATGTTGACAGAATATCCTCAACTTGAGTGTAACTGTAGAAACCTTTGCTTTGTATGCAGACAGTTGCTGAGTTACTGATGAGATATTATATATATATTACAGTATCATTCTACACTATAATATAATACACACCTGTTTGGTAGAGTTGACAGTTCACAGTTCTCCATGTTCAACTCTCTCAATGATAGTAAGGATGTGAATATATTGTCAGGTAGACCTTCATATAGGTTATTATCTGATATATTCAATACCTCAAGATTCCTCAGTGAAGATATGCTGTAACACAACATACAGATATGAAATATCTGTTACATGGTGAGGTTAGCAACATTCTAATCTGTCTGAGATCCATATGGTTGGTATTGAGTACTAGAGTGAGTGCTATGATAATACATATTAGAAACGAGACTAAAAGCTACAAACTCAGACCTTTATATTCCCTAGCCTTTATACGGTCAGGATATTTAGAAATGTGTCACAAGGGCTATCAGGGGGTACATGAGTGTAGAGTGAGGACTCAGCACCACTTCTGGTGGCCAGCTCTGTGTAGAGATATGGCTAAGTGAATTAAATCCTGCAACATCTGTGTTATGCACAGAGATATTACTCACCAACCAATGGTTGACAGATATTCACTTCAAGTCCCTGACAGGTAGGAGGGTCAGACTTGTTTGCATTCAACAACCAATTATATGTTGTACTTATAGATGGAAGAAGGCAAACCACCCTTCATGTTTATAATTGTAGTTTTTTAAACTGAATAGATGAACTTCCAGCAAAAGAGAAAACATTCCGGCTTGCAGCACGTGATACAAGCAGAACAAATCAGCCAATCAGCATTCAACAACCAACAACTGCATGGGATAAAATCTGATGGGAATTGATGAGTGCAGCACAAAACTTGGGGTCGTGGGGTGCAGTGTTTGTATACTAACTATTGTCTGAACTCTAAACCCCAAATTCTGTAGCAACTAACAATTTGTAAATCTGATAGCTGATCTGAAATATCCTAGCTTCAGAGTACACAGGAATTAGTACTGTACACATGGTAAGCTATCAAGTAGAAATCCTATCCCTTCTAACCAACAAAAATGCAATTCACCTCCCTGAATGACTCACAGCTAAAAGCAGGTGGAAAATACACAGAAATAAAAAATTATCATGGAAAATGCTTAAATGCTGACAGCTTAGCTTAAGTCCTAACAGAGTATCCTCAACCTCAGTGTTAACTGTAGAAACCTTTGCTATGTATGCAGACAGTTGCTGAGTTACTGATGAGATATTATATATATATTACAGTATCATTCTACACTATAATATATTACACACCTGTTTGGTAGAGTTGGCAGTTCACAGTAACTCATGTTCAACTTTCTCAATGATAGTAAGGATGTGAATATATTGTCAAGTAGATCTTCAGATAGCTTATTCCATGATATATTCAATACCTCAAGATTCTTCAGTGAAGACATGCTGTAACATAACATACAGGTATGAAAGATCTGTTACATGGTGAGGTTAGCAACATTCTAATCTGTCTGAGATCCATATGGTTGGTATTGAGTACTAGAGTGAGTGATATGATAATAAATATTAGAAACGACACTACAAACTACAAACTCAGACCATATCAGTATAATAGTAATAGAATTTGCACGACCAAAAAATGGTAGCGGTTTGACAGGTGGGCTAACACAGCTTTATACAGTCCTACATTATTTACAAGCTTATAATAACATGCTAATGTACAAGTCCAGGGTGTACATTCCCTAGTCTTTCTACAGTCAGGATATTTAGAAATGTGTCACAAGGGCCATCAGGGGGTACATGAGTGTAGAGTGAGGACTCAGCACCACTTCTGGTGGCCAGCTCTGTGTAGAGATATGGCTAAGTGAATTAAATCCTGTAACATCTGTGTTATGCACAGAGATATTACTCACCAACCAATGGTTGAAAGATATTCACTTCAAGTCCCTGACAGGTAGGAGGGTCAGACTTGTTTGCATTCAACAACCAATTATATGTTCTACTTATAGATGGAAGAAGGCAAACCACCCTTCATGTTTATGATTGTGGTTTTTTAAACTGAATAAATGAACTTCCAGTAAAAGAGAAAACATTCAGGCTTGCAGCACGTGATACAAGCGGAACAACTCAGCCAATCAGCACTCAACAACCAACAACTGCATGGGATAAAATCTGATGGGAATTGATGAATGCAGCACAAAGCTTGGGGTCGTAGGGTGCAGTGTTTGTATACAAACTATTGTCTGAACTCTAAACCCCAAATTCTGTAGCATCTAACAATTTGTAAATCTGATAGCTGATCAGAAATATCCTAGCTTCAGAGTACACAGGAATTAGTACTGTACACATGGTAAGCTATCAAGTAGAAATCCTATCCCTTCTAACCAACAAAAATGCAATTCGCCTTCCTAAATGACTCACAGCTAAAACAGGCAGGAAATACACAGAATTAAGAAAATATCATGGAAAATGCTGACACGCTGACAGCTTAGCTCTAGTCTCAACAGACTATCCTCAACTTGAGTGTAACTGTAGAAACCTTTGCTATGTATACAGACAGTTGCTGAGTTACTGATGAGATATTATATATATTACAGTATCATTCTACACTATAATATAATACACACCTGTTTGGTAGAGTTGACAGCTTACAGCGCAACATGTTCAACTCTCTCAATGATAGTAAGGATGTGAATATATTGTCAGGTAGACCTTCAGATAGGTTATTCCTTGATATATTGAATACCTCAAGATTCCTCAGTGAAGACATGCTGTAACATAACATACAGGTATATGAAATATCAGTTACATGGTGAGGACAGCAACATTCTAATCTGCCTGAGTTTCATATGGTTGGTATGGAGTGCTAGAGTGAGTGATATGATAATATATATTAGAAACGAGATTAAAAACTACAAACTCAGACCTTTCCAGTATCAAAGTAATATAATTTGCAAGAACAATATATATATTTATTACAGTATCATTCTACACTATAATATAATACACACCTGTTCGGTAGAGTTGACAGTTCACAGTAATTCATGTACAACTTTCTCAATGATGGTAAGGATGTGAATATATTGTCAGGTAGACCTTCAGATAGGTTATTATCTGATATATTCAATACCTCAATATTCTTCAGTGAAAATATGCTGTAAAACAACATACAGGTATGAACTCATTCTGTAGTCTAGGATTTGGTAAATCATAGACTGAGAATTAACGAAGTCAGTTAGTAGTCAAGTAGTAAATGAGAATTTGGAGAGAATTTAAATAAGTTGTGTGACAGCTTGGTTTGAACTGCAGAGGTCCAATATGACATAACAGAAGTGTGAGTGACAGTTGGTTATATTAGAGGGAAGATAACTCTAACAAACAGAGAAAGCAGTTTCTTGTATAGACAAATCATAGACTTAGAACTGGTTAAGTTAAAATGCCAGTTAACAAATGAGTTTTATAGAATAACTTTGAATAATTTTAAATGTTGACAGAACATCCTCAACTTGAGTGTTAACTGTAGAAACCTTTGCTATGTATGCAGACAGTTGCTGAGTTACTGATGAGATATTATATATATATATTACAGTATTATTCTACACTATAATATAATACACACCTGTTTGGTAGAGTTGACAGTTCACAGTTCTCCATGTTCAACTCTCTCAATGATAGTAAGGATGTGAATATATTGTCAGGTAGACCTTCATATAGGTTATTCCTTGATATATTGAATACCTCAAGATTCCTCAGTGAAGACATGCTGTAACATAACATACAGGTATATGAAATATCAGTTACATGGTGAGGACAGCAACATTCTAATCTGCCTGAGTTTCATATGGTTGGTATGGAGTGCTAGAGTGAGTGCTATGATAATAAATATTAGAAACGAGACTAAAAGCTACAAACTCAGACCCTATCAGTATCAAAGTAATAGAATTTGCACGACCAAAAAATGGTAGCAGTTTGACAGGTGGGCTAACACAGCTTTATACAGTCCTACATTATTTACCAGTTTATAATAATGGTGGTGGATGTCTGCCAAACTTACTAAAGTGAAGGAAGACACTCCAAGGATGCTGAGGCGACGAAGTAAAAACTGGTGAAGTCACCAATCATCAAGACTCTGAGGCACCTCCTCGTGGTCACCACTGGTAACTGGTTCTACCAGGCTAACGGCTCAGGGATCTATGGGAGCTACACCCAGACAGAAAAGACAGGCTTGTGACATCCTGCAAGGGCGGTTATTCTTCACTTGATGAATTATATCCGGCCGGTCACTGCGACTACTCAGAGTCTGAGCTCGTCTTGGATAATCCTTGCCAGCTCAATTGACACTGCATAGTGGAGAGGGCTGCTGTGCCAACTGGCAAACCACACAGTAGCCTCACAAATTCTTGCCAGCACATGTTGTATCATGAAGTCACAAAAGAAAGAATACTCATACTGGCCGGACGTCGCCTAGGATAAAAAGGTCCAACCCCATATTAAACTTAACCTGGCATCATGGAACATCAGAACGATGCTAGACCGTTCACACGCTGAACGACCAGAAAGAAGAAGCGCCATTATATCGAAGGTGCTGTCAAACTACCAAATAGACATTGCTGCACTGAGTGAAGTGCGATTTGCTGAGAGCGGCTGTATACGTGAGGAGAGTGGAAATACTATCTACTGGAGTGGGAAACCATCATCAGAGAAGAGCGAATCAGGCGTAGGACTAGCCATCAGCAACAACATCACATTAAAACTTTGCGAGGATCCTAAACCTGTGAATGACAGAATTATGACATTGAGACTACCACTGAAACATGACCGTTACTGTACCATCATAACAATCTATGCCCCAACAATGACCAATGCTCCTGGAAGTATTGATGGCTTTTATGACCAGCTCAACCAGACGCTGAGAGATATCCATATCTCTGACAAAATCATCCTTATGGGTGATTTTAATGCTCGGGTACGTGACGACTTTTCTACCTGGAAAAATGTCATAGGAATGCACGGCTCTGGGAAAATCAACGCTAATGGTGAGCGTCTTCTGAACCTTTGCAACCAATTTCAACTTGCAATCACCAACACTTTTTTCAAACATAAGCCAGCCCACAAGAACTCATGGATGCACCCCCGATCCAAGCATTGGCACCTGATTGACTATGTCATCACCCGTCAACGTGATCTGAAGGACATACATGACACCAGAGCAATGCGTGGGGCAGACTGCAACACAGACCATATCATGATAAAATCACGCACTAGCCTCATCATCAAAAGGAAAATGAAGAAGTCTAAACAACCAAGTAAAAAGCTCAACGTCAACAAACTGAAAGATAAGGAAATACTTGATGACTTGAAAACAGCCCTAAGTGAGAAACTGAGCTTGAGAACACCTGGAACACTTGACGACGCATGGAAAAGCTTCAAGAACACAGTTTATGAAACATCGAAGGAGAAGCTAGGCACTGTTGGCAGAAAACACGGGGACTGGTTTGATGAACACTCCATAGAACTACAAGACCTAATAAGTGAGAGGAACCTAGCACGTTCTGCTGTCATGAACCGATTGACCAGGAAAACCAAAGGAAGGTACAAGGAATGTAACAGAGCACTTCAAAAGAAATGCCGTGAACTAAAGAACAAATGGTGGCAAGACAAGGCAGCTGAACTGCAGGAACTGGCTAACCGAAATGACACGAGAGGCTTCTACGAAAACCTGCGAGCAGTCTGGGGTCCACGTGTAAACCACCCAGACCAACTGTATGACAAGGACAACCACACCCTCCTCACCCAGACAGATGATTTGATGCAGAGATGGACAGAGCACTTCCGAACACTCTTAAATGAAACAGGAAATGTGGACCCTAACATCACCAGTCACATACACCAACAGGCAACCCAAGAATGGATGAATGAATGTCCCGATGTCACAGAGGTTATGAGAGCTGTAAATGCGCTCTCTGATAGGAAGTCACCAGGAGTTGATGGTATTCATCCTGAGCTGTTGAAGAAAGGTGGTGCGGAGCTTATACTGAGGCTTACTGAACTCATCACAGAGTCATGGAGAAACGAAGAGGTACCACAGGATTGGAAAGATGCACAGCTAGTCACGATCTTCAAGAAAGGAGACAGGCGCATCTGCGGAAATTACCGTGGCATCTCACTACTCTCTATCCCAGGAAAGGTATTTGCCCGTATATTACTCAATAGACTCACGCAACACATAGAACAGTTTCTCCCAGAAGCTCAGTGCGGTTTTCGGGCAGGTAGAGGCACCTCAGACATGATATTCTCATTAAGACAGATCCAGGAAAAATGCATAGAACAGAATATGCCTCTATACATGATCTTTATCGATTTCACCAAGGCATTCGACACAGTAAACCGATTGACATTGTGGATGGTTCTAAGAAAGCTTGGCTGCCCAGACCAGTTCACTAACCTGATTGCAGCCCTACATACGGGAATGAAAGCCTCTGTCAATCTAAAAGGAGGTCTCTCAGCACCATTCGAGATCACAAACGGTGTAAAACAAGGCTGTGTGCTGGCTCCGACCCTGTTCTCTATCTATCTCACTATGGTTATGAACCATGCTTTTGATGGCTATGATAAGGGTGTATGGATTCAATCAAGACCTGGCGCTGACTTGTTCAATATCAATCAGTTCAAATCTTCCACCAGAACAAGAAAGGTACTCATCAGAGAACTCATGTTTGCTGACGACACTGCCTTTGTTGCTCACTACCATCAGCAGGCTCAAGAAATCATCACCCGTTTTGCAAAATCTGCCAAAGACTTTGGACTAAAGATAAATATAACCAAAACAGAGATGATGTATCAACCACCACCAGGAGAATATGATGAGGGAGAAAAGATCAGTATAGATGGAGAAATCCTCAACACAGTCAAGAACTTCAAATACCTTGGCTCAACCATCACAAACAACAACAAACTTGATCAAGAACTCCAATTGAGAATGTCAAAAGCGTCACAAACTTTCGGAAGGCTACGAGAAAGGGTTTGGGATAACGGGGACCTGACAATCAAGACAAAATGTGCAGTCTACCAAGCCATTGTTTTACCTACACTGCTATATGGAGTGGAGTCATGGACAGTCTATAAGATCACGGCACACAAGCTGAATGCCTTTCTTATGAATCAACTAAGACAGATATTGTCAGTGAAATGGTGGCACTTTGTATCTAATATGAAGATCCTTCAGAAAACCAACATTACCAGTCTATATGACACCCTCATCCAAAGAAATCTAAGATGGGCCGGACATGTCAACAGATTAGACAGCACCAGGATCCCAAAACAGGTTTTATACTCACAGCTAACAGAAGGCTCCCGTGACATTGGCAGACCGAGGCTCCGTTACAAAGATACCATTAAACGCAACCTTAAAGACAAGGGGATATCTCTCAGCAAATGGCAAATGCTGTCACTTGACAGACCCAGATGGAGACTAATGATACACCAGAAGTCATAGTCGGACACGACAGACAGCAAGATGAATAAGATGCTAATGTACAAGTCCAGGGTGTGCATTCCCTAGCCTTTATACGGTCAGGATATTTAGAAATGTGTCACAAGGGCTATCAGGGGGTACATGAGTGTAGAGTGAGGACTCAGCACCACTTCTGGTGGCCAGCTCTGTGTAGAGATATGGCTAAGTGAATTAAATCCTGCAACATCTGTGTTATGCACAGAGATATTACTCACCAACCAATGGTTGACAGATATTCACTTCAAGTCCCTGACAGGTAGGAGGGTCAGACTTGTTTGCATTCAACAACCAATTACATGTTGTACTTATAGATGGAAGAAGGCAAACCACCCTTCATGTATATAATTGTAATTTTTTAAACTGAATAGATAAACTTCCAGTAAAAGAGAAAACATTCAGGCTTGCAGCACATGATACAAGTAGAACAACTGAGCCAATCAGCACTCAACAACCAACAACTGCATGGGATAAAATCTGATGGGGATTGATGAATGCAGCACATAGCTTGGGGTCGTGGGGTGCAGTGTTTGTATACAAACTATTGTCTGAACTCTAAACCCCAAATTCTGTAGCATCTAACAATTTGTAAATCTGATAGCTGATCTGAAATATCCTAACTTCAGAGTACACAGGAATTAGTACTGTACACATGGTAAGCTATCAAGTAGAAATCCTATCTCTTCTAACCAACAAAAATGCAATTCGATTTCCTGAATGACTCACAGCTAAAACAGGCGGGAAATGCACAAAATTAAAACAATATCATGGAAAATGGCTTAAATGCTGACACGCTGACAGCTTAGCTCTAGTCTCAACAGACTCTCCTCAACCTGAGTGTAACTGTAAAAACCTTTGCTATGCATGCAGACAGTTGCTGAGTTACTGATGAGATATTAGTAGAGATATAGGGCCTCTTCCAGCCCACTTTTTCCGGCTCATCGGCGTGAAAAAAGATTGCCTTGAGGAGGCCCTATATCTCTACTCTAAATTATTTTATTATCGTTTTATTGAAAGTTGTATTAAAAAAAAGTTATTTTATTGAGGAATATAAAATTCGTCTAATCCGTGCCTATATTTTCCATTGTTTTTTAAAGAAGATAAATCTAAAGTAATAAAGCCGTGAGGTTTTTCCTAACCTTTATAACAAAACTCTTTAAATTCTCGTAAAGGCATATCTCCAGTCACGTGATCTCGATGTAAATCACTCAAGTTTTTACCATCGTGAGGAAATAAACAAAAGAAATTCGCGTTTTCACGAATAGATTGCCTGGGTAGCTTAAAATAATTTTGTGATAAATAAAAACAATCAACGTTACTATGTCGTCCTCTTACGTAATATTTTTCACAAGCGTTTTGTTTTTCCAACATTAAATCGTCAAACACTATTAAATTTTTATTATTAGCGTCTAAATCGTCGTAAACTTTATCACTCGATTCAACGAATTCAGCGTTTATATTACCGTTACGAATAGCATAATTTTTTGAAATATGATTTACGTTTATACCACAATTTATTATCGTGTCACTGTTTTTAAATATTTCTAAAAAATTTTCTTTAGATAGTCCGAGCTCGAAAGCTTTTCACATAATATTATATACGGGTTGATCGAGACTCTTACCGTAAACCATAAGTTTATTGTAATCGAGCCAATTAGGTTGTAATTATAAGTTACAAAGTAACGTAGTTTTACCGCACCCCGATTTTCCAACGATAACGCCCCTTATACTTTTAGGGAGTGACGGATTATTATCACGATTAATTTCGTTTTTCCACGATAAATTTATTATATCCATTTACTATAATAAATGTATTGTTGTAAGTGTAAAATTAAAACTAAAACTCTCAATTACGGAGAGAGAGTAAGTAAAAATAATAGACTAATGGGTTACGGTAATTGTAGTCAATGCGGATGTAAAAAAACTACATTCGTTGGGTCGGGTTTAGCGAGTAATTTAATAAATAATTTACCCATTGAATTACATTATCCCGGTCATAATTTTTTAGGCCCCGGTACTAAATTAAATAAGCGTCTTAATGACGACATGACTCCTAAAGAATGGAGTAAACCGGTAGATCGAGAGGACGCTATAGCTATGAAACACGACATATGTTACGCGATTAATAAAGACACTAAAACTAGAAACGAAATATGTGATGAAAATATGTTGAACGAACTAAAGGCTATACCGAATCCTACGTCCACCGAACAACGACACAGCCGTATTGCCTCGGCGATAATAGGAACGAAAAAGCGTTTAGGGTGGGGGTTTCGCTGGACGGATGAGTTAGCCGAAGAATTGCATAAACCGGTACAAAAAATTTTTCGTAAAAGACGAGTTTGGGTATCGGGTATTGATGAAACTTGGGCAGCCGACTTGGTTGACATGACTGAATTCGCTAAATTAAATAACGGTTATAAATATTTATTAACGGTAATAGACGTGTTTTCTAAATACGGTTGGATGATACCCTTAAAAAATAAGACCGGAAAAGTGACGGCTTTAGCTTTAAAAACTATTTTAACCCGTCGTAAGCCGCGACACTTGTGGGTTGACAAGGAAAAAGAGTTTTATAATAAAGATGTAAAGTCCTTAATAGACTTATATTCTACGGAAAATGAAGAAAAGTCTACCGTAGTAGAAAGGTGGAATAGAACTATGAAAGAGCGAATGTTTAAATATTTTTCGGCGAATAATACCTATAGATATATAGACGTATTAAAAGATTTAGTAAAACGATATAACGAAACTAAACATTCGTCTATCGGAATGACACCTATTAAAGGATTGCTCAATCTTAGTTTATTACAATCACATTATAATTATGAACTATAATTTAATGTGTATGCAAACAATTGTGACTTTGCAAAGGGATATGTGCCTAGAAAACAGCTTTTCAAAATTCCAATTTTGAGGGAGGTAAAATTTTCAGCCATGAAAAAGAATAGCCTAATACGTGACGTGTGAACGCCAGTAACTATGCTGCACGTGCTAACTATAACGCTAGTATTCAAGGTTGCTGAGCACAATATCAACCAATAACGCTCAAGCAGTTACAGTGCGCTATATAGGTCAACTTTGGTGCGCCCGTAATATTGCACAATCTGACCTAGTTTAGATCGATCGCAGGCATTCATCCTAAAGAATGCATGCTTTTGCAATGCTTTTTTCTAATGGTTACAAGCAAAATATAGCCTAATGTTATTACATACGTGTTATTTAAAATGTCAAAAAACTATAGATTAAGATAATTCACATTTGCACTTCTATAAATATACAAATTACAAGCTGAAAGATCACATCTCACAGTCATATTTCTATAGTTATTCATTTGTATAGTCACGTGACCAGCAGGAATGCTGGCGCTGTTACGTCACAGTTCCCAGCTCATTTCAAAATCGGCGTTTTGGCTGTTACCAATCTACACCCTCAACTTCAACTAACTTTTTCTACCTTTGGTCAAATGCTTTTTGTCAATGCATGCTTGGAAAAACACAATATTATGTGTGTTTGACCTAAATGGCCATTTATTAGACAAGATAGAGCAATCCTTTAATGCTAGTGACCCCTCGACGTCCGATAGTAATATAATGGAATCTGCCGCAATACCAATGATTCAAGATTAAATTATTAAAGCTTTAAGTTTTAGAATCTTATTTTCTTGAAACAACAATATAAAGTAAAGGTTGGCAAAAACCTCACGGCTTTATTACTTTAGACTTATCTTCTTCGAAAAATAATGGGAGGTATAGGCAGGATTAGACAAGTTTTATATTCCTCAATAAAATAACTTTTTTTGAATACAACTTTCAATAAAACGATAATAAAATAATTTAGAGTAGAGATATAGGGCCTCCTCAAGGCAATCTTTTTTCACGCCGATGAGCCATAGGCTCGTCGGTGGGGAAAAAGTGGCCTGGAGGGGGCCCTATATCTCTACTGATATTATATATATTACAGTATCATTCTACACTATAATATAATAGTACACACCTGTTTGGTAGAGTTGACAGTTTACAGTTCTCCATGTTCAACTCTCTCAATGATAGTAAGGATGTGAATATATTGTCAGGTAGACCTTCAGATAGGTTATTCCTTGATATATGCAATACCTCAAGATTCTTCAGTGAAGACATGCTGTAACATAACATACAGGTATGAAAGATCTGTTACATGGTGTGGACAGCAACATACTAATTTGTCTGAGATTCATATGGTTGGTATTGAGTGCTAGAGTGAGCTCAAGAAACAGAGATATATATTCACAGTGAGAACCAAGAGATATTATCTAGGGAGAGGAGGACACTGATAAAGGCAAAGAAATGGCAAAGACATGTCCATAGCTGAGACACTGAGTAGGCCTACCCACATTGCAAGCAGTGTGAGGAATCAAATGGTGACATTGAGTCATATGTAAGTTCTATCATAGAGACTACTAACCTCTATGATAATAAATATTAGAAACGAGACTAAAAGCTACAAACACAAACCCTACCAGTATAATAGCATTAGAATTTGCACGACCAAAAATGGTAGCAGTTTGACAGGTGGGCTAACACAACTTTATACAGCCCTACATTATTTACCAGCTTATAATAATATGCTAATGTACAAGTCCAGGGTGTATATTCCCTAGTCTTTATACGGTCAGGATATTTAGAAATGTGCCACAAGGGCCATCAAGGGGTACATGAATGTAGGGTGAGGGCTCAGCACCACTTTTGGTGGCCAGCCCTGTGTAGAGATATGGCGAGGCTAATTAAATCCTGCAACATCTGTGTTATGCACAAAGATATTACTCACCAACCGATGGTTGAAAGATATTCACTTCAAGCCCCTGTCAGGTAGGCAGTAGTGTATTGGTAAAAAATATTCAACTGGTACTCTGGGACAATAGGAACGACAACTCTGGCCCGGGGAGGGTGCGGGAAGGGCGGCAGAGCGCCTTCCCGCCTCGAAACTTTTTTCTATTTTAGCTTAAAGTTTAAGCCTTTGCAGCACATTTCAAAGTGTAATTTTCATGTTTATATCATGCCATCAGCTCAAATATGCACCATGTTTAAAAAAATTATAACCAAAGCTATAATCTAGATATCAGTTTTCAATGTACAGTAGATATGGGGTAAGTGCAGTAATGGAGATTTAGACTGAGTTTTATAGAATAACTCTGAACAGCTTCAGAGTACACAGGAATTAGTACTGTACACATGGTAAGCTATCAAGTAGAAATCCTATCCCTTCTAACCAACAAAAATGCAATTCGCCTTCCTAAATGACTCACAGCTAAAAGCAGGTGGGAAATACACAGAAATAAAAAATTATCATGGAAAATGCTTAAATGCTGACACGCTGACAGCTTAGCTTAAAGAATCCCTGACACACTTTACTTATGTAGCATGAAAATATTCATCTATATCTTAGCTATTATTTTAACACTCTTTCAGAGTTTTAGGTCTAGACTACTTTGTTTTATAACAAGTTTAGTGCATGCATGTCCGAAAAAACTTCGAGAATTTTTTTCACCACTCTGTGACGTATTACACCGCAGTTGCAAGAAATAGATGGAAATGCCGCCTGTAAGACATTCGGAAAATAAGTATAGGCTATATTTTTCGTTGCATGTAACCTTAGTTTTAACATTTTTGATGTATCGGACTGCTGTCTAGCCCCCCAATTGGTGTCTTTTATGGAATTTAGGTTTTATTTCATAAACAATTTTCACGGCAATAAATACATAGCTTCCAACTTACCGTGTCTGTGCAGTGTAGTTGTAATAAAGTTAAACCTAATATAATATTATATACAAAAATAACATTTAAATACGATATAAATATCAATATGAGCATATCTGGCTCTGACGAAGAATACCTGGAGCAGAATGAGAATCACATTCGCAATGAGTACGACTATGAGTATGACATTAGTATGAGTATGAGAATCACACTCATGCTGTCACTGAGATTTCTGAAGTAATGGGCTATCAGTTTGAGCCGTTCACATATCAAGATGAAGATAGAGATGATAGTCATGATGTGGATTTGAATGTGACTGATGAGCAACAGGTTAGAATATTTATAATTGTACAGTATCAGTATCATTTAGTTTGATAAACTATTACTATATTCATAGTGTTACTAATACTAATACTAATAGTTATAGTAATAGACTAATAGTAATAGTAATACTTTAAGTTTAAGTATGTTATAAATTATAATATTTAATTTTCATTTTGTAATCGTAATGCCAATACTCGTATTGGTCCTGGCTTAATTAGTTAATATAACTGAGTTTTGTGCTACTAAAGCTTTGGAGCAAGCATGATATCGAGTTACAAGCTAAATATTTGATGATTGCTATCAGTTCATATAATAATAAAGTGATAATCATTAATGATTATAAATTCCAGTCAAGTAATTCAATATTTGATCAATACTAATGTTATTATTACTACTACCAATACAGGTATTGTTATAATTTTCAGATTTAGGGTTGATGTGCTATCCAGAGAGTCTATTTATTTACTATAGAACTGCACCAGGATAAGTCGAGTGAACGAGTATATTTTACACACAATTATACATTATAAAAACGATACATTATTTCCAAACAAGTTACACATCTAATCTATTTCACACTCTAGCTTCGACTGAGTTAGCAGCGGGAAACTACAATTGCTGCTAACTATCAACTACGCTAATTGGTTATCCATTGTTCCGGGTCAATTGCGCGACCCTACATGTTGTGCTGCTGGTAGTTCCACGAACCACCACACCGCCCCCACCAGCAGAAAGCCATCTTTCTGATATATATATAAAAAAAACATTCATTGGTAACCGCATACATCAGTGGACAAAATAATACATAATATACAGGAAGAGACATAATAATAGACAGAATCATTATAACGATCCGTTGCATACAATTGGCCAGCTGTAGATAGACGAGGAATACTAGCTAGCTGTGGTGTTAGACAGGGGATAACCTGTTAAGCAGTCAAACATTTACATGACATCTTGGCTTCTCCCAAGAGGCGGAGTTGGAGTACTCCGGGTAGTCTAACTAGAGTCCTTGTTGGGCACGCCGGTGCTTGGCTTGGCATGTACGCAGTTTCCGTTTCATACGGCATACGGATCCTTTTAGCTGGAAGAGTCCTGTTGTAGTGTTAAGTAGATCTGGTGCCAGCTGGGTGAACTCTTCTTGTAATCGTAGGAGGCGTTCTTCTACTGTGGCTAGGCGTACTGGGTCTGGGGACGGTGTCCGTCTGCGGCGCAAGGGTGGACTGGGGGACCTGGTCCGTCTCTTCGCCGGGGTAGGGGAGATCTCTCCTTCTTCTGGATATGTAGTTTCTTCGGGGGTGTATGTAATTTGAGGGCGGTCAGACACCAACGGGGATTGTTGGCGGGCGTTGTCTAACACACGTTGGAACCCCGAGGACAGAACGGCTAATAGCATGGCCTTCTTCACCAGAGGTCGTATAAGTGTGAGGAACTCCGGGTATAGCTTAGCGTCGACCACGTAGTTTTCTCCAGGGAAACAGCCCGCCGCTCGGTGTCTGGTGACGGGGTAGGGATACACATCATTGTACCCGCAGGGGCAGAATGTTAGTAGGAGATGAGCATTGACGTGTAGTTTAAGGGAGCGGTGAGAGGCGCAATCTTCACCACAGATCTGGCATCTCGTCCGTCCTCTGGACCCCCAGGCCGTTTCTATTTCTTCCTCTGTTTGTGGAGACACCCACCGCCAACGGCGGCGTAGTGGCTCAGGCCGGTCACCACTAGCATACTCCTCCGGATACGGAGCGGGAAGTGTTCTATCCCGTACCCTGGTTGCAGCGGGTCGAGTGTAATCTGAAAAAGTTTCAACAGTGTTAATACAGTACACTGCTGTGTTGTCAGCTTGAACAGCTTGGCAACTCCTAATTCAGTTACCTCGTAGAGATTAATGGTAGTGAATAGTCAGATAGAACACGTATTGCAATGAGATTATAAAAATCTCTAAGTCAAACTGAGTTCTTACTACGGTATTTCACTAACCTATCTCCAGCTCGGTTGACTCAGTGAGTCAGCGCTGAGCGATGCAATCTAGTTTCGTATTAAGATATAGTTAACTCACCCCACGATCTGTTGTCGTAAGACATACTGAGTGTGTGAAATGGTTTGAACTACTGCTTAGAAACACGTCTACTCCTGACTGCATCAGCGTATGAAAAGATCGAGCAACGTGGTTGGGGTGCGTGATTAAGACTTTGTGCACCCGGCGGATGAATTTTGTTTCTATTTCCGCCGATACAAAAGTTGATATTTCCGTGGTGTTGACAACTCCCACATTTGCTCGATTTTTTTCTCGTACGGTTTTCCCCTAGACTTTCATGTGTGCCGCTTTTAACGCAGTCACATACGAAGTCCTTCAAGTATGCGGGGGGTTGCCTCGTACGCTGTCCCCTTTCTAGGGGGGGGTGACACGCTTGCCGGTTCGTTAGTAGGGGCCTCTAATGGCGTCTCTACTTCACCGTTAGCGGTCACCTCTTCTTGTTCTCCGGATGGAGCCCCTCCCTCCATGGGGGTTTGCACTTCCGGAACCGGCTCGGTTTCTGGAAGTGATGGAATTAGACTTGGCGGTGGCGGACACGCTTCTGTTGACAAAAGCTGCCGCTCCTCTCTCACCAAGTTTTCTTCCCGCGGTATGACCACTTCGTATTCAGGTCCATGCCGCCGTCGCCCGCGCGTTGTTGTTTGCCTCCTGGGCTCTAACAACGGGGGGGCTTCTCCCACTCCGCCGGGGCTAGCCCAATACGGTTTCAAGCGAGACTCATTCTGGATAGACACCTGTCCTGAGCGCTCAATCTTGTACGTATGATTGGGCATAGCCTCGACGACCACGTAGGGGCCTACGAACTTAGGCTTCAGCTTATCAGCCTGTCCGCGGCGCCTACGGTAATTGACCATCCACACCTTATCTCCCCTTTGATAGAGAGGTGGTTCATCGGAATCTTCGTGCCGCACCTTCCACTGCTGTTGGCGCAGTATATCGTGTGCGGCCTTCATCCGTTCCACTAGTTCACTGGCATACTCGTGGACTGATTTATCTTGCTCTGGAACGTGATAAGTGAGATGGTCAGGGACACGAGTCTCTCTCCCGAGCATCAAGAGGTTTGGGGTCTCACCAGTACTGGTGTGTGGGGTGCTACGGTATGCACGCATGACTTGTGGCAACACCGTATCCCATTCCTCTTGACCTCGTCCAAGGAGGAGACTCCGGAGTGCATCACCTAGCATCCGGTTGTTGCGCTCCACCACCCCGTTACCTTGAGGGTGGTAGGGGGTGGTCCTGCTCTGATTTACTCCCCAGAGGCGGCAAAGGTCGCTCATCAGTTGAGACTGGAATTGAGCGCCTTGATCAGAGTGTATCTGTTCGGGGAGCCCAAAATAACAGAATACATGTTGGTCTAGTGCCCTGGCCACTGTTGGGGCTGATGCATCTGGGATAGCCAGAGCATCCGCCCACCTAGTAAAGTGGTCGGTTAGTACTAGGATCCAATTATTGCCTCTGGGGGTCAGGGGCATGGGTCCGACCAGGTCTACAGCGACTACTTGCCAGGGCCTACCAGCGTATAGCCTCCGCCGTCCTGCTTCACCAGGGGGCGGCTATGCTTACTGGCCTGGCAGATCTCACACTGTTTGACTCTGAGCCGGACATCACGCTCCATTTGTGGCCAATACCACCGAAGTCGTAATTTGGACATCACTCGCTTGACCCCTGCGTGGGCCTGCTTGTGAGTATCCCAAATCAACTCACGGCGGATGGCTGGGGGGCAGACTACCCTCTTCCTCTCCGGGTGTCTGCCGCTGGCAGCTAGAGAGATGGTTAGTAACCCATCCTGCCCGATCCGCAGCGAGTCCCAACGCTGACAGTATAGCCGGAACTCGGCGCATCCCTGTCGTATGCGTTCCTCGCTGGGTCGTCGCCCTTCCCTTTTGGCCCGGTATATGTCTGCCACGACTCCAGGCAGCTCTTCTTGGAGCTTCTTCAGCTCTCGAACATTACCGGCCAGTACAGGGTTGGCGCGGAGGTTTTGTACATCCTCCGGGGACTCATCAACTCTTTGCCTGAGTTGACCTTGATCCCAGTCAAACGGTGCTCCGTGATGAGCCAGCGTCTCCAACTCGCATCGCGGGGGACCTCCATCCCTCCTCTCGATGTTGAGACACTGTTTGCAACCTCCGTCAGGTCGGCGACTCAACCCATCCGCATTGCTGTGTCTCTTGCCCGGTCGATGTTCGATCCGGTATGAGAATTCAGCTAGGATTTCGAGCCACCGGGCGACCTGACTAGAGGGCTCTGCTCTCCTGCACAACCAGATCAGCGAGGCATGATCCGTACGCAGCCGGAACTTCCTGCCATATAGATATGGTCTGAAGTGCTTCACTGACTTGATTACTGCCAGCAGCTCCTTGCGGGTAGTGCAGTAATTTCGTTCAGCGGGTGAGAGAGACTTGCTGTAGTAGGCTACTACTACCTCTCGGCCTTCCTGCACTTGTGACAGCACAGCGCCAACATTTTGGTCACTGGCGTCCGTGTCTAGGATGTACTCCAGAGTGGGGTCTGGGTAGGCCAAGATGGGCGCCGTTAGTAGGCAGCCCTTGAGGCGGTCGAACGCTTCTTGCTCGACTGGAGTCCACTGCCACGTCACTCCCTTTGCGGTGAGCCGGTTTAACGGCTGGGCTATGCCCGCAAAGTCTGGTATGTATTGCCTGTAATACCCTACCAGCCCCAAGAAAGCCCGGAGTCCGGTCAAGTCTTGGGGGGTGACCCAGTCTTCTACTGCCCGTACCTTTTCGGGATCCGTTGCCACGCCGTTTCGACCGACAACGTGCCCCAGATACTTGACCTCCGGCTGCAATAGAGCGCACTTGGAAGGTTTGAGCTTAAGACCGGCACCTCGGAGTCTCTCGAAAACCTCCTGCAGACGACTGACATGTGTCTCGAAGTCTGGAGAGATTACGATGACATCATCGAGGTAGACCAGCAGTGTCTTCCAATGGAGTCCGCTAAGGACTTGTTCCATCAGCCTCTGGAAGGTGGCTGGGGCGGAGGTTAACCCGAAGGGCAGCACCTTCCACTTCCACAAACCGTCCCGTGTGATAAACGCCGCTTTCTCTTGGGCGTCGGGACTCAGAGGAACCTGCCAATAGCCGCTTAGCAAGTCTAACGTACTGAAGTACTTGCTGCCGGCTAGGGCGTCCAATGACTCGTCAATACGAGGTAGAGGGTAGGCGTCCTGTATGGTTACGCTATTGAGTTTGCGGTAGTCCACACAGAACCGCCAACTGCCGTCTTTCTTCCGGACCAGTACGACTGGCGAGCTCCACGCACTATGGGCGGGCTCTATCAGTCCCCGGTCCAGAAGATCCCGTACTTGTCGGCTAACCTCCTTCTCTTTCTCCGGCCCCAGCCTGCGTGTGGGCTGCCGGACAGGGACTGTCCCTGCAGTCAGCGGTATTTCGTGTCTGACAATTCCAGTCAGTCCCACGTCATGCTCTCCGCTGCTGAACACATCACCGTAGTCGCGTACTAACTTAGCCATAGCTTGGCGTTCTCTGTTACTCGCGCAGCCGCCACTGGCTGTTTCGTATAACTCCCGGAGATGTGTTGGGACTGCCCCCCGTCCCTGAATAGGGCACTGAGGGGGTGCCTCCGTCGCATCACCCAGCGACGGGCCTACGTCTCCCTCCTGAACAGAGTGAAAACGGCCCAGCATCGACCCAGCCGGGAGCTTGATAGGCTCGGTAAAGGGGTTGACACACTGCACTAAGATCTCCCCTTGCTCAGTCAGGTGATTCAGACTGCTGGCAAGTTGGATCTTTTCGTGCGCGCCTTCAACCACCCCGAGTCCAGAGATCCGGCTACTATTCACCCTGCAGTGAATGGTAGCCCGGGAGCGGCCTGGTATGATACGGTTGCGTACCACTTGCACACCTCCCACTAAAGGGCGGCCGAACTTGTCGACGCAGGCGAGTTCCCGCCCGGACATCATCATTGCAGATCTGCTAAAATCTATGTGACATCCGTGCCGTTTAAGGAACGGCATCCCGAGGATAGCATCCTCCTTGAGCTGACTGACGATGAACGTCTCTTGGATCGTTTGATCGCGGACTCGTCCCGTCAGCTCAATTATACCATAGAAGGGAAGGCACGACCCGTCAGCGAGGGTGCCGTATTCCCCTTCGTATGCTTCCATCTCGCCCCTGACCCTAGTACTGAGGGTGTCGAAGAGTTGGCGGCTTAAGAGGTTTGTGGTACAGCCCGAATCAATGAGGAAAGTAACAGCTTTGCCTTCCAGTTTACCGGGCAAGAAATAGCTGTTCCCATGGGGCTGCACCTGAACTCTCCCTTCAGGCCTTACTCTCGCAGGGAGTACCTCCCTCGCTTTGGGTCGCGAAGGAGGTCTCTTAGGGCGGTGGTAGGTAGGCCTCGGGGGTGCCGAGGCTAGATTCTCAGCTACCTTTGTGGGCTCCCATCCAGATTCTTGGACTTGTAGCCCTGTGAATCTGTTGTGAAGGGGCATAGAAAAGGCAGCTGCGGGGCGAAGCCCCTTGCTGGTCCGTCGTGGCTGTTGCCACTGTTGGTTGCCAGTACGCGGTACCCGTCTGGGTGACCTGCGTTTCTTCTTCCCTGGAGGTTTCATCGTCGGCCCGCGGAAGGTGGGAACATCTGCGGGCCGCGGTAGTTTAACCCCTGATTTAGGAAGGGACAATATCGGCGGAAATGTCCTTGATTTCCGCACTCCCAGCAAAAACTGACTGTTTCTCCCTGTGGCGGCGCCGATGGCCGCATGGGCTCAGGGGCGGTACTCACTGGGTTTTGTGGTGTCAGTTTTGCTATCAGCTTGGCTAGCATGTCCGTCAGTTGAGTGACTTTCGATGCCGTCGCCAACTGGGACACGGCAGCCGCGGCGGAGGTTTCCTCCCCTTGTCCCGCGGCCGTGTCTGCGCGGTCTATCTCCACTTGGCGGGAGCTTCCGCGACTTTTATGCATTTGATTAGCTAGGAGGTAAGCTTCCCCCTCAGTCAGAGCATCTTCAACGGTGGTGACTCCCCTAGCTAGAAACTGGTGGTGGAGACCCAGATCGTCGACAGATGCTATGAAAGCGTCGAGGGTGTACCTCTCGCGGTTGACTGGGGGCAAGTCGCTGTACGCGATCTGTGCCAGCTTCATGACCGCGGCGGCATGCTCCCGCAGCGGGGTGCAGGGATCACGCCGCAACCTCTGCAATCGGGCCCTGGCATCTGTAGCAGAGAGGCCAAAGCGGGCCCGCAGAGAAGCAAAGATATTATCAATGTCTACGCCCAGCCCATAGGGCTTGGCTTTGTCCATTAATGCCATTCTAAGCTTCAGCAAGGCCACCCTAGGGGGCCACTGAGCGACGTCCATTACGTCGCTAAACTCTTGGATAAATTGTTCCACCTCCTCTTCACCCGTGAAGGTGGGCGCCTTTAACCTGTAGCGGTCCTCAGCTAGTTCTCGCGGAACCCTTCGCTCTTCTACTACATGGTTAACAGGCATTGTCTCTACAGCATTGTCTCTACGCTCACCTTCGATTGCCGGTGGTTGAGTTCCAGCATTTTCAGTCTCCATCTTGGATGCACTATCCCACTGCTGCCACCACTGTTATAATTTTCAGATTTAGGGTTGATGTGCTATCCAGAGAGTCTATTTATTTACTATAGAACTGCACCAGGATAAGTCGAGTGAACGAGTATATTTTACACACAATTATACATTATAAAAACGATACATTATTTCCAAACAAGTTACACATCTAATCTATTTCACACTCTAGCTTCGACTGAGTTAGCAGCGGGAAACTACAATTGCTGCTAACTATCAACTACGCTAATTGGTTATCCATTGTTCCGGGTCAATTGCGCGACCCTACATGTTGTGCTGCTGGTAGTTCCACGAACCACCACACCATTAGTATTAATTATTTGTAGTTGGATTTACCTGATATTTTAGGTCAAGGGAAGGATTGTATTTTTATAAATGCATAATAATAATTATTATTCATTTTTATTGTAATTGTGGCTATACCGATCTTTAACAAAATAAGTTAATCACTTACATAATCATGTCAAACTTGTATTCACGATGATAGCATTTAGTATTCTATTTGTAAGCCCCCCCCCCATTTCTCTGAATTTCTGCTTTTATAGTATAACATATAGTACTAACAACAATAAAATGTTTTAAAATTCTTGAAAATTTGGTTTATTTCATAGCAGAAATTATGAGTTTGTTTTAATATAAAAAATCTAATTAATTATTAACTATAAATATAAACATAGTTTGAATAGTAATGCAAACTTGGAATATTTGGAAACCCATGATTTTAAAGTATTTTCAAACTTCAGCCTCATTGGACTCAATTTTTAATACAAAGAAAAATACAGGAAACAAATTTAGACACAGTAATTAATGGACTTAATGTGGATGATACTGGTAACAATGTTTTTTTTAAAAAAGCTTGTTTTGTAGAAAAATATAAGGCCAGCCAAGGAGTGGTGCACTTGCCACCGCTGTCAAAATCAGCCTACAGTAGAACAGTCTGTTTGTTGTCGTGATCATGCTGCAAACCTTCGATTAGATGACGGCATAGAATGTATAACACAGCACCCGGGAGTACAGCAATTGACGCAACCAGCTGTATTAGAAGTTGCATACAGCAGCTACCTAAGATATCATGGTTAGTCAATTGCTACTGTATATTAGTAACTGTTATTGTTAGTTTTTCTAGATAGTCTTACTTGATTATTTAGCCAATCATTTATTTTGGTAGATGATTTGTTTGATGAGAAGGCCCATTCTCTCAACACTAAAAAAAGATTCTGCAGCTACCGGTTTTTGGTGTTCTGGCTGTTTCCAGATATTAAAAAAGGTGAGAGACGCCCTTTACCAGCTTGCTTATATGATTGGGTGCAAGCTACATTCCCCCAACTGAAGATGAGGAAGAATTTGCTGAATGGATGTTCAGCAAATTCGTGTACAATGAAGATTTAAATCAAATTATAACTCATGTTCCAGAATCTCTGACACACTTGTAAAGTTGGGACACTAATAAAATATATGCATGCAGCAGAACATTTGCTAGTACATATCTTCTTAAAGTCCTTACTAAGTCATACTAGTAGCACTTTATAAACCTTATCAAGATTTCATATTCATTCATGTAACAGCCAGAATGTCCCTTTTGTAATACATCCTGTTTGTGCACATAATCAGTAATTTAGTAATGAAATGTATTTAATTAACGCCCAGTAAATATCTTTTTAACCTTATTGCCAATAAAATTTGTTTTTGTTAAAGTTACTGTTATGTTATGAATGTGTATTAGTGAGTAAAAACCTTGCAAACAATTTAATTTAGCTATGTATCAATGCTTGGAAGCTGCACACCATGATTGTTCTAGCACCTGACCTAGCCATGGTAGGTCAGGTGCTAGAGCCATGACTTAGTAGTCACTTTGTAGAAGCTATGTAGAGCAAACAGGTATTACAATATTCCTAGTACTAGAATATCTTATGCAATGCAATGTAATATAATATATAACAATATTATTGTTTTCATGAAACTTTGTGACATAGTATAAATTTTTACATATTTTTACCAATATATTGTTTTATTTATTATAGTTTTCACATTGCTATTTATGGCTCTAATAAAGTACCAATAAAACCAAACATACAGCTGCTCTACAGTGAAAGCGGATATCTACACTTCAATGGAAACTGAGGCTACAAGTGGATATATTGCCCAAATTCATTTTTGACACACCTTGAGGTGGAAAATTAAAAATATTATTTCCATTACACAGAAGTTGACTTTTTATACTAATCAAAATAAAAAAATATTTGTTTTTTTTGTTGCATTAGAACATGCATTTTAAATAAAAATAAATATGGAGAAAAGCTATGAATTCAGTTTTGGAGCTAAGTGAACAATACTATTTCGCCATATTTCTATATACCAGCATTGAATAGCTTTGCTTCTAATATTTTTCTGCATTCTTCTAGGTGTTTGCACATATTTATTGTGTCCTTTTCCTTGCTGTAGGCCCCTTTTTTCTGGCTTAAGACTGAGAGCTGGTTTTTTAGTTTGACTTGGCAAAGCTCTAAAATATTATTATATATGAAGGTAAATGGAAAAATATTATTGAAACAGCTGCAGAAAATCTCAATTGTCTCCATCATATTTCAATTTTATTGCTCAAGATGCATTTTCAATAATTATTGTAATCCTTACAGGAAATCGGGGTCTGATCTTTTTAACCAGCGAGCTTCTTTAGGTGTGATAGTGGCCGCCTGCTGACTTTGTTTTCTAGGGGTTAATGGAGTACATCCAGTTGCACCCTCAGTTTCCACTAAATGAATAGTTGGGACTGCTGTTTTCTCTAAATGCAATCTAAAGAGTAAATAAAAAACAATGAATGTTCATTCTTTCAATAAGCTAAGTGAACAATATTTACCATTTACTGGTATTGATGATGGCACAAATAACCAGTATCATACTCATAGCATGAGTATCGGTGCGTATGAATCATAATATTAATATAATAATATTAATGGTATGTATCCAAGTGACTATGACACATTCTGATAATTATAAGTCTTTCATATTATCACCATTATGAATTCCCTTACAATAATGGTTATCGTGTAAATCATAAATGCAAACTTGTACTTGCAAGTTTTTCAAAGTGATAATCACATGAAATTGAATCAACACGGTCATGACGATCCTATTGACTTATACCAACTTTTAGTAATACGTAATAGTTATAGTTATACTTGTTGTTGAAAATCAACATCAAAAGAACCATCATTATCGTCTAATTCTATCACAGTCAGTGTCACAATCACTGCATCAGTATATCAGTATGAGTATCAATATGAGTTTGAGGGAGTTATTCACTTACATGTTAATGAGCTTTGCTTTATACATGCCCATGTTTGTAAATTGTTCATCATTAAAATGCTGAAAACACAAACGAGAGTTGTTATCAGGCAGAAAATCTTTTCTTTTCACATTGACAAACTTGGTCCATTTTTCACCACACACAGTATGAGTATCAGCAGGCCATTTAAACAGGTGCTTTTCTTTGTACGAACACATTGCAGCTTCACACATTCTTCTTTTGCATTTGCCTTTAGAGCTAGAAACCACTCGTGTAGTCATGTTCACAGTAAGTGTAACTAGTAATATAAGTAATAAGTTTGTTCGTTAGAGTCCAATGGCAACATGAAATCGAATTTATACAGATAGCGAGCGACTACTACTAGTAGTACTACTAGGCACGCGTTATATTGGTAATATCCGGTTACGGTAATGATAATCTATTTGTAAGGCAGTGTAATAAGTTACATAATTATTTGTAATGTTTTATAGAAAAGTTTACCACTCGTTGGATTTAGCTAATTTCTTTTAACAATATCGTGTTATCGCCGTACCTAACCACCCGTTCTAATTACATCGTGGAGGTGAGGCTATTTGATTTTTCCGATGCTTAAAATTTCTAACGGAAGTAACTTTAGCTCTTAATATGAATGATAAAATGGTAGCATTTGTTTTTTTCATTGGGCATAGTTGTACTCTATGTTTTAAATTGTATGCCAGTTCAGTGATTGACCTATGTGTTGCAGTGGCTAAAAATAACACGCTGTGGAAAGTATGCAATTATTACTATTAGTTACATAGTAACTAGGACTCGAAGCCGACCGGAAGCGGCGTAATACGTGTGTACTGAGAGCTCAGAAATCCGAAAGTTTTTTGGACATGCATGCACTAAACTTGTTATAAAACAAAGTAGTCTAGCCATCCACCCTTAAAAGGATGATTAGATGATAGCTAAGGTATAGATGAATATTTTCATGCTATATAAGTAAAGTGTGTCATGGATTCTTTAAGTCTCAACAGAATATCTTCAACCTGAGTGTAACTGTAGAAACCTTTGCTATGTATACAGACAGTTGCTGAGTTACTGATGAGATATTATATATATTACAGTATCATTCTACACTATAATATAATACACACCTGTTTGGTAGAGTTGACAGTTCACAGCGCCTCATGTTCAACTCTCTCAATGATAGTAAGGATGTGAATATATTGTCAGGTAGACCTTCAGGTAGACTTTCAGATAGGCTATTAAATGATATATTCAATACCTCAAGATTCTCCAGTGAAGATATGCTGTAACATAACATACAGATATGAAAACAAAGATAACTCTAAAGATAACCTAAATACTAATATATGATAGATTGAGAACTAGATAGATGATTTGGTGATAGGATATCATATTTATTACAGTATCATTCTATATACTATAATACTAAATACTAGCTAGCAGTATGAATAGTCACTAAATACTAGCTGGTAGCATGAATAGACACTAAATACAAGCTAGCAGTATGAATAGTCACTAAATACTAGCTAGCAGTATGAATAGACACTAAATACAAGCTAGCAGTATGAATAGTCACTAACTACTAGCTAACAGTATGAATAGTCACTAAATACTAGCTAACAGTATGAATAGTCACTAAATACTAACTAGCAGTATGAATAGTCACTAAATACTAGCTAGCAGTATGAATAGACACTAAATACAAGCTAGCAGTATGAATAGTCACTAACTACTAGCTAACAGTATGAATAGTCACTAAATACTAGCTAACAGTATGAATAGTCACTAAATACTAGCTAGCAGTATGAATAGTCACTAAATACAGCTAGCAGTATGAATAGTCACTAAATACTAGCTAGCAGTATGAATAGTCACTAAATACTAGCTAGCAGTATGAATAGTCACTAAATACTAGCTAGCAGTATGAATAGTCACTAAATACTAGCTAGCAGTATGAATAGTCACTAAATACTAGCTAGCAGTATGAATAGTCACTAAATACTAGCTAGCAGTATGAATAGTCACTAAATACTAGCTAGCAGTATGAATAGTCACTAAATACTATAGCTAGCAGTATGAATAGTTACTAAATACTAGCTAGCAGTATGAATAGTCACTAAATACTAGCTAGCAGTATGAATAGACACTAAATACAAGCTAGCAGTATGAATAGTCACTGAATACTAGCTAGCAGTATGAATAGTCACTAAATACTAGCTAGCAGTATGAATAGTCACTAAATACTAGCTAGCAGTATGAATAGTCACTAAATACTAGCTAGCAGTATGAATAGTCACTAAATACTATAGCTAGCAGTATGAATAGTTACTAAATACTAGCTAGCAGTATGAATAGTCACTAAATACTAGCTAGCAGTATGAATAGACACTAAATACAAGCTAGCAGTATGAATAGTCACTGAATACTAGCTAGCAGTATGAATAGTCACTAAATACTAGCTAGCAGTATGAATAGTCACTAAATACTAGCTAGCAGTATGAATAGTCACTAAATACTAGCTAGCAGTATGAATAGTCACTAAATACTAGCTAGCAGTATGAATAGTCACTAAATACTAGCTAGTAGTATGAATAGTCACTAAATACTAGCTAGCAGTATGAATAGTCACTAAATACTAGCTAGCAGTATGAATAGTCACTAAATACTAGCTAGCAGTATGAATAGTCACTAAATACTAGCTAGCAGTATGAATAGTCACTAAATACTAGCTAGCAGTATGAATAGTCACTAAATACTAGCTAGTAGTATGAATAGTCACTAAATACTAGCTAGCAGTATGAATAGTTACTAAATACTAGCTAGCAGTATGAATAGTCACTAAATACTAGCTAGCAGTATGAATAGTTACTAAATACTAGCTAGCAGTATGAATAGTCACTAAATACTAGCTAGCAGTATGAATAGTCACTAAATACTAGCTAACAGTATGAATAGTCACTAAATACTAGCTAGCAGTATGAATAGTTACTAAATACTAGCTAGCAGTATGAATAGTCACTAAATACTAGCTAGCAGTATGAATATTCACTAAATATTAGCTAGCAGTATGTATAGTCACTAAATACTAGCTAGCAGTATGTATAGTCACTAAATACTAGCTGGCAGTATATGAATAGTCACTAAATACTAGCTAGCAGTATGAATAGTCACTAAATACTAGCTAGCAGTATGAATAGTCACTAAATACTAGCTAGTAGTATGAATAGTCACTAAATACTAGCTAGCAGTATGAATAGTCACTAAATACTAGCTAGCAGTATGAATAGTCACTAAATACTAGCTAGCAGTATGAATAGTCACTAAATACTAGCTAGCAGTATGAATAGTCACTAAATACTAGCTAGCAGTATGAATAGTCACTAAATACTAGCTAGTAGTATGAATAGTCACTAAATACTAGCTAGCAGTATGAATAGTTACTAAATACTAGCTAGCAGTATGAATAGTCACTAAATACTAGCTAGCAGTATGAATAGTTACTAAATACTAGCTAGCAGTATGAATAGTCACTAAATACTAGCTAGCAGTATGAATAGTCACTAAATACTAGCTAACAGTATGAATAGTCACTAAATACTAGCTAGCAGTATGAATAGTCACTAAACACTAGCTAGCAGTATGAATAGACACTAAATACTAGCTAGCAGTATGAATAGTCACTAAATACTAGCTAGCAGTATGAATAGTCACTAAATACTAGCTAGCAGTATGAATAGTCACTAAATACTAGCTAGCAGTGTGAATAGTCACTAAATACTAGCTAACAGTATCAATAGTCACTAAATACTAGCTAGCAGTATGAATAGTCACTAAATACTAGCTAACAGTATGAATAGTCACTAAATACTAGCTAGCAGTATGAATAGTCACTAAATACTAGCTAGCAGTATGAATAGTCACTAAATACTAGCTAGCAGTATGAATAGTCACTAAATACTAGCTAGCAGTATGAATAGTCACTAAATACTAGCTAGCAGTATGAATAGTTACTAAATACTAGCTAGCAGTATGAATAGTCACTAAATACTAGCTAGCAGTATGAATAGTCACTAAATACTAGCTAACAGTATGAATAGTCACTAAATACTAGCTAACAGTATGAATAGTCACCACTGATAAGAAATTCTCATTTTCTTCTCTTATACTGCATGCATGTGTTAGACACAATATAATACCTGGTCCAGTTATGACATGCGAATATTCCAGATACCCTCAGATGTGTGAGATGAGGAAACAGTGTGTTGATATTTGGAGGAATGCCATACTTCAGTATAACATGAGTCACTGTATGATGTCTACTTTTATTCTTGATCTCTTCTATAGTGTAGGGTGTAGTATCATTCTCCATCCACTCATCATCAGCTCCATCTATACTGGATGTGTTGAACCACACCCAGTACTTCTCTACAAAATATCCACCACTTTATAAATAATAATAATCAGTTTGACTAACTGATTATACACAGTATACCACTGGCCAGTAAATCATGTTGAAATACCTTAACTTTAGCTTATATGAATATAAGTGTGTGTGCGTGTGTGTGCGTGTGCGTGCGTGTGCGTGCGTGCGCGTGTGCATGTATTTTAACTTATCGTTTTCTTTTGTTTACAACATAAACTCACACCACACCACATCTATAGACAGAAGATGTACTGTAGCTGTGACATGACAGAAACTTTGGTTACTGAATGTAACTGGTTGTGTATTACCCACTATAAATAACTATTGACCTCATCACCCCATTAACTTCTTCTTTATGTTTAGGTGACATACGTCAGCAGGCATTACTCATCTGCCTTGTGCTGACTATTAGATATGTGGTCAGGCGTTGTGGTTGAGGTGTCTATCATTCTTGTCCTACCTCTACTAAGCTAAGTTGATACCCTGAGGCTACCCAGTGAATGTTCACTATGTTTTGGGACACAATCATTGTGGTATTTTAGGGACAATATTTTTGCCTGGTACAGTAACAGCAGCCATAGTATATAAATTCTTGGTAAACTTATTAGAATTAGTTGGCAGCAAAACTGTATCATTTTATTCTGGTTGTTCAATATAATAATTATATTGGTGCTGTGTATGAAAGACCCAAGAGGTTGGTTACTTTTATCCATATTATTATATCATCTGAATTATTATTTTGTAATAAATACTTTTATGGCTTTTCTTGTACATAGTTTTTGTGAGCATTACTTTGATATTTTTAACCCCATTTATGCATGCAATCATTTATATAACTCTTGTTTTATTTTATTTAGTTTTTATCAGCAAGTTTATCAGCAAGTACACAATAAATATATCACACGGGGCCAGTTACATTGAATACAAGAGGTAGGTGCAGTAATGGAGAAATTGAGAAAGATTAGAAATGTAGCAAAAGAAGTTATGTTCTCGCAATAATTTCAACCCGTGCCCCAAACCACAATCTATAAAGAAATTTAAAGAACTTGGGCTATCTCAATTTCTCCACTACTGCTCCTAAATGGAATACAACCAGTGAAACTTTCCTTATCACTGAAACTCATTCAGTATTTACTAACTTCTTACAGAATTAATTTGACACACTGTGTATAAGTTATTGATTTACTAACCAGGTGTAGGTTGAGATCTAGATGTAGGTGTTGGTAGAGTTCGAGGTGTAGGTGGAGGTTGAGGTGCAGGGGTAGGTCTAGGTCTAAGTGCAGGTCTAGATGTAGGTGTAAGTGGAGGTGGGGGTGTAGGTGGAGTTCGAGGTGCAGGTGTAGGCTGAGGTCGAGATTTACGTTGACCCATCCTGTAGTCACAGGTTACAGCTCTAGTTGTATTCAATAGTCTTCATTCTCATCTGTAACAACCATGACAATGTATTTTAAACCAGATCTACTAAATAATGAGTCAACTTTCTTTTACTATAATATTTAAATACCATACCAGTTTTTATTAGAATCCTCACAATAATTATGAGTTATCAATCAACATAGGAGTGTATAAGATCATGGTGAGACAACTACAGTAGTTAGTAACAGTACGTTAAAGTGTAGAATATGTATAATATAATAATAATCAAATTGACTTACTCACCAGGTTACTGTATAGTAGAGAGTAACAGTCAATCACATTATTCTATATACTCTGAACTAGTTCTAAGTAATGTATAATATAATAATAATCATATCGATTTACTCACCAAGTTACTGTATAGTAGAGAGTAACAATCAACTCTGAATATGAGCTCCATACACACAGGGATGTATCATTGTATATTATTCTGCACTTCCCTGTAGGTAAGTTATCATAACAGAAACATCTACAAGTAATGAAATGTTAGTTATAAGATATAATTAAATACTGTAAATACTTTATCTGCTATGAACTCAAATCTTTCCTAACAACCACCTGTACCTCATAACCACCTGTACCTCACAACCACCTGTTCCTCACGCGACCACCTTTTCCTCACGCGACCACCTTTTCCTCACGCGACCACCTTTTCCTCACGCGACCACCTTTTCCTCACGCGACCACCTTTTCCTCACGCGACCACCTTTTCCTCACGCGACCACCTGTTCCTCACAACCACCTGTTCCTCACAACCACCTGTTCCTCACAACCACCTGTTATAGCATGTTTTAGCAGTTTCCACTATAAGCTAACAGCACACTCATATTCTGTGACCTTTGAAACCCAGACACATCATCTTTACAACAAATGCATTTACAAGCAGTGGAGAAATTGAGAAAGCTTAAAATTTTTTATTTTATTGTAAAATTTTGGTTTGGGGTGCGGGTTGAATTTCTCACGAGAACAAAACTTCTTTTGCTACATTTTTAATCTAGAACACATGCTTTTCTCAATTTCTCCATTACTGCACCTACCTCAACAAATGAACTAACTTGTTAGTCACTGTCACTGTCAGTTACTGTTAGTTTTACTGTTAGCTAGAGTCACAATTTAAAATAACCTGTACCTGCAGTGAAGTAGAATGAAGTCATCAACCTCAGGTGATACTCTTCACCACCTGCATATGTTACATAATATCCTCAGTAAACTTACTTCACTAACTTCTCACTATGATGAGAAAGGTACAAGATAATATACTAACTTCTCACTATGATGAGAAAGGTACAAGCTAATATACTAGCTTCTCACTATGATGAGAAAGGTACAAGATAATAGACTAACTTCTCACTATGATGAGAAAGGTACAAGATAATATACTAACTTCTCACTATGATGAGAAAGGTACAAGATAAAATACTAACTTCTCACTATGATGAGAAAGGTACAATATAATAGACTAACTTCTCACTATGATGAGAAAGTGACAAGATAACATACTAACTTCTCACTATAATGAGAAAGGTACAAGATAAAATACTAACTTCTCACTATGATGAGAAAGGGACAAGATAATATACTAACTTCTCACTATAATGAGAAAGGTACAAGATAAAATACTAACTTCTCACTATGATGAGAAAGGTATAAGATAATATACTAACTTCTCACTATGATGAGAAAGGTACAAGATAATAGACTAACATCTCACTATGATGAGAAAGGTACAAGATAATATACTAACTTCTCACTATGATGAGAAAGGTACAAGCTAATGGATTTTCTCAACAATTTTTAGTCAATAATTCCTAGTTTTATACTCCAGCTACTAGGAATATGAACAGGTTTACATGACCATGTGATAGGTTGGGCGGAGTTATATAAATGGTTTTATGTTCTTCGGTATAGTTTATAAATTACATTTGGCAATTAGCCAACAGGAAAACTACTGCCTACTAGTGAGTATAATAGTTTGTGATAGATGCATTGGCAGTGTCTATAAATAATACATCAATTTATTCATGAGAATAGTTTTGTAGGTGTGACACTATCATAGTCATGTGCTGAAGTATCATACCCCTAGATTGGCCTGTAGCATTCTCACACTGAGTGAATTGTGGTTATATTTGAAAGAAGTACAGCCTTAGTTACAAAAAATTTTATTGTTCATATTTTAACTGCCTTCAAATAATGAAAAGTATGCACACCACCCATAGATTAGCTACATGAAAGGACTACAAGTTTTGAGAATGACTTAGAATGACCTCAATTAGGCTGTGTATGTATTCTACAATACAGTCAGACAGGACTTGGTATCGTGCAGAGACAGAGTTACTGAGTAGAAATAATATCAGAATTCCTTCAAGTCTTGGAAAGGCTCATCAAACACTACATTATAACTCATACACCTATGGACAAATATCAGTTCGCATATTGTACAAATCGCTCTACACAAGATGCGCTGTTATGTCTAACTACAACTGTGACAAGTTTCATTGATAAGAAAGCATCCAATTACGCAAGGTGCCTCTTTCTAGACTTCTCTTCTGCATTCAATACTATATCTATTCCAGACCTCATTACGCAACTAACTCATCTTGACTCCAATGTTACTGAGTGGATTTACAGCTTTCTTACAAACAGAGTACAGCGCACAGTAGTGGATGGCATAACATCAAATCCAATCATAACTAACACAGGAACTCCCCAAGGGTGCTGTTTATCTCCACTATTGTTTTCTATCTACACTAATAGGATTACCTCAAGCCAGAGCAACATCACTGTAATTAAATATGCAGATGACACTTGCATTATTGGCTGCATTGGCAAACAGTCTGATCTAAGTATTTACTTTGATGAGATTAAAAGAATTTCTAAGCAATGTGATGATTTAAATCTATTATTAAACCCTAGCAAGACCAAAGAAATGATGTTCTCAACCCAACGTGCTAAACCTCATACCCCTACTCTCGTATTGAATGGAACAAACATTGTATTGTCTGAAAAAGTGAGATATCTTGGTGTGTTAGTGGATCAGAATTTGAGATTTCATGAACATGTACAATCAGTAGTAACAACAGCATCAAGAAGAATGTATATTGTGAAGAATTTTGCGTATCTTAGCTCTAAACCTCTAGCAAATATGCTATTCAAAAGTTTCATCATGTCCCGCATCGCCTATTGTCTACCTACTATTTTTACTTGTATCTATGCCAGTGATAAAAAGGCTATTCGAAGAATTCTCAAAGATTGCTCAAAACTCGGAATTAAGTATCTAAACATTGATTTGCACATTCAGAAACTCACTAAAGAACTTGCCATCAAATATATAACAGACAATGACCATTTCATCAATAACTTTCTTAGTCAATGCCCTTCTGGAAGATATCGAACCATCAAATATAGAGGGGCATGGGGCAGAGATAGCTTCTTGCGACATCTTGTAAATACTTTAAATGAGCTTTTATTTTAAATAATCCAACAGAGTTTTGATTTTTTCTCTTATTTTTGTTCATTCCTACTTATTATAGCCAGTATTTACACTGAATTTTGCAACGTGTTGTCATGTTTGTGATATGTAATAAATCAATCAATCAATCAATCAATCAATCAATCAATCAATTACATTATTCTATATACTCTGAACTAGTTTACGAATTACATTTGGCAAATAGCCAACAGGAACATTGTGGTTGGCAGCAGCTACTGCCTATATATAATAGCTGGATAGCTGAATGCAGTGGCATCCATGAATTTATACATGAGAATAATTTGGTAGCTGTGATAGTATATCATAACCATTAGATAGACTCATGCTGTTACCTGCCTTTACAGTTACTGAACTACACCTGGGATGGCCATACCTATATATAGCATGAAATTAACCACGCCATATTTTTACTTTTAAGTTACAGTGACTAAGTTTGGTGAATTATATTTAAGTAAACAGACAGCTATTTTATCCTATTATCTAAAGCTAGGATATATTTTTGTTAAATTTTATTTAAAAATTATGCAATTCTAATAACCTAATTATTTTACAGTGTACACAACCACTATAGGTATAAATATGCCTATATAAGCTTTTTGAAGGTAAACGCAGAAAAACACACAAAGAAGTTATATATGTATTAGTCACACAAAGATGAAGAATTACACATCATAACAAAATCAGAGGCATGTGACAAGTGCTTCTAGCAGCTGCAAGTATTTAGCTAATATGGCACTCACTGTGGGAGTTGTCTGCCATTGAATTCAATTACGCATTTCTAAGAAATTCCCAATTAAAAAGTTCAATCGAAGTATAATACTGACTTAAATTTTACAAGAGAGTTAGTTATTATAGTTTGCTCTCTATATCATTATTGTTTAACTAAATCTCTACCAGGAGGAAACACCTTTTAATAGCAAATTGAGGAGGTGTTGGGGCCTCTATTAAGAAAATTTTATTATAGGAATACAAAAGAAAACTCAGCAAATCATGTAAAAGAAAAACTAAAGGGTTTCATTGATTTTCTGCACACTATAATATCAAACTAACTCCAAACTAAACCATTCATATTTCAATTTCAAATAAATGACAAAATTCTGCAAACTCTGAAGGGTTGCTTTTGGTAAGTTGAAAGTTTTACATTTATTGTGTAGCAAACTATAAAAGTACTAACGTAGCCTCACTCACCTTAGGAATCCTGTCTTCACTTTCTCATAGCAGGGAGCTTCTACGGCGAGTGACGTCTGCAGCACTGCACGTGGCTACAACGCAACGGACACAGACCTGCCATATTAACTATAAACAGACTTGTCATATGCTTATGATTTTATATGGTTTCTAAATTTGTTGTTTTTTATATTGTTTCTAATAATTTCTGTGATTTGAATAAAAAAATATTTGCTTCATTTTTTTCTTAACCAACATAACTTCTTTATTTTATGTTTATTTCTTCAGCAGTTTCCAAGTATTACAATCAATAGAACCAAAATAAGACAATTTATGTAATTAGCTTTGTTTAATTTATTCCTCAGTAAACACGTGTCATCATATTTAAAAAAATAAAGTCGTGTTGTGAGAATTCTCAGTATTATGAATAGAAGTGTGTTTAGTCACACGTTGAAACCATGACTCAGGGTGTTGTTTCACAGGTATTATAACTCTCAGGTAGATTATTACTTTCTTATTACATAAACTACTGTAATACCAATAATCATAAATAAAGTCTGAAGATAGCAAGCATGCTGCATACAAACAGACCAGCTGTCTAAAAAGTCTCTTGTATAGCCTAAGTTCCATAATATTTAATTTAATTAGTGTTGCAGGGAGCACCTGTAGTCTATTGGTTAGAGCACCGTCCTAGTGTATACCAAGTCTGGTAGGGCCATTGAGCATGTCAGGAAGGGCAAATGTCATCTAAGTTGTGTTAATGTAGGATACTATCCATTGCATATTTGTTTACTGGTTGCTAGGTGACAATTCTTGGCCTCCTATCATAAATACAAAGTTTTTTTAATTAATTAAAACTAGTGTGCCTAGTATACTTGTATGGTAAATGTTCTATAATTTGGTTAAGGAGTGTTATGGTAGCTTTCTCTCACAGCTACAGCATAGTGTACTTCAACATCTCCTTTCATATATTACAAGGGTTTGTTCCCTGAGAGATCCGTGTCAATGAATAAGTTGGAGTTATCACCTCCTGTACAGCAATACGTTATACCTACTTTACAGTGAAACTGTTCATATAAATAATGTGTAGAGCTAACTTGGGAGAATAATTTTAAAACAGAAAAACACTGTATTGTTAGTGATAGAGCTTAAATATTGTGTAGCTTAATTTTTATTACTATGCCTTCCTCAGTACATGATTTTAGTTAACTGTACTCTAGCCGAAGTGCCATTATTACTTGTGCCATTATTACCTGTGCTATTATTTATTACCTGTGCCATTTGAACTGGACACCGCCTTCTACAGTAGGATTGTATTTAAATGTATTCTGGCAGAAGTTTATAATGCAAAAATATAATATTTATTACTCAATGGACGCAAATATTTGCTATAAGACTAGCATTATCAACAGCGATGATTCCCCCTGACGAAACTGGCAAGACAGGCAGACTACTAACAGTGTCCTCGATAAAGCGCAAACTACAAGTATTACTACCATGATTGTGAAGAGACAACTGAAGTGGTCTGGCCATGTGGTAAGAATGGATGATAACCGGCTACCAAAAAAGATCATGTACTCTGAGCTGAACACTGGAAATCGTTCACAGGGTGGTCAGAGGAAAAGGTATAAAGACACTCTACACGAGAGCCTTAAGCAGTGTTTTATTCGACCACAGACCTGGGAAGTTCAGGCCTTGGACAGAAAAAATTGGAGAACTGTTGTGCATCAAGGGACAGCGATTTTTGAACAACAACAACGCCAAAAACGAGAGCACAAACGGTTGTTAAGGAAAAGCAGGGAGTTATGCTCTGTTACACACCCACCAGTGACTGACTCTAGTAACATTTGTCCTCACTGTGGCAAATTATGCCGATCTCGAATTGGGCTTGTGAGTCACCTCAGAGCTCACAACCTCTAGTACGATTTTACGGATTTTCGAACTGAAACGGATTACGGATCACGGCACAGACTAGGGCTTGCAAGCAGACATCATACTCGTCACACGAGGGATTGCTGACACACACACACAGTCCCTGTTCATAATACGTATCATAACTCTTCTTATCAGCATCAATAAACATGAAGTCATATGTACCCGTCTCTCCGCCATCTACTCTATAGTCTAAACCCTTTACTCTACCCTCTGCTCTACCCTCTACTCTACTATCTACTCTACCCTCTACTCTACTCTCTACCTTCTACTCTACCCTCTACTCTACTATCTACTCTACCCTCTACCCTCTACTCTACCCTCTACTCTACCCTCTACCTTCTACTCTACCCTCTACTCTCCCCTCTACCTTCTACTCTACCCTCTACTCTACTCTCCCCTCTACCCTCTACTCTACCCTCTACTCTCCCCTCTACCCTCTACTCTACCCTCTACTCTACCCTCTACTCTACTATCTACTCTACCCTCTACTCTCCCCTCTACCCTCTACTCTACCCTCTACTCTACCCTCTACTCTAGTCTCTACTCTACCCTCTACTCTAGTCTCTACTCTATCCTCTACTCTACCCTCTACTCTACCCTCTACTCTACCCTCTACCCTCTACTCTACCCTCTACTCTACCCTCTACTCTACTATCTACTCTACCCTCTACTCTACCCTCTACTCTACCCTCTACTCTACCCTCTACTCTAGTCTCTACTCTACCCTCTACTCTAATCTCAGCACATCGTAAAGCCGTATTTATGTAGAGCCAATAGTTTAGTCAAAATTTGTCAAACAAGTATAAAAATATAAAAATATTTTAATTTTCATTATTTCAAAGTTTTTTCCTAAATTGTATACATCCTAGCTGTTGAGTATGGCTTTGAAGCAGGGCTGTTTGAGGGCAACATAGATGTAGGCTGAGGGCCACTTCTGGGCCTGGGGTCGCCTGTTAAAGGCATCACACATAAAGTTGTTCTGTACATGTAAATATGAATTAGAACAGAAAAAACCCTTTTAAATACCTTGCTACAAAACATGCAGCCTGCAGTATTTATTGGGACTTTATTGTATATAAATGATTCATAGGAATTTAAGTAATTCAAAAAAGCTGATGCTGTGGTTTGCAGCTAAAACTAAATTTTATGATGTCCGGAATATTCCATTTCAGTGGCTCTCACTCTGAAAAGATTGAACATCTTTTGAAGAGTCATAGTTATATGTATAATAAGGAAAGCAACTCCACGTGTACTTTCTGTCACGTGTCAAGCAGCAGTCCGGTCATGTGTTACATTTAAGCGCTAATCATTGGTCACCTTTGGTCCGCGTACGAACTTCAACTGTTGAGGACTAAAACCACTGAACTAGAACTAGAAGTGACTAGAAAAAGTATTTTCCAGTTCCTTGACTAAATCAGGTAATGAGAGTGTTGGCTATGAATAACTCTATTGGCATTAGATAATTTTAAATCGTTAAAGCTTTGCAAGAAGCTATTTTACAGTCGCAGTGTCACTAACAGTAACACATTGTATTATAAACTCAACATTGACATACATTACATAATCATAATGATAATGATTATCACATGTCCGTTATTAATAATAATATTAATATTGTAAATGTAATTATTTAGTTTTACTTTGACTTCTAGTAATTAGTATTTTAATTTAAATCATTGAGTTAATAATAATTAATATTAATTATGATAATCATTATGATTATCACTATGAATATCTTAATGATTTGAAGTTGAACTTCAAGTATATTAGTATTCTAATCATTAATGTAAATATAGTTGATAAATTACAAATTTAAGAATTTTGTAAAATGTGTATTATAATAATAATTTAAATTTTTATATCAATTTAAATTAAATTTAATAATCATAAAACTAATGATAATAATATTTGATGATTATCATTTTCATTTTGACAATTAATGAATTATTAATATATTGGTATAGTGAATCTTAATTATAATGCAAAAAGCAATGACTTGCAGTTTATTAGGTTTATAATGGTCAAATAAAAATAATGGATAAAAATACCAATACTTTAAAACTCTGCCTGTGGCTGTAACATTTATACTTACAGTTCTGTTGTGGTTGGAGAACTAGAACTTATCAGTTATATGACACACTGTGATTGCATCATCATACATTGTCATTGTAAGTCGTCGAATGAATTTTATCTTTATTGTTAATAATTATAACTTACAATGCTAAAAATTGATAGTTACTGTAATTGAAAATGAAAGTCGCATTGATATTACTCATAGTGAGTAATCATTTATTGTAAACCACAATTATCAAGACTGATAATCAAGAAGTGAATTTAGATACTATAATTTGAAACGCATGGTAGTGAATATGTAGGATAATCTTTGTCTCCAGGGTGGTCTTTTCGGCTGCTAATACTTGTGTTTTTATGACTGGTTCATGTCAGTTTGTATAGAGTCCTTTGCTTTATATTGCTGATTTCAGTTATCTTCTATTTCTTCTTAATGTTCTGGTTTTAAACTCTAAGTTCATAAATTCAATACACTGAAACAGTTTTTAATATACAACAATTTACACTCTTCGCCTTTGTCATTCTACAGAATGTCCAGTAATTGTTCTGGTTTAGCATATTGAATTTGTGGCAAATATAATCATCAATTTGCTATCACCTATGATTATTTACAAATCTAAAATTAATAATGTTGAGTAATTAGTTTGTAGTCAGTAAAAGCACATAAACACTACTAGCATTAATACTTTAGTAATCAGTGACAGTTACTGAACTATATTTGCAATAGGAGGCTATGCTGTGGTGAGAGTGTTAGTTGAAATTTAGCTCCAAAATATAATTTATTTAAGTAAGCAAATGTTCAGCCCTGCATCTTATAATAGTTTTGTTTTAGATTCTGTGGCTATTACATTTATAGGAGGCTGCATGCATGCAGCTTTTGCGAAACTTCGTCCTTCTAGAAAGTTCTCAGTGATATCATTTGGGTGTATCTGGTTTCCAGTGTTTATGGGTCCAAGTTTTGCATTGCTACGTCATTTTATTCAAATATGAATGTACATTGTCAAAATATGTATTTTGTTTATGGAAATTTGAATAGGTGTATTTACATTTTGCAGCCAATCAAACTTATCACCAGCATTGTTGAAGTGAAGACTTGCAATTGTATTTCTCTGTTGTTTACCAGCTGCTATAGACTAACAAAAGGTTTTTGTCTTCTGCTAATTACTATTGAGTTTAGAGCCATTCTTCTCCTTGCAGCCTTCATTCAGAAGTATCAGTTAGGATGGACACCAGCAGCAACCCCTCAAGTTAGTGGCTATAAACTCTATATATTCATTATACAACTTCTCCATATCATCTGTTTAGTTATCATATGTTATATTTAATAGTATACTTCTTATATGTTAGATTTAACAATACAGTTTTTGTAGTTCAAAAAGCATTAATTGCTTAAGTAGGGTGACATTTATTGTTGTGTACATTTCTTTCATGGATAACCAGTTATTTTGTCTAGTTTTTTTCTTTTCCATATAAAATGCACAAAAACAGTGTTCATAAACACAGTGTGTAGTATGTACGCTGAGTAAGTACAGTATGTACGCTGAGTAAGTACAGTATGTACACTGAGTAAGTACAGTATGTACACTGAGTAAGTACAGTATGTACACTGAGTAAGTACAGTATGTACACTGAGTAAGTACAGTATGTACGCTGAGTAAGTACAGTATGTACGCTGAGTAAGTACAGTATGTACGCTGAGTAAGTACAGTATGTACGCTGAGTAAGTACAGTATGTACGCTGAGTAAGTACAGTATGTACACTGAGTAAGTACAGTATGTACGCTGAGTAAGTACAGTATGTACGCTGAGTAAGTACAGTATGTACGCTGAGTAAGTACAGTATGTACGCTGAGTAAGTACAGTATGTACGCTGAGTAAGTACAGTATGTACGCTGAGTAAGTACAGTATGTACGCTGAGTAAGTACAGTATGTACGCTGAGTAAGTACAGTATGTACGCTGAGTAAGTACAGTATGTACGCTGAGTAAGTACAGTATGTACACTGAGTAAGTACAGTATGTACACTGAGTAAGTACAGTATGTACACTGAGTAAGTACAGTATGTACACTGAGTAAGTACAGTATGTACACTGAGTAAGTACAGTATGTACGCTGAGTAAGTACAGTATATACACTGAGTAAGTACAGTATGTACGCTGAGTAAGTACAGTATGTACACTGAGTAAGTACAGTATGTACACTGAGTAAGTACAGTATATACACTGAGTAAGTACAGTATATACACTGAGTAAGTACAGTATGTACGCTGAGTAAGTATGTTCTACCACCAGCTCCCAGGGCTGTGGCCTTCGATGTCACCATCAAAGAGGCAGAAAAGTCGTCTCCCTTCAAGCCTATTGAGAACAAGAAAGCTGTTAGTGAGACGTCCATCAAAATGAAGCAGGAGCTGGCAGAGGAGCGCCGTCTGGTGAGTACAAGTCTCATTTCACTTTATTTCTGCTCAACAGTGAAAGTTCAACATTGTTGGTATAAATGTTGTTGTATGGGAGTAGCTTTAGCTATCTAGTATAAGTCTAGACTAGAGCAGATGTCTCGCAGCTAGCCATGGCTAATACACTCTTTGAGGTCTTTACAGTCTTGTTTAGCTATTGTTAGACATTTCCACCTGGTGCAACTAGTTAGACATTTCCACCTGGTGCAACTAATTATCTCAATCAATAATATACAAAGAAATGGCATGGATTTTTTATTGACAATTTAATACAGTAACAATGGCTACTGTATAATACCTACTATACACTGTAACTACTGTATATTACCTACTATATACTGTAACTACTGTATATTACCTACTATACACTGTAACTACTGTATGTTACCTACTATATACTGTAACTACTGTATATTACCTACTATACACTGTAACTACTGTATATTACCTACTATATACTGTAACTACTGTATATTACCTACTATACACTGTAACTACTGTATATTACCTACTATACACCGTAACTACTGTATATTACCTACTACACACTGTAACTACTGTATATTACCTACTATACACTGTAACTACTGTATATTACCTACTATACACTGTAACTACTGTATATTACCTACTATACACTGTAACTACTGTATATTACCTACTATATACTGTAACTACTGTATATTACCTACTATACACTGTAACTACTGTATATTACCTACTATACACCGTAACTACTGTATATTACCTACTACACACTGTAACTACTGTATATTACCTACTATACACTGTAACTACTGTATATTACCTACTATACACTGTAACTACTGTATATTACCTACTATACACTGTAACTACTGTATATTACCTACTATATACTGTAACTACTGTATATTACCTACTATACACTGTAACTACTGTATATTACCTACTATACACTGTAACTACTGTATATTACCTACTATACACTGTAACTACTGTATATTACCTACTATACACTGTAACTACTGTATATTACCTACTATATACTGTAACTACTGTATATTACCTACTATACACTGTAACTACTGTATATTACCTACTACACACTGTAACTACTGTATATTACCTACTATACACTGTAACTACTGTATATTACCTACTATACACTGTAACTACTGTATATTACCTACTATACACTGTAACTACTGTATATTACCTACTATATACTGTAACTACTGTATATTACCTACTATACACTGTAACTACTGTATATTACCTACTATACACTGTAACTACTGTATATTACCTACTATACACTGTAACTACTGTATATTACCTACTATACACTGTAACTACTGTATATTACCTACTATATACTGTAACTACTGTATATTACCTACTATACACTGTAACTACTGTATATTACCTACTATACACTGTACATACTGTATATTACCTACTATACACTGTAACTACTGTATATTACCCACGATACACTGTAAATACTGTATATTACCTACTATACACTGTAACTACTGTATATTACCTACTATACACTGTAAATACTGTATATTACCTACTATACACTGTAACTACTGTATATTACCCACGATACACTGTAAATACTGTATATTACCTACTATACACTGTAACTACTGTATTTTACCTACTATATACTGTAACTACTGTATATTACCTACTATACAATGTAATTACTGTATATTACCTACTATACACTGTAACTACTGTATATTACCCACGATACACTGTAAATACTGTATATTACCTACTATACACTGTAACTACTGTATTTTACATACTATACACTGTAACTACTGTATATTACCTACTATACAATGTAATTACTGTATATTACCTACTATACACTGTAACTACTGTATAACACCTACTATATACTGTAAATACTGTATATTACCTACTATACACTGTAACTACTGTATATTACCTACTATACACCGTAACTACTGTATATTACCTACTATACACTGTAACTACTGTATATTACCCACGATACACTGTAAATACTGTATATTACCTACTATACACTGTAACTACTGTATATTACCTACTATATACTGTAACTACTGTATATTACCTACTATACACTGTAACTACTGTATATTACCTACTATATACTGTAACTACTGTATATTACCTACTATACACTGTAACTACTGTATATTACCTACTATACACTGTAACTACTGTATATTACCTACTATATACTGTAACTACTGTATATTACCTACTATACACTGTAAATACTGTATATTACCTACTATACACTGTAACTACTGTATTATACCTACTATATACTGTAACTACTGTATATTACCTACTATACACTGTAACTACTGTATATTACCTACTATATACTGTAACTACTGTATATTACCTACTATACACTGTAACTACTGTATATTACCTACTATACACTGTAACTACTGTATATTACCTACTATGTGCTGTAACTACTGTATATTACCGACTATACACTGTAACTACTGTATATTACCTACTATGTACTGTAACTACTGTATGTTACCTACTATACACTGTAACTACTGTATATTACCTACTATACACTGTAACTACTGTATATTACCTATTATACACTGTAACTACTGTATATTACCTACTATACACTGTAACTACTGTATATTACCTACTATACACTGTAACTACTGTATATTACCTACTATACACTGTAACTACTGTATATTACCTACTATATACTGTAACTACTGTATATTACCTACTATATACTGTAACTACTGTATATTACCTACTATATACTGTAACTACTGTATATTACCTACTATATACTGTAACTACTGTATATTACCTACTATGTACTGTAACTACTGTATATTACCTACTATATGCTGTAAATACTGTATATTACCTACTATATACTGTAACTACTGTATATTACCTACTATATGCTGTAAATACTGTATATTACCTACTATATACTGTAACTACTGTATATTACCTACTATGTACTGTAACTACTGTATATTACCGACTATATGCTGTAACTACTGTATATTACCTACTATATACTGTAACTACTGTATATTACCTACTATACACTGTAACTACTGTATATTACCTACTATGTACTGTAACTACTGTATAATACCTACTATACACTGTAACTACTGTATACTACCTACTATACACTGTAACTACTGTATATTACCTACTATACACTGTAACTACTGTATATTACCTACTATACACTGTAACTACTGTATATTACCTACTATACACTGTAACTACTGTATATTACCTACTATACACTGTAACTACTGTATATTACCTACTATGTACTGTAACTACTGTATATTACCTACTATATGCTGTAAATACTGTATATTACCTACTATACACTGTAACTACTGTATATTACCTACTATATACTGTAACTACTGTATATTACCTACTATACACTGTAACTACTGTATATTACCTACTATACACTGTAACTACTGTATATTACCTACTATGTGCTGTAACTACTGTATATTACCTACTATACACTGTAACTACTGTATATTACCGACTATACACTGTAACTACTGTATATTACCTACTATGTACTGTAACTACTGTATGTTACCTACTATACACTGTAACTACTGTATATTACCTACTATACACTGTACATACTGTATATTACCTACTATACACTGTAACTACTGTATATTACCTACTATACACTGTAACTACTGTATATTACCCACTATATACTGTAACTACTGTATATTACCTACTATACACTGTAACTACTGTATATTACCTACTATACACTGTAACTACTGTATATTACCCACGATACACTGTAAATACTGTATATTACCTACTATACACTGTAACTACTGTATGTTACCTACTATACACTGTAACTACTGTATATTACCTACTATATACTGTAACTACTGTATATTACCCACGATACACTGTAAATACTGTATATTACCTACTATACACTGTAACTACTGTATATTACCTACTATACACTGTAACTACTGTATATTACCGACTATACACTGTAACTACTGCATATTACCTACTATATGCTGTAACTACTGTATATTACCTACTATATACTGTAACTACTGTATATTACCTACTATACACTGTAACTACTGTATATTACCTACTATGTACTGTAACTACTGTATATTACCCACGATACACTGTAAATACTGTATATTACCTACTATACACTGTAACTACTGTATATTACCTACTATACACTGTAACTACTGTATATTACCGACTATACACTGTAACTACTGTATATTACCTACTATACACTGTAACTACTGTATATTACCTACTATGTGCTGTAACTACTGTATATTACCTACTATATGCTGTAACTACTGTATATTACCTACTATATACTGTAACTACTGTATATTACCTACTATACACTGTAACTACTGTATAATACCTACTATATGCTGTAACTACTGTATATTACCTACTATACACTGTAACTACTGTATATTACCTACTATACACTGTAACTACTGTATAATACCTACTATATGCTGTAACTACTGTATATTACCTACTATACACTGTAACTACTGTATATTACCTACTATACACTGTAACTACTGTATATTACCTACTATACACTGTAACTACTGTATATTACCTACTATACACTGTAACTACTGTATATTACCTACTATACACTGTAACTACTGTATATTACCTACTATATACTGTAAATACTGTATATTACCTACTATACACTGTAACTACTGTATATTACCTACTATACACTGTAACTACTGTATATTACCTACTATATGCTGTAATTTCAGAGCCTCAAGTCACAGAAACAGGAGGCCGCTGCCACTGAATTCAAAAGAGCTCAAGAGAAAGCCCAGCGGCTGCAGGAAGAGACGGAGAAGAAGAAGAAGCAATTAGAGGAGGAGCTGGTGGCAGATCTGGAAGCAAAGGAGATGAACAGACAACTCCTTTTGGAAGAAAAAAGAAAGAAAATCCGAGAGAGGCTGGAGAATCATGTGAGTTGTTCTGAGGTGGCATTACAGCCCTAAATATGTGAGAAACTGATGACCGTGCCAGCACTAAGTCTATCAGTTGGTGACCTTGTTGAGAGGGCTGCTGTCACTGTATCCAAACATGTCATAGAATAGTTACTGTAGAACTTGAAGTAGTGTCAGCACCACTCTTTGTTTCATATATCAAGTCGAAAAACTTTGAGGAAATGAACCGAATGCTGGAGAGCGCCAGGAAACAGCTGAGTGAGAGGGTCACAGAAGAGCTGGAACTGGCGGAGGACAGAAGGAATAAACAGCTGAGTGGACTTCTTGAGAGAATCAAAGAGCATGTGAGTAGCAGACGTACTTTATACTCTTTGTACTCTTTGTACTCTGTATACTCTTTGTACTCTGTATACTCTGTATACTCTGTATACTCTGTGTACTCTGTATACTCTGTGTACTCTGTATACTCTTTATACTCTGTATACTCTGTGTACTCTGTGTACTCTGTATAGTGTTAGTATACTGTGTACTCTGTATAGTGTTAGTAAGCTGACGTAGCAACTGTTGGCAGGACTCCAAGATTATGGAAGCTAAGAAAAGTGTTGAAGAGGCAAACGCTGCTCATGCTGAAGAGATCGAGGAGAAACAGATGGAGAGGTTAGAGACTAGTTTTAGGAACCGACAAGAGCAGACGAATCAGCTGCTGGAAAGACTTAAGGAACACGTGAGTTGCCATCACTATTGTTTGGTAACACAAGTTGCACAGCTGTATAATACTGTTGGTGTTCCACGTGTGGAGTCGGTGTAATATTCACTCATTATGTTCGCAGGCTATTCATGTGCAGACGGTAAGAAAAAACAAGAAGGAGTCGAGTGATAAGCAGGAATAGGATGTTATCCCACAATGCAACAACTAGATTATACTCATACTCCATCCTTTATATTGCGTCCATTGTCTATTTACATGTGTGTTTACATTGTATTGTATCTATTAATACTATTCTATATTTAGTTTGAAAATTAGTTGCTTCACAGTGCATTGTATCAATATTGTATTTATTTTCTCATATTTACAGCGCAAAATAAAAATTATATAATGTAAAAAATCAGTAGAATAAAAATGGCTTAACTGAATTGAAAATTAACATTAGTCAGTATACGAATTATTATGAGTTACTGTTATTAGATAACTAGTTACTAGTAACTGGCATCACTTATTAGTAACTAGTAGTACTTACTAGTAACTAGTAGTACTCACTAGTAACTTGTAGTACTCACTAGTAACTTGTAGTACTCACTAGTAACTAATAGTACTCACTAGTTACTAGTAGCACTCATTAGTTAATAGTGAGTGCTACTAATTACTAGTGAGTGCTACTAATTACTAGTGAGTGCTACTAATCACTACCATATAGTAGACAAGTCCAATAATCTGATACATACAAACTAAATTTTATATACATAATATATACAAATACATCACTGATTGCACCTGTTGCCATGAGAAGGGAATATTAACACATCGTCATGTTTATACACATTGCAGCCATTTTGCAGAAAAGGGGAGGTAACTTTAGTTCACAGCTGAGAAAAATTGTTTTTTAATAAATAAAAGTCTCACAAAACCTGTCATTCAACATTATTCCTTTTAGAAGAGACTCTTAGTTGAAATACAGTCCTAATAAGTGTATGATCAGGTAGATCCTGTAGCAGTGGGCCGTCTATAGAATCAGGATGGTACCACAAACCAAAGTCCTCCACATATACAATAGTGAGGGGCCATGTTTGCCCTGGTCTTAGGTTGTTCTGGTGTGTGTCTGTTGAAGTTAGTCATGGCATGGCATCTGAAAACAGTGTATATACAAGTGAGATAACTCCTAAATATCACTGCAAGAAATATTCAATATAATCAACAGAAAAAGATCTGCAGAAATAAGAACAGCTTTAACAACAGTATTAACTTGTTCCAGAAGAAGATAACACGAGATTCATGGCTGAATGACATTTATCAGACGTGTATTTCTAACAGGTAGATGAAACCACATTGCAGATCTTTTAGACTATGTTGCAGACACTATGACATCATATCCTCACAGAGTGAACTTACTAACCTCACACATCTCTTATACTCATCCAGACTGTTGACAGCGATCTGCGTAAAGATGTCCTTCTTGCCATTACTGCAGTATTGTCCAAAGGGCAGCTTGAGGCACCCCACACTCACCGTCCCCTCCCCGAATGCGTACGTAGACTGGGACTCCAAGGCTAACAGTGCTGGCAGTTGACTCCAACATATACTCTTCTCAAACGGTGGGATCACAAGCTAAGAAACACAGTAGAGCTGAGGCTACAGAAATAAACACAGTATATTATGTGTGAAGAGTTCAGTTTCGTATCTTCCACTCACAAGAGTCAGCTGTAGGTACCTGGAAGCTGATTAGACTACATTCCTCAACAAGCGTGTCGGGCAGGGAGTTGCCCTCCCTCACAGCTGTGCTGAGCATAGTCACCAGTCTGAACAGCTTAGCCAGAGCGTCAAACTCAGCACTACAGGAGAGTGTGGGCCGTAGTTTGGGGAGGGTGTTGGCACCTGCCCACAACCTGATGAGCACGAGCAGCTCTCTGAGGCTATCTACAGACTTCAGATCTTTGGCTAGCCAGGAGCCGCTGGTGGCGGGAGATGTGTAGTCGGGAATACTACTGAGGATCGTTATTGTCAGTTCACACACCCACTGCACCGTTGGCTGGAACGTGACGCCCACAGCTACAAATAATTAGTTTGTGTCAGCAGAAATATATTTGTAAGTTGTCTTCTCTGTCACTTGTGGAAAACTGCAGATATTTTACATAGATGTCTACACAAGGCAGTAATGAAACACAAATAAAGTGTTTAGAGATAACTGCAACTCTAATCCTTAGAACTGAGTCTATGAATGTGTGGGAAGACAACTACCACAACATCTTGTACAAATATACAATACGCAATGTAAGTATATATTATATACATTACGCAATGTAAGTATATACTATGTACAATACAAAGAGTAAGTATATATTATATACAATACATAATGTAAGTATATATTATATACAATACACAATGTAAGTATATATTATATACAATACACAATGTAAGTATATATTATACACAATACACAATGTAAGTATATATCATATACAATACACAATGTAAGTATATATTATATACAATACACAATGTAAGTATATATTATATACAATACACAATGTAAGTATATATTATATACAATACACAATGTAAGTATATATTATACACAATACACAATGTAAGTATATATCATATACAATACACAATGTAAGTATATATTATATACAATACACAATGTAAGTATATATCATATACAATACAAAGAGTAAGTATGTATTATATACAATACAAAGAGTAAGTATATATTATAGACGTGAGACGTACACTCGTCAGGCAGGAAGTCAGAAGAAGGTTCTAGAAGAGAGATCAACTTATCAATATCCTGTTCGGAGATGTTAGCTGGTGCTGAGAGTATCTCAGTGAACTTCTCTTCTGCACTCTGTAATACATACGACTATACAGTAATACGAGATGTAGCACAGTGTACTGTATATAGTATACTCTGTAATACATACGACTATACAGTAATACGAGATGTGGCACAGTGTACTGTATATAGTATACTCTGTAATACATACGACTATACAGTAATACGAGATGTGGCACAGTGTACTGTATATAGTATACTCTGTAATACATACGACTATACAGTAATACGAGATGTGGCACAGTGTACTGTATATAGTATACTCTGTAATACATACGACTATACAGTAATACGAGATGTGGCACAGTGTACTGTATATAGTATACTCTGTAATACATACGACTATGCAGTAATACGAGATGTGGCACAGTGTACTGTATATAGTATACTCTGTAATACATACAGCTATACAGTAATACGAGATGTAGCACAGTGTACTGTATATAGTATACTCTGTAATACATACAGCTATACAGTAATGCGAGATGTAGCACAGTGTACTGTATATAGTATACTCTGTAATACATACAGCTATACAGTAATACGAGATGTAGCACAGTGTACTGTATATAGTATACTCTGTAATACATACGACTATGCAGTAATACGAGATGTGGCACAGTGTACTGTATATAGTATACTCTGTAATACATACGACTATGCAGTAATACGATATGTGGCACAGTGTACTGTATATAGTATACTCTGTAATACATACGACTATGCAGTAATACGAGATGTGGCACAGTGTACTGTATATAGTATACTCTGTAATACATACGACTATGCAGTAATACGATATGTGGCACAGTGTACTGTATATAGTATACTCTGTAATACATACGACTATACAGTAATACGAGATGTGGCACAGTGTACTGTATATAGTATACTCTGTAATACATACGACTATACAGTAATACGAGATGTGGCACAGTGTACTGTATATAGTATACTCTGTAATACATACGACTATACAGTAATACGAGATGTGGCACAGTGTACTGTATATAGTATACTCTGTAATACATACGACTATACAGTAATACGAGATGTAGCACAGTGTACTGTATATAGTATACTCTGTAATACATACGACTATACAGTAATACGAGATGTAGCACAGTGTACTGTATATAGTATACTCTGTAATACATACGGCTATACAGTAATACGATATGTGGCACAGTGTACTGTATCTAGTATACTCTGTAATACATACAGCTATACAGTAATACGATATGTGGCACAGTGTACTGTATCTAGTATACTCTGTAATACATACAGCTATACAGTAATACGATATGTGGCACAGTGTACTGTATCTAGTATACTCTGTAATACATACGACTATGCAGTAATACGATATGTAGCACAGTGTACTGTATATAGTATACTCTGTAATACATACGACTATACAGTAATACGAGATGTAGCACAGTGTACTGTATATAGTATACTCTGTAATACATACGGCTATACAGTAATACGATATGTGGCACAGTGTACTGTATCTAGTATACTCTGTAATACATACAGCTATACAGTAATACGATATGTGGCACAGTGTACTGTATCTAGTATACTCTGTAATACATACGACTATACAGTAATACGAGATGTAGCACAGTGTACTGTATATAGTATACTCTGTAATACATACGGCTATACAGTAATACGATATGTGGCACAGTGTACTGTATCTAGTATACTCTGTAATACATACAGCTATACAGTAATACGATATGTGGCACAGTGTACTGTATCTAGTATACTCTGTAATACATACGACTATGCAGTAATACGAGATGTAGCACAGTGTACTGTATATAGTATACTCTGTAATACATACAGCTATACAGTAATACGAGATGTAGCACAGTGTACTGTATATAGTATACTCTGTAATACATACAGCTATACAGTAATACGATATGTAGCACAGTGTACTGTATATAGTATACTCTGTAATACACACGACTATACAGTAATACGAGATGTAGCACAGTGTACTGTATATAGTATACTCTGTAATACATACAGCTATACAGTAATACGATATGTAGCACAGTGTACTGTATATAGTACACTCTGTAATACATACAGCTATACAGTAATACGATATGTGGCACAGTGTACTGTATATAGTATACTCTGTAATACATACAGCTATACAGTAATACGATATGTGGCACAGTGTACTGTATATAGTATACTCTGTAATACATACAGCTATACAGTAATACGATATGTAGCACAGTGTACTGTATATAGTATACTCTGTAATACATACGACTATACAGTAATACGATATGTAGCACAGTGTACTGTATATAGTATACTCTGTAATACATACAGCTATACAGTAATACGATATGTAGCACAGTGTACTGTATATAGTATACTCTGTAATACATACAGCTATACAGTAATACGATATGTAGCACAGTGTACTGTATATAGTATACTCTGTAATACATACAGCTATACAGTAATACGAGATGTAGCACAGTGTACTGTATATAGTATACTCTGTAATACATACAGCTATACAGTAATGCGAGATGTAGCACAGTGTACTGTATATAGTATACTCTGTAATACATACAGCTATACAGTAATACGAGATGTAGCACAGTGTACTGTATATAGTATACTCTGTAATACATACAGCTATACAGTAATACGAGATGTAGCATAGTGTACTGTATCTAGTATACTCTGTAATACATACGGTTATACAGTAATACGATATGTAGCACAGTGTACTGTATATAGTATACTCTGTAATACATACGATTATGCAGTAATACGATATGTAGCACAGTGTACTGTATATAGTATACTCTGTAATACATACGGTTATACAGTAATACGAGATGTGGCACAAAAAGAAAACATTAAAAGTTATCCCCACTTGTTATTCATTTAACCAGAACAGTAGAATTATTAAATTATTGAGAATTACTCATTTTCTGTCTATTGAATTACTAAGGATAATAAAAATAAACTGTAGTTACTAGAATTACAACTTAATTAATGAAGGAATTACATTATATTAACTCAATATAATTATCTTTTCTGTACTGTAATAGTTGATTATTATTCACAGTGGATATCAAATCAAATTCTATTAGTTATCAGATTATTCATCCCCCACTACACGCTGATGTGTTGAGTTCAACTCATCAATATGAATATAAAGTAATTACAAAACTGGGGAATATGTAGCTGTTGGATCATATTTATGAGTTGTCTTCTCTAATAAATTCTGCAGCAAGTTTACAGTATTGACATTGGAAATGCTCTTCAAATTGGCAGTTTACTCTCAGACTACCTGTAGACAGTGTGACTCACCTGTAGACAGTGTGACTCACCTGTAGACAGTGTAACTCACCTGTAGACAGTGTGACTCACCTGTAGACACTGTGACTCACCTGTAGACAGTGTGAATCACCTGTAGACAGTGTAACTCACCTGTAGACTTACCTGTAGACAGTGTGACTCACCTGTAGACTCACCTGTAGACTCACCTATACAGTGTGACTCACCTGTAGACACTGTGACTCACCTGTAGACTCACCTGTAGACAGTGTGACTCACCTGTAGACACTGTGACTCACCTATAGACTCACCTGTAGACACTGTAACTCACCTGTTCACACTCCTCATACTCTGAAGTTGATAGAATAGACATGAAAGAGTTCCTGACATGTTGAAGTAGAAGAGCAGTCAGTCTGTCAGCACACGAGGTCAAAGTTGACTCACTGGCCATTGCCATTCCAATCTGCAAGATACACCTAGAGTCAGCATAGTTATATACAGAGTAATAGTTACTACTAGTTACATACAGAGTAATAGTTACTACTAGTTATATACAGAGTAATAGTTACTACTAGTTACATACAGAGTAATAGTTACTACTAGTTATATACAGAGTAATAGTTACTACTAGATATATACAGAGTAATAGTTACTATTAGTTATATACAGAGTAATAGTTACTATTAGTTATATACAGAGTAATAGTTACTACTAGTTATATACAGAGTAATAGTTACTACTAGTTATATACAGAGTAATAGTTACTACTAGATATACACAGAGTAATAGTTACTACTAGATATACACAGAGTAATAGTTACTACTAGTTATATACAGAGTAATAGTTACTACTAGTTATATACAGAGTAATAGTTACTATTAGTTATATACAGAGTAATAGTTACTATTAGTTATATACAGAGTAATAGTTACTACTAGTTATATACAGAGTAATAGTTACTACTAGTTATATACAGAGTAATAGTTACTACTAGTTATACACAGAGTAATAGTTACTACTAGTTATACACAGAGTAATAGTTACTACTAGATATATACAGAGTAATAGTTACTACTAGTTATATACAGAGTAATAGTTACTACTAGTTATATACAGAGTAATAGTTACTACTAGTTATATACAGAGTAATAGTTACTACTAGTTATATACAGAGTAATAGTTACTACTAGTTATATACAGAGTAATAGTTACTACTAGTTATATACAGAGTAATAGTTACTACTAGTTATATACAGAGTAATAGTTACTATTAGTTATATACAGAGTAACAGTTACTACTAGTTATATACAGAGTAATAGTTACTACTAGTTATATACAGAGTAATAGTTACTACTAGTTATATACAGAGTAATAGTTACTACTAGATATATACAGAGTAATAGTTACTACTAGATATATACAGAGTAATAGTTACTGATAGTTATATACAGAGTAATAGTTACTACTAGTTACTATACAGAGTAATAGTTACTACTAGATATATACAGAGTAATAGTTACTACTAGATATATACAGAGTAATAGTTACTACTAGTTATATACAGAGTAACAGTTACTATTAGTTATATACAGAGTAATAGTTACTAATAGTTATATACAGAGTAATAGTTACTACTAGTTACTATACAGAGTAATAGTTACTATTAGTTATATACAGAGTAATAGTTACTACTAGATATACACAGAGTAATAGTTACTACTAGATATATACAGAGTAATAGTTACTACTAGATATACACAGAGTAATAGTTACTACTAGTTATATACAGAGTAATAGTTGCTACTAGTTATATACATCCATTCGTCTTGTATATTAAAAGCATAATAAAATAATAATTATGAGGTAAAACAACTCCAAACATTCTAGATATAGCAGCATACAATGAAGTCATGATTATAATATGATTTTAAAAAGCTCAAAAGTGGTCTGATACTGAGATTGAAAGTGAAAATAACGGAAACAACACAAGAACACTGGCTATTGTAAGGAGAGTTGTAGAAACTGACTAAGAAAATAGCAACTGAAATAATGGATTCAGTGAATAGAATGATAGAATCAACACAGCTCTGTGAGAGCCCTTTTCCATCTGCACTTTATTGTATGGTTAAATGCCTGCCACGTTGGAGAGTTTCCAGGTGAAAAACATAATTATTGAAAATAACCATCACAAAATGGACACGTAGTGGAAAAGCTAAGAAGGACCAAAGAGACCTCTTCAGACACGCCATGTCATGTTTGTAGCGAGTGTTGAGAAGAATTGTGCTTGGGCTGAGAATCTCTAAATATCTAAACTCATCATCCAATCAGAGCTGCCCAGTTTTATCTAAAGATTTCCACACTGTGGACAGACCTTTAAGCCCACTGACAGCTTGTACACTGTACCACTATATTCTACAGACTCATGGCCCTCCCTAATCTTGTTGCAGCAAATTTTAAACTTTCTAATACAAAGATTCTGGTACAGAAAGCTTTGTCTGTAAGAATATTATGAGTGCAAGAACATGACGCGAGGAGAACACAGGATCAGCCAATCAGATGTCGTATATGTGCAGACTACTGAAGCATGCGAACTGACTAGAAACAGTGACTGATGAGTAGAGAGTATGCCTGGGGGAGGGGGGGCTGAGTTACTATAGTAGAGAGTAATTAGTACTCTAAACCTATCTGGTAACGTCTCAGCAGACTTCTGCATTATTTGTTGTAAAGTAACTGAAATTCTGAGACACATGGCAACACCCTTAGTTATTCCGTGATAAAAACTAATAAATATATTTCAGCAGCGTTAATTTCCCATGATGGGAGGGCAACTCAACGGACTAGGTCTAACTTGTAAATTCCAATAATTAGATTTGCAGTTGTTTTACAGCAACCAGTAGCCTGAATCACTTTTACTATGAAAGACAGCATCTCTAGGCATGACTAACAGCATACCAGAACTAACAGCAGCTGGCATTCAACAGTGTTTCAACTGATGATTCACAGAAAGCACGTGGCATAAGGGCAACCCCATGCCGGGTTGTTATTGTATGGGTGGTTGCTAGGTAGCCAAGAATTCCACTGCATTGTGGAGGCCATGAGTAGATAAATACAAATAGTGGAATGTTAATTGATTAGGTAGTGGCTACTGCACACAGACAATAGCAGTCCTACTATGCTATTCTAAACACACAAAGGAATTTTGACACCTCTAACTGCAATAACTTACAAAAACACCTTGTTTATTAGTTTAAAGCAGAGTTCCAAGAATGTTGTAAGAAATTACACAACTAAAAATAAATATTTTAAGGGGAAAGCCTTTTGTGTAAAACTAAGGACTTGATAAAAGATCTTAAAAGAGATTGATTTCCTGAAGTAACCATGGAGATGGGATAAACAGAAGTAAATAGCCAAGAGCCTCACAACACCTAAGCTAAGCTATAAAATACTATTAAAACAGAGATACATTCAACAAAAAACAAGAGGGAATAACTCTGAATAATTTCCAAACCTTTAAAATGTCCAGTTTAGTTTTGTACTGAGCTTGGATACCTGCAGGCTGTTTAGCTAGACTGGCGTCCATGGCAACCGATACTTTTTCTATCAAAGTGCTATCTGCAGCAAAGAGTATACCAGTATTTGTAAAGTGCTATCTGCAGCAAAGAGTATACCAGTATTTGTAAAGTGCTATCTGCAGCAAAGACAGCCACAATAAATGTTATTGTCAATAAGCTACAGCTGTTACAGATAAAGTACTATCTGCCACAAAATCATAGCCCAAGCAAAATGATATCTGCGGCACAAATACAGTAATTGGAATAATATATTGTACCATACAATAACAATAATGATGTGGGTTTATATCAACACACGCTCAACTTATGAGCTGAAGGTGGGGGGGGGGCAGAAACCCCCTTCTTGAGTAATTTTTAGATTGGATCCAGTTTTCTAGCTTAATGCAACGTCTTAGAAATCAAAATATATGACTCCAAGTTGCCAACCCCTAATTCACACAAGAGTGCACTTTGCCATGGGAGATTATCACCAACAGTCAACTCAAAATCATGGATTATATAAAAGTTATATAGAATATAGATACAGACATTAAGCAATCAAATCAAAACACAATTTCTAGTGAAGAGTAAGTAATGTATAACATAGTGGCAGGGTTTTCTGGTGAATTAATACATTGAACAATGAATAGCAGTAGCTGCTAACACTGAAAGAATTTTGTTGAATACAAGTTATGTTGGACTGAGAAGTTAATGAATGACAAAACAAAACACTAAACTCAACTCTAGAGTAATTAACTGTAATAACAGAGGGGGAGGGGCACTGGGTGTATTTAGGGGTAATTAGTCGGCAGCAATGGGCAGCCAGGGGGCAGCATGGTGCACTTATTAGTCACACAGATGTGTCACTTGATAAGCAACTCAAATTGTGTTAATAAATCTTAACTAATTGCCTGGAAATCAATTCTCATTTTATTGGAATGTATCAGGTGAATGGACACAGTGTGTGGCATAGTTTTCATGTGGGCGTTAGGTCAATAACAATTGGCCATTCTCTCATAATTGCTATAAATATATATTATAATATTTAACCAATCATTTCTGCTTGACTTAATCTCTCCACTCAATTTGTATTTAGATTATTGTGTGGTAGCATCTTGACTTGTCACCTAGCTGTACCTCAGGTAGACACCCAGCTGTACCTCAGGTAGACACCTAGCTGTACCTCAGGTAGACACCTAGCTGTACCTCAGGTAGACACCTAGCTGTACCTCAGGTAGACACCTAGCTGTACCTCAGGTAGACACCTAGCTGTACCTCAGGTAGACACCTAGCTGTACCTCAGGTAGACACCTAGCTGTACCTCAGGTAGACAGACAAACAGACAGACACGGCAGATGAAACGACATTCTGCACTTTAGACACCAAGTATAAAAATAGACTATGAGCCAGCAAAGGTCTAGACTAATTGTAATGCAGAGTCACGACTAATTACAGCAACTCTAAACAGGAAGTCCCGAGGGAAGGGAGGTAACGAGGGGTATCTCAGTATGCAGATGGTCATAGCAAAGCCTAAGTTCCATACTGCAACTGAGTACAGAGGAATGAGCTCGGGCTACTCAAAGGGAGCGGAAAACTTTCCAATCAAACTGAAATCAACTGCAGCAGCCCCACCCCCCCCTCCCCAGCAGCAGCCCTACCCCCCTTACCCCCCTTTACTGCTGAGGTTTACAACTCTGAGAGTATTGGCAGCCGAGAGCTAGCGGCAGCACTGAGCGCTGACTCGGTGACCTCACCTGACTTCAAGCAGACAAGCACGTCCTCCCAGGTGTGTCCCGTCAGCAGGTCGTACTCGAGCAGCGTGCTGAGATGCTCCACAGTCAGCGAGCTGCGACTCAGCACCAGCATACGCAGTCTGGTAGTCATGGCAACGCATACGCAGCCGTTGGGTGAGAAGGCAAGGGAGACGATCCTCTCATCGGGGTGAGTCCTCGGGACAGAGACGGTCTGCACATCACTGAGGGAGAGACGGGAGACAAAACCCAGCGTCATGTCATCAGAAGCGAACGCGGCACCCAAGGGGAACATACTGGTGTGCTCACATAGTAGCGGGTTGACGGCGTGTGCGGTCACATGACCAGTCAGCTGCGCAGACGTCTGTCTGATCCAGTGGAAGTTCTTCTCGGGGATGATGGTGTTGGCGTGGAAGGTGGTGTGGAGGCCGAGAGTCTCCTCACAGCGAGTCCATTGCTGGAGCTCGGCGTGAGGGGGTTTATGGAGAGCTACGAGGACGGTGTGACCGGTGAGGGGGTGGAGGTACTGTATGGAGACTATGCTGTCGCTGTCAGTGCACTTGTCAACAAAGAAACAGGAGGAGCATTCTGAAGAGAAGAGACAGGTGCTTGGCTGTATGTAGTAACCACTGGTTGAGATCTGCAAGATATAATATGTTATATATAATATGTTATATATTATATGTTATATATTATATATAATATGTTATATATTATATGTTATATGTTATATATTATATGTTATATATTATATGTTATATATTATATGTTATATATTATGTTATATATTATATGTTATATATTATATACTATATATTCCCATGACCTTCACACTGAACGTGTAGTCTGAGTAAATAAACACAATAGCATGAGTTTGTGTTTACTTGCTGGACATGATTCAGCCAATCAATACAGCCGAGTACAAACTCGCAGGTACACGAGAAAGAGGACGTAAGAATTCCAAAATTATGTGTGCAGAACGTAGCGGATGTGATATTCTAAATATAGAAAGTGAATCAAGTTTACCTATACGGAGCTATTGTCGTGAGTTCAGGTGATTGGGCAGGTACAGTGAGTGATTAGTGGGTATTGATTAGCAGAGACTAAAATACCTCTGTGCTTATTACTAACAGTGCTTATTACTAACAGTGCTTATTACTAACAGTGCTTATTACTAACAGTGCTTATTACTAACTGTGCTTATTACTAACAGTGCTTATCACTAACAGTGCTTATTACTAACTGGGCTTATTACTAACTGTGCTTAATACTAACAGTGCTTATCACTAACAGTGCTTATTACTAACAGTGCTTATTACTAACAGTGCTTATCACTAACAGTGCTTATCACTAACAGTGCTTATCACTAACAGTGCTTATTACTAACAGTGCTTATTACTAACAGTGCTTATTACTAACAGTGCTTATTACTAACAGCTATTAATACATTGAACTACACAATCTACAATGTAATGAATCAACTGTACACAGACCAGCTATTAGGTGATAAACCCTCCTTACTATGATGTTTTATATAATTCTCATCTATCAATGCTGTTGCTGATTATTTTAGTGAGTTGGAGCGACCGACAGGTTACCTGTACCTGAACCAGTACATTGAGTCCTTATACTAATTACTTTCTATTTATATCTAATCCCAAAAGGTTAGACTTTCAATAAAATGATGTTTACATGATGTAAGCCATGACATAGGATGACACGTAGTTAAACATAACAACAACAACCGCCACCCTACCTCAACGGTCAGCTTGTGCTGCCGAATAGGATCTCTGGTGCTGCCGGTCGTAGTTATGACCTGAATGGAGCCGTTGGGCTCGACCATGATGTCAGCAGAAGTGAGCTTCCGGTCTTCAAAACTCTCCAACCCTGTCCGCCACACCACCATCTCCGTCTTCTGCTGCGCTATGCCTAGCGCCACCTTCAACATAGAGACAATGACCTTTAGTATAGGGGAGGAAGGAGAGAGGGGGAGAGGGGGGAAAGAGGGGAGGAAAGAGAGAGGGGGGAGGGAGAGAGGGGGGAGGGAGAGAGAGAGAGAGAGAGAGAGAGAGAGAGAGAGAGAGAGAGAGAGAGAGAGAGAGAGAGAGAGAGAGAGAGAGAGGGGGAAGGAGGGAGGGAGAGAGAGAGAGAGAGAGAGGGGGGGGGAAGGAGGGAGGGAGAGAGAGAGAGAGAGAGAGGGGGGGGGAGAGAAAGAGGGAGGGAGAGGGAGGGAGAGGGAGAGAGAGAGAGAGAGAGAGAGAGAGAGAGAGAGAGAGAGAGAGAGAGAGAGAGAGAGAGGGAAGGAGGGAGGGAGAGAGAGAGAGAGAGAGAGAGAGAGAGAGAGAGAGAGAGAGAGAGAGGGGGAAGGAGGGAGGGAGAGAGAGAGAGAGAGAGAGAGAGAGAGAGAGAGAGAGAGAGGGGGGGGAGAGAAAGAGGGAGGGAGAGGGAGGGAGAGGGAGAGTTACAGACTTACGACACCAGCAGACGTGACGGCCACCCAAGTGTCTACGGATCTGTTGCCGATAGAACCTGAGACGGCATTCGCACAGACCAGCGGGTACTTCTTATCAAAAGTCGTCTGCTTCGTCACATCCTTCGCGATGGTGAACTGTAGCATGACTAATATAGTGTTACCGATACGTAATATAATGTTACCGATACATAATATAATATTACCAACACGTAATATAATATTACCAATACACCCTACAGTCGTGAAGAAGCAAGACTCGGTGAAAAGCTAACCAGGTGGGTGGAGTTGATCCACTTGAGAGAGATGATGTCATCGCCGTACATGCTCCTCGTGAAGTTGGAGTACATCCACTTGTTGAGCACTGACTCGTGCATCTGCCAGAGGAACACCTGGCCGCTGGCGTCAGCAGTCAGCAATTTGGTGCCCGACGGGTCCCACACCACCTGCTTCAGCTCGGAGTCCATCGGGATGACTACATGTACCGTCCAGGGGGAGGAGAGGGGGCACACGAACAGGGTGTCTGCCACGCCTCCAAAGTCTCCAAAATCACTGGAATGTGTAGTATAGTATATAGTATATAGTATATAGTATAGTATATAGTATAGTATAGTATATAGTATAGTATATAGTATAGTATAGTATAACACAGCATAGCATATATATAGCATAGTATAATACAATGATTAATATAACATATACAACATAGCATATATAATATAACATATACAATATAGCATATATAATATAGAATATTCCCGCTACCCAAACAGGGCAAAGCAGAGATAAGTGAGAATAGAATACAGCCTATTGCATCGGTGTGGTATAAACCATCAAGTGACACAGAAGTGTAAAGTGGACGGAAAAAGACTATGCTATTTATGTTTGTATTATGTCTTTGTGTTTATATCTTTATGAATGAGGTAGCAACTACATAGCCATGTTTCCTCATCGGAACTCACTTACCAGTCTTGGATCTTAGTCTGCTTTCCGTCTCCTTTGTGTACATTCCCGGCTTTCTTAAACTTGTAACATTTTGGTGCCGTGAAAGCAACAAGGTTTTTCTTGGATATAGTGCAAAGGTTAGCTCGGCCGCCAATATTAGGGAATGTCTCAATGTCTTTAAACTCAATTGATGAGATCAATTCCATCTAAAAGCCATGTTAAAATCTTGTATACTGAAATTACTTGCATTTTGAAGGCAACTTTATACAGCAATCCTAATATTTGAACTTGATGTGTGAGCTTACTCTCTTTTCTCAGCAACTGAAGAACAAAAATTGAACTATTTTATTAAATAATTTCCATGACTACATCTAAAGTCTGAACTAATTGACTTCAATTTACTTTCATTAAATACTACTGGCATCACAGGAGATATTTGGTATTACCATTATATGTGTATGATTTAACCACAAGTGCATGAACATATTTGCCAAAGTTTAAGTGATTATTAAATACTGTGTGTTTACTTTATAATTTTGGTTTTAACACAATGTAATTCAAATGTTTACCAAATTATGCTGAAAACTAATATCAGTTTAGCCAGATCAGATCAGGTTAAAATGCAGCCTAATGTTCCAATCATTGTCATTGAAATTGCCATTTCAATTTGTATTTTGCTTTTGAATTTGAATTTTTGTTTGCTTCTCATGGAAATAATTATAATTGAAATCAGAATGATTATGATACTCAAATTCCAAATCAATCTGAATCTGAACTTGGTCCAATATTATTATAATTAATAATAATTAATATATATATATATATATATATATATATATATATATATATATATATATATATATATATATATGCATATATTAATATAGGTATTATTCAATTGTGTATAAATCTTTAAGAAGTATTAATATCAAATTTAATATTAAACTCGCTCTTGGTCTTAAAGTTTTAGTGTTACTAACAGTAACTAATAGTTATAGTAATACTATTAGAATTACTATCACTAATACTACGTCTACTACTACTACTAGTAGTAGTGGTACTATTACTACTAGTACTATGTCTATTGTCTATAGGTAACCGTAATGATATGACTATCACTATGTACAACTAATACTATAGAATAGATGTTAATAAAAATCAATTATGAACATCAATATAAGATTAAAGTTAATAAAATAAATATTGAATAAAGTTAGATTTTTCTTTAGTATTTATTAACATTACAAAATGATAATGATTATTATAAAAAAATTTCTAATGAACTTTGTTGTCTCAGTTTGAGTTTGAGTCTGCAGGGTGCAGACCCAGACTGATACTGAAAATCAAAACAGCAAAGGTTTATAGTAACTAAAAGCGTAAATAATGTTTTAAAGATTTTAATCGTGTTAAATTCAAAAATTGGGTCATTAAATTGACTCGTGAAATCATCTATTAATATAGTATTACTACAAAATTAGATCAATGAATAACTTTGTGCGGCATCGCTGACGAAGTGGGAACAAACTTTATTATTATAAGAAATGATGTAAAGTTAATCGCTGAGATTGTGTGCTTATGCGACAATAAGCTTACTTACTAAAAACACAGACAACTCCGCCAATATGTCATCTCCAGTCCAATGGCTTGCGTTTTGACGTAATTTGCTATTATAAAGGTAAAACAGTTTCCAACCAACTCAAACCCTTCAGACAACATCAAGTACATAAAAACTAAACATTTCTTCAAATTAATTATATAAAGCTGTTTCTAAGCAAAATTGTTCAACAGTTTGGTTTCTAACTGGCAAAGTGTGTATTGCTTATTTTGTTGGCTTTAGTAAAATGTGTTTGAATAACTATTTTAATTTATAGTACATTATACAAAAACACACATGTATGAGTACAATACTTTTTTTGTTTAAAATTAAACTTAAAATAATGGTTTTATGCACCACTACATGCAGTCACATTTTTGCAGGCTCAGCGTATACACTATTTCTCTTATTTATTTCAAGCAAAGCAAAAAAATACAATACAATTACACATATATATACAGCTAATAAGCAATGCACAATACAATACATAGCTAAGCAAGCAAATCATGGTGCAACTTTTCAATTGTAGTTTCCTAGTTGTATTCATAGACATCAATTTAGCTTATTCTGCTATTTTGCCGTCTTGTGACATGAATGGACGATGCATTTGGTTTCCACAGAGAACTTGGAGTAGTAAGTCGTAAACTTTACAGTAAACTATTGGCTCTCAGAACTGGCTATATAAACAACTATAGTGGCTTTATACGCAGGCATACAAGGAATCCAGTTTGCCAGGAGTACAAAAGGTATGTAATATTGGTGAAGGTATTAAAGCATATTTCACTATTCTTTGTTAATGATGTGTAAATAATATGAGTGCAAGGTAATAATGCAAGAGCTCCATGCAGTGGAATTAGTTTTTTAAAAGAGCTGTCATTTTGAATTCCATTGTATAAATATGTAACATGTTGATTTCTCCATTGCCAGTACATGATGAGTAGTAAGGTAGTATGTCTACCAGTCTCCTCACCACCTCGGTACAATAACACAGCAAACATTCAGCTTGGTAACCAGCCAGCTAAGTACTATAAATATTTCTAATGCTTCAACATTTTTATATAAAAAGTTCTAAATAGATTTAATCTCTTTTCTTGAAAACAACAAAAATATTATGATGCATAGTTTGGCTCTACACCGATGGTGTTGATTAGTAGAGGTGAGGCCTTGGATAGGAAAGCAGTCACCTTACAGGAGAGCTCAGGCTATAAGTCACTCTTGCGCTTGTTGGAAACATGCCAAGGGGGTTCTCAAGCACCCATCTGGCCCTCCTCGCTGTCCATTAGAATTAGCGCTCACCTTTGATGCTGCTAAATTGCCAGTAAAATTAGATTTTAGAACACGAGGAATGATAATTATGGTGTAGACACAAACAATGTCCAGCAGTTAATTATGTGCCAAAATTAATTATTGCACCAATCCCTGGTCCAAATATAGCAAAGCCAGCATCTAAAAATAATCTCAGTCATACCAATAGCGAAGGTAGCATTGATCTGCCCCCTATTAGAGGTATGAGTAATTAACTAAATAATGGCTCGGCTATTGATTTTATATTTAGTAAATAAATGGTTTCACAAAGGCATGCTTTCAATATCCAATAACTGTTACACTTTTTCTTCCATCAGCTAATACAGAATGCTACCAACTTCGTGAGAGATGATAAATATAGCCTACTATATAGCCTACAATTCCCTAAGTGCTGCTCGTGCACTTGCAGAAACCTTTTACCTCAACCGTGACATTAAGTCAGTCCTAAATACTGACCCATTCAGCAGCTGACTAACTATTTATAGACGGCTACGTTTGAGTTTCAGAATTGAAACTTTTACTAATCAGAAAAACTTCTTAGACTGGCTGTTACATAACACTTTCTTAGTGTCTGGGTGTATGACACAAACTAATATGCAAGACATTATGTAAATGGTGATCATCTCTTTAGTCCCCCTACTTGTTGTGTAACATGCTGAGGACACAAACTGATGACACAAACTCCGCACTTATTGGGCAAAGCCAGGAGCACATTGTAACAAGAAAAGCATTCAGTAGAAATCTCAGTCAGAAATTTACATTTAAAAGTACAAATCTAGATATTTGAATGACAATATCTTAGCTGCCGGCACTCACTGTCTGAAACTAGTGCCTTTGGCAGCATACGTGTGATATTTTCAGCATTATGTAATCAGATGAAGGGAAGTAGCTGCGCTGCCTACCGTCTAGCAGCAGTACAAATGTCAGCTCAAAGTGTCGCAACTTGGAAGTAGATTGTAAAAGCATTTGTCTGGTAGCTAAGACATTGAGTTAGTGTAGTAATACGCTGTGTGCTGCTGTATGTTTGACTTCTACTGCATTCATACTGAAAAGCCAAACCTACAAGATTATAATTATTTATGAAGATTCTAAAAATAGCATCAGTGATGTGTGTGCAGTTAATTAGTGCAATTGACAATCAGGTAGTCATTGATTGAGTGAGTTGAACAATTGTTTATTCACAATGAGATGGCATCCCAGGGAGAGATGATGCCAGGGAAAATACTCTTATAATTACTAACATTTGCTAAACAGGAATAGAGGCGGAAACAGAACAACCCAAAGTCTTCACGGTCTCATTAACTGTTTAGATTCTGTGTTATGCTAATTTTATTAATAGCAATCCATAAGTCATGTATACATATTTACCAGTTGCTCATAGAACTGGGACAGACATGTTCCAAATCTCTACAGCCTCTGTTCCTTAGCAGAACTTAGCAGGAGAGGTTGCAGTGAGGTACAGCTGCTCTCTTGTTAAGTATCTAAGGCTCAATGATACCAGAGTTATTGTATTTATGTAAAATGCAGTGGAAACTAAATACATATAACAATTATTTATAGTAATTTTTAAGGTAGTTTGGCTGGTAGAAGTGAGTGGAAATCGAGTGAAAAGTAATAGAATAGCATATGACAATAGATATTCTTCTTTTCATATAATTTAAACAAAATTTTTACCGGAAACAATCAAATAATTAACAACCTGATGGAAGCATTACTCAACTTCTTACTTGTAGTTACACAACAGCTACTCAAGTTGAAACTATTTCAACCTGCGTAATAATTCCTCTGTAAGTTCTTCCATTGTTTACTCTTCTAATGACTATATTATAAGCTAAGTCCTATTTGGCAGCAGATGAAGCTAGAGACAGACATTTATAGCATGTAATTAAAGTTTTAATTGCTCTTCAAAAGTTACTCAACTTATAAAGAATGTAAACATTGCAGCAAATAAATTCTTTCTATTCCATCCCTTTGAGCTTCACGTATTACATCAGACATGTTCCAAGACACAAAAGCCATGTTGCAATATTAGCTGTATAACTTAAGTTTTATGCTACTAGATTTGCTATTTAATTCAGACAAATGAAAACTAAGTGAAAATCTTCCTATGATTGCATGCTTTGAACAAAATAAATAATAAATAACTAATTTAACAGAAATATGTAATTATACATTATAATTAATTTACCAGAGTTGTATTGTACACAACTAATTATTGTTAGAGAAATCAGAGCAATGTTGACCACATGCATGTATATCTTGTAGCAAGTCCTGACTCAGTTTGAGACGCCAACTCATGCATGAGTCATCACTCTACGTCTGCAACCTGATCCAGCAGGACAGCTCTTAAGGAATTCTCCTCTAACTCTTGGGTACATCTACAAAAATGTTTGTCTGAAAATCTAATAATACACCGCTGACTCTTGGTCTCTATAATACACCGCTGACTCTTGGTCTCTACAATACACCGCTGACTCTTGGTCTCTATAATACACCGCTGACTCTTGGTCTCTATAATACACCGCTGACTCTTGGTCTCTACAATACACCGCTGACTCTTGGTCTCTATAATACACCGCTGACTCTTGGTCTCTATAATACACCGCTGACTCTTGGTCTCTATAATACACCGCTGACTCTTGGTCTCTATAATACACCGCTGACTCTTGGTCTCTATAATACACCGCTGACTCTTGGTCTCTACAATACACCGCTGACTCTTGGTCTCTATAATACACCGCTGACTCTTGGTCTCTATAATACACCGCTGACTCTTGGTCTCTACAATACACCGCTGACTCTTGGTCTCTATAATACACCGCTGACTCTTGGTCTCTATAATACACCGCTGACTCTTGGTCTCTATAATACACCGCTGACTCTTGGTCTCAATAATACACCGCTGACTCTTGGTCTCAATAATACACCGCTGACTCTTGGTCTCAATAATACACCGCTGACTCTTGGTCTTAATAATACACCGCTGACTCTTGGTCTCAATAATACACCGCTGACTCTTGGTCTCTATAATACACCGCTGACTCTTGGTCTCAATAATACACCGCTGACTCTTGGTCTCTATAATACACCGCTGACTCTTGGTCTCAATAATACACCGCTGACTCTTGGTCTCTATAATACACCGCTGACTCTTGGTCTCTACAATACACCGCTGACTCTTGGTCTCAATAATACACCGCTGACTCTTGGTCTCTATAATACACCGCTGACTCTTGGTCTCAATAATACACCGCTGACTCTTGGTCTCTATAATACACCGCTGACTCTTGGTCTCAATAATACACCGCTGACTCTTGGTCTCTATAATACACCGCTGACTCTTGGTCTCTATAATACACCGCTGACTCTTGGTCTCTATAATACACCGCTGACTCTTGGTCTCTATAATACACCGCTGACTCTTGGTCTCTATAATACACCGCTGACTCTTGGTCTCAATAATACACCGCTGACTCTTGGTCTCAATAATACACCGCTGACTCTTGGTCTCAATAATACACCGCTGACTCTTGGTCTTAATAATACACCGCTGACTCTTGGTCTCAATAATACACCGCTGACTCTTGGTCTCTATAATACACCGCTGACTCTTGGTCTCAATAATACACCGCTGACTCTTGGTCTCTATAATACACCGCTGACTCTTGGTCTCAATAATACACCGCTGACTCTTGGTCTCTATAATACACCGCTGACTCTTGGTCTCTACAATACACCGCTGACTCTTGGTCTCAATAATACACCGCTGACTCTTGGTCTCTATAATACACCGCTGACTCTTGGTCTCAATAATACACCGCTGACTCTTGGTCTCTATAATACACCGCTGACTCTTGGTCTCAATAATACACCGCTGACTCTTGGTCTCTACAATACACCGCTGACTCTTGGTCTCTATAATACACCGCTGACTCTTGGTTTCAATAATACACCGCTGACTCTTGGTCTCTATAATACACCGCTGACTCTTGGTCTCTACAATACACCGCTGACTCTTGGTCTCAATAATACACCGCTGACTCTTGGTCTCTATAATACACCGCTGACTCTTGGTCTCAATAATACACCGCTGACTCTTGGTCTCTATAATACACCGCTGACTCTTGGTCTCAATAATACACCGCTGACTCTTGGTCTCTACAATACACCGCTGACTCTTGGTCTCAATAATACACCGCTGACTCTTGGTCTCTATAATACACCGCTGACTCTTGGTCTCTACAATACACCGCTGACTCTTGGTCTCTATAATACACCGCTGACTCTTGGTCTCTATAATACACCGCTGACTCTTGGTCTCAATAATACACCGCTGACTCTTGGTCTCAATAATACACCGCTGACTCTTGGTCTCTACATATTTGGCATCAAACAAAAACTAATTTGATTTTGCCAGATTTGTCATAAAATGAAGCGGAGTGATTGGCAGTGGTGTTTAAGAGCAGCAACTGTTGGTGTTGGTTTCAAGAGGAATGTCAGATATTTTATTTATGTTGTGTACTACCTGCAGACTCTAATAAATCAAACTGATTGTGGAGACAAGGCTATAGTACGCAGGTGACATAGAGTATCAAATTGAAATATTTCCACCGTATCAGCACTCTAAGTTTATGACTCAATCATGACTTTAGTAGTTTGTTAACAAATTCTAATGAAGATGAATTAGTTATGTTGGCGAGTAGGATGGCCACAATTTGACATGTGCCCTTACACGAGCTATTTATCCAGTGCGGCATCTTCCACATGGCAAGACTCACGTCTGCTTATACCATAACTTCTACACCAGTTTTATGTTCAGAAAAAATTTGACTAGATAACCTTTTGACACGACTAAAGATCTTCGTATAAAGTGAGCCCTAGCCTATACTAGTTTCTCTCGTATACCGTGCTAAACAAACACCAACCACGCCCCCTCTCTTAAGACATTAAAGCTTCCAGGTTTCAATACCCTTCGTCAACTTTGAATGAAAAAGTTTTGTTCAACTCACACATTATATTTTAAACTGGATGTCAGCAGTGCTTTTAGCATTAAACTGAATATTGTATTTCCAAGTATGTGCCACATTGATGGTATCTTTTAGTAAAATGAAAATTTGCTGTGTTGGTGGCTGTCAGATTTAATTAATAAACCAGACTTTCATAGTGCTTCAAATATTTAGATGACAAAGTGTTAGTCACAAAGCAGTGTATATCCACAGCACACAGGAAGCAATGAAACACTGAAGGTATTACCTGCAACAAATTTAAATTGTATACACTAATTAACTGTATTTGTCATAAATGTATTAATTTCACACTCATTATTATTAATTTACAAGCAAATGATTCACCTTGTTATTGTAAATACAAAATGACTGTCCTACAACCTATAGCATTGATGCCTACATGTGCTCAACCAATAGTAGCAGTTCTTACATCAGCTCAACCAATAGTGACAGTGCTTACATCGGCTCAGCCAATAGTAGCAGTGCTTGCATCAGCTCAACCTATAGTGACAGTGCTTACATGTGCTTAGCCTATAGTGGCAGTGCTTACATTTATGTTCAGCCAATGGTAGTGGTGCTTACATGAGCTCAGCCAATAGTCTAGCAGTAAGTTGTTTACTCTGAGCTTGTCACATGCTGCATGTAACTGATATGAATAGAGTACGAAATGACAAGCCACAGTATGCTATGAATGTATTCAGGTATGAGCAGAGAAGTCTGAATTGTAGTTCAAAGTATTTCCTTAACTTTACCTTTCTGTTGATTCACAGAAGGTCTAGCTAATTACTGGTGGAATAATATGTAACATTCATAGAAGCCACATAGGCATATTTAAGCATGGAAAAGCATATTTAAGCATGTATACACTTGCTTAAATTTGACGCGAAGGATTTTTGTTCTCCAGTTTTAGATTAGAATGTAACCCAAAGTAATACCTGGTGGCTTATATAAATAATATACAACATATCTGCATGCACACACCTTCTTGCAGACTGATAACTAGGACTACAAACAGCCTACATCTCAGACTACATCTCAGGAAAGTTATGACTACAATTTCAACTTTCATTCTAAGGGTAACACAACACCCAGTCTATTCCACTCTTCATCTACAAAGTCAAATGGGTGCATCCGTTGTCTCTGTACACTATCTGTCTGTGTGTCTATTTGTAACCAGACTCTGTAGGAATCCCGGGCTATAATCTTACAGAGAGGTAGAACACACAACATCCAACATGGCAACCTTAATACAAACCTCTATACAATATCTTAGTAAGTATATGAAATGTCACCTAATAACATCATTTCCTTCCTTTTAAGGAGTTGCGATAAATAAATGATTCCATTTCCTGTTGTCTGTCCTGTCACTAGCTGGCTCTGGCAGCATAGCCTAGAGGCTGACACATGCCCAGGGTGTGAGACAGCAGCAGGGGTAGCGGCAGCCTAGGTCAGGGTGGGCATCCCCCAGGGAGCATAGCCTTAGTGAAACTGGTAAAGGTCAATATATATTGACTCAGATCAAATAGCAGAACACCGATTTTCAACAATTGATTATTGATGAGTTGTATTGTTACCTGTTTGTGTTCGTGTAGATGGTGTGTGTGCCTTTATGCTTCTACCACCACCCCGTGTGTTGACAAATATATATATATATATATATATATATATATATATATATATATATATATATATGTATATATATATATATATATATATAATATGTATATATATATATATATATATATATATATATATATATAATAGAAATTGGTCTACTAATGATAATGCACATAATAATATCACATCAATTGCAGCCTCCACACATGTTATCACCATCATGTAATGTCTATACATGTAAGATATCATTAGATAAAAGTTGCTCATATTTTCCAAGAATTAAAGTTTTGATTCTTTGAAGTTAGTTTTATGTCTACATATATATATATTCATGTGTATAATACATTATATTATATTATATTTAACTGTATAGAGTATAGACATACTCATGTATATTATACTGCGTGCTGCTCCTAATTATAGACCGCTGCCACTCTTACAGCTTCTCAACCACTTTGATGTTGGTAAGGATTGCTGGGTTTGTGAAGAATTGTACGTATCACAAGGTGCCCTTTGCTAATTGCTACACTTGTTGAGCTTTCAGTATATTGACTTGGTATTGTGTTGATAGTTTCTTAATGAAATATAATATTGAAAGATTTCAGATTGCAAGACGAACTGCACCTAAGTCTGCTTTCAAACACAACTTGCAGTAAAACTGCAAATGTCAAACGACAAAATAAAGTTATAATTATATTTTGATTAAACATATTTTAGTGATACACAAGATATAATACCAACTATTACAGTAAGTGCCACCCATAGAGCTGTTAATAGAAACTGGAATTTAATCTGTTCAGAAATTTACTTAAATTCAATAATGAAGTGGATTTTGGCAGCAGCTGTAATTAAAAGTGAAAGAGTAAATCTTCTCTTTCATTGTCAGAGTGTGGAGTGTGTAGCATGGCTAAGTGTTTCAAGTGGAACATTTCTAATCCCATACAATGATGCTTGCAAATTTCCACTAAATGTGTCTTTTGATAATCACTAATAGAATCCTCATGCTTATTGAAAGACACAGTGTTAATGGTTTATTAGCACATTGTATGTTTTCATTAACTGCATTCTAATAGCCCTCTTCACTTGAAATCATTAACTGTATTGTGAACACAAACAATGTAGTTTTTGTTTATTAGTAATTTCACAGCTCAGCATTCAACTGTGGCTAAACTATTGGCTCTCAGTTGTAATTAGGAGTTACTTCCCCAACACATGATTGCAACATAACTTAGTGTTTTATCATTTTTATTAATTTGGTATGTAGAGAATAAAAAATAATAAATAAAATTAAATCAGTTGACAAGCTGATTGGCTGAAAAGTCTCCTGATTACTCTTTGGCATAAAAGGTGCAAAATGGAGAGTTGCGTACATGAGTTTGGACTTTTTCTCAAGCTTTCTCAAAACAAAAATGAATGAACTGAAAGCAATTGGAAAAAATTAGGCAGAAGCAGCCTTCGTTACAGATGACTACTAGGACAGAGACGGACTAGACGCAGGCACATTGCGATACTATTAGATCATTAAACACAGTTTCCACCAAGTCATCGAGCTCTACGTCATAGTACATGTGAGTATATGTTTGACTGTACGCCACTGGAGCACAATGCTTGTCATAATTCAGCTTGTCCTTAACTGCTGCCCAGAAGGTATGGAGTTTATGATTGTTAGGACAGCTTCCACTGCAAATATAAGCTTCTATATATTCGCCATGAACTATATGGTCGGGAAGGCCTATGTGTGATGCTTTTATATTTACAGGACGCCGGCAGCACCCGTCAGAACTGCACTCTTCTGGAGAGACATCTCGACGCTGCCGTCGTTGGGTTACTATAGCTTTTTCATAAATTACAATATCTAAAGTAGGTGTGTTGATGTCCCCCTCTTGGAAAGGAGTTAATATTTGTGTCAAGTTATGGGTTGGGCATTCGACTTCAATGCCGTAGTTCATGCCGGGCTCGGTGACCCAGCTCTGTACTATGTCAGTCACGTCTAACTTAATCCAGCCGGAGCGGGCAAGGGATACAACTTTTGAAGTAACCAGTCTACGATAGCCTCCAGGCAGAGTCTGATGAACTGAGAGAACTACATTATAGTCTAAATTCCTTTCGGACGACGACTTTGACTGCCGGTCTAATTTGAGTTTGTCTAAATGAGAAGCTGCATCCTGTCTGTGTATACTGAGCATGGCTGACTGAACTTTCAACTCTTTAGTGTAATCTCTTGGTTGAGCTATTTTTACTGTCGGAAATTTATAAATTCCAACTTTTGCACTGTTCCCTGCAACAGATTATGTAAATATTAGTGAGGCAAACAGCTGGTGGCAAGTTACAACAATGGTTGCTGATATAATATGCAATTTCCACAGACATGCAAGGATTGTCAGGTGAGGTTGGTTTGTACCTATGAGAGGTATTGTACGAGCCAAGGTTGCTGGTGTGTGCACATTTTTATTCACCTCAAAATAACAAAGGAAACCAATGAAGTGGCCGGTTACTCCTCTAAACAATGCATTATGTCACTCTACCTATTGTACACAGAAGGAGAAATGGCTTATTTCAATATGATATATTTGACTTGTAATTACATGACAAATGTTTCAATTTCATTAATCAGTGTAGGTTACAGATTATAGCAAACACTTGTGTAATTACTGTCAACATATGAAACTGTACAAGGATATGCTGCTGTATGACTTGACACATTAATATGCTGTGTATATCTAGCAGTTTGAAAACCTGCTTTGACAACAACCTTGGATACATTGGCCTTGTTTTTACATATTTTGTGTTCTTTTCATTGAATACACTTTCAGTATTTTGGGTTAAGTATCAAGTGGAGTATCGGGTGATGCAAGTCATCAGCCTGGAGAAATCCAACTCAAACTATCGGTTACAAGAATCCCAAATATTTAGCTGCTATATTTGTAGCACTTCAACTACTTTAGCTACTCAAGTGTGCTACTACTCCGCCCTAATTACAACAGATATAAACTTAATATTCTTACAGTATCCACTCATTTAAACTTATACATTATTTAATTTTCAATCATTTCTTTTGCGTGGGCAGAGTGGTTCTATTAATTACTATGCAAATATTATTTTTCTATAGCTACTACCATATGTTGCACTTTCTACTAAAAGTAAATATCAACAGAGTAAATAATTTAAATTAAAATAAAAAGGTGAAGAAACCTACCAGCTGGTGCTGCTGCCCGAAAAGAGTGGATCTCCCTTTTGTGTATCGGTTCTTCTTGATCCACGCTCTGATGTCTTTCATTCAACCTCTGTAGTCGCTCTTTGTACTTCCTTAGCAACTGCCGCTTCTCTTCTAAAGTGGCGTTGAATTTAGACAAGGAGTTGTATATATTCCGCTGCTGATCTGGTATTTGGCTTCTCATTCTTTCTTTCAGAGCCTCTATTTTTACAGTTATATGATCAGCAGGTGGTGTGGTAGTAACTAGGGAGTCTATATCCAAGATAGAGATACTCTTTGACAAGGTACTAGAGATTAAAGTTGTCAAAGTCGTTAGTAATATAGTCCAATTTGAGATACGCATGATCAGAACCACTCATTACACGGGAACTGCATTCGTCTGCAAGAGAAATAAATGCACCCTATCAGCTATGCTACTACATCATGAACCGTTGTTCGTCTGTCTCTTCTTTATATGCAGCTAAAAGCACGTGCGTTGGACATGAGTGCTTCACTCTGATTGGTCAAATTATTGAATGAAATAATTTAATATCAGCCGCAGCCATGTGCCCAGCTTAGTTACCTCATTTACTCCCAAATAACATAATAATTGCAATAACCAACAAAAATAAACATAAATAACACCTATTAAGAATAGGAAACTATAGCTAAGCAACAAGTAGTTGTATTTCCCTAAACTTGCAACACAACTGCTATTTTGTACAAATAAGTACATTCTGGTGCAGTGTTGGGTAAATTCATTACAATAGCATGATGAACCAAGATCATTGTGATAATAGGAGAAGCATCTACAAATATTTACAAAGGTCATCCTATTTAAATACGTAGGAAAAATATTTTCCTAACAGTTTAAAACACTGGTAATGATGCTAATTATGTGTTTAAAGCAAAGAGGATTCTCCAGTCATAGAAGAGCTCTGTAACAATTTTATACTGGCTTATAGTTCTTGGAGCTGTTTAGTTCATACAGCTCATGCGTGATCACTCAACAAAGCATCTCAGCAGTGCATGAGTTCAGGGCTAAGTGCACCTTCAACTAAAGTAACTTATAATCCAACTAGTTTAATGAAAACTAAAACACCCTCGATTTCTTGCCAGTGCATGAAAAACTAAAATACTCTCATAATCTTACCAGTTTAATAAAAATGTTTGTCCAAAGGTTTTTTTAACTAGTTTTGTTAGCTCAATGTAGAATATAACTCTCTCTCTCTCTCTAAGTGTTACTGGGGATAGTTTGCTACACAGTGCTAACACCTAGCCGTCTGCACTACCTAATATAATAATATTATTGAGTAGACCGTGCACACGACTGGCTGAACCAATCACGTGACCTAAATGAGCATCTCTAAGATAATACTGTCAATACTGCTGGCATTGTAGCGTGCCCTTTGTTTTGTTTTCCACAGCATCACCAACAATATATGAACTCAAACGCTTATGAACTCATTTCTGTACGCTAATTGCTACCATGCCACGAAGAGAGACTTTTAAACAGTACAAGTTTCCTATTAGTATTTGAGTCTCAGTGTTATTGTTAAGTTCTGAGAGCCATTTGAAATTAGAGTAGCTTATTATGTGTCTTTAAGGTGAATATCATCATAAGCAAGGTTTCATCATTTGACTTTTCAGCCTGTTTTGATATACTAGAGTTGAGAAGTGAGACAAGGTTTTATGAGCCTCATTTCTTCAGGTTATAAGATAGTCATATTACCTCACAATAACATACTGATTAGAATTGCTACATCACAATCATATCTTATTCCAACAAGTTTCTTGCCTATTTGTGAAAAGCAATAAAATGAATAAAAGCTTTAATAGAGAGATAATCATTTAAGGTGTTGAGTCCCAAGTTCAGGTCAAGTGTTTACAAACAGGTGCTGAGTGAAGCTACAATTACCAAAATTTACAAAACGAAAGTAAAACTGTTGACTGAATGAAATTAATGCAAAATTTTCAACTGGTGACAAAAAAATTGTTTTGTTGAAAATTGAAGATATTGTTGTCAAGGTGAGTAGCAACAAGTTGAATAATATGTAGTTTGTTTAATTCAGACTGGTGATTCATCTATAAGGGACGGACATACACAGCACCGATTTGACAATACTTAATGGTCAAAATATTAACATATTTTAAGTTACTATTCACTTGAAACTTTTGATATTTGCATTTATCTCTAAAGAATGCGATATGTATGAGTAAGAATTATTGTATAATCATTATGCATGCAGGCATAACCTTTTTGGCCTCATCAACACATCCCACCTGAAAAAGGGCATACAAAACAAGTGGAAGTGTTACATAACTTAGGACTGGAAACTCTACCAAAATTTATTATTGTGTGAAATGGTAGTTTGAAACATAAAATTAAGTAATTGGAATGCAAATACGCAATACTAAGTATTGATTGTATATGTTTCAATTGATAGATTTGGTTTAGCCACAATTTTACAAACCTTTATGAATCATAGCTATTGAAAAAATATGTAGACATAGCATTACGCAATCGCTTTTTGCCTAAATAAAATCAGCAAAAGCAATTAATAATTCTGTAGATTCCCAAAACTGATTGAAGGGACAATTCCTAATCGAATTTTGTATATCAACTACTGGTTATAAAATAAAAAAATAAAAATTGTAAAAAAATTTTCCACGCTATAAAATATTTATAACCTAAAGGTCTTGTTCAGTAAAGCAACATTTTATCGTTACTGGGGCGCCATGTTTTTGTGTTGTTTACAGCGCTGTAGCGCCACATAAAAGAATGCCTGACAAAATTTCAACGACTCTCTGATTAAAATGTAAGTTTTCTTGCATATTTGGGATAGTTGGTATACTTAATCACTATGAAATGATACTAAGTTTTATAATAATACTTCGAAACACTAATACAATTACCGTGGCTCTTTCTAAATCAGTAAATTCAAACTAAGACTGACTCGTTGACGGTTGAGTTTCATTATCATTTTGATTTTCATTTCGACACTCGCGCATACACTGTTACTGTACACATACGACACTCGCACAGTCACAATGACTATCTATATCATACTCATGCTGACTCACTCAGTAGCTCTGAGGTATATTTATATTGATATATATTTTGTAATCACTTATCATCTAGCATGTCACTTTGGTAACTTTCTACTAGTACTCGTGCTTGGCCATGTTTATGTTAGTCTCCTTTTGAGTTTTCGTTTTGAAAAGTCGCAAGGCTGTGTGATTTTTTGACAGTGACTGTGGCTTTTAGTTTTAGTTGTATTTCCATTTTTACATGTATTCTGAGTGAGTGAGCCTGGTTATATTGAAAAGAGAGGCAAGCGTCTGTCAGTGTTGACAATGCATAGCATCTTCAGTGCTGGTGTCTTGCACGTCTAGCCACAATATTTAAAAGGCACCCTTTTAAACCGATGGTGTTTAGTGTGTTGATTTGAATAAATTCTGCAAAGTAAAATACATAACATTAACTTGTTTGAACCTGAAGCTTGTTGCCGAAAAATATATCGTTACAAGTTAAACCTGCAACTTCTCAACAGAAAGGTTTTATCAGCTGCAACTATGCCACTATAAGTCCGTTTTCCTATTTTATTTAGTTTGATTAGTAGCATGGTAGCACTAGTGGTAGTAGTTGTTGTGGTAGCATGGTAGCAATAGTGGTAGTAGTTGTTGTGGTAGCATGGTAGCAATAAACTATGCTATACATATGGTAGCAATAAACTAAACTAAGAATGTTGATATCTCCACAGGTAGGATGTGAGATATCTGACTCTACTGTAGGTATATCTGTCACTGAGTCAATCACTCAGTCACTGAGTTACTGAGTCACTAAGTCCACTTACTAAGTTACTGAGTCACTGAGTCTACTTACTGAGTCACTGAGTCCACTTACTGAGTTACTGAGTCGCTGAGTCTAGTCACTGAGTCATCACATCATCATGTCTTCCAACAGGTAAACACTGAGAAGTTGAATATATTAGATATTCTATTATAATCTAGATTTATTTATAGTTTTATATATATAATTTTTATTTTCTAATCTATGATATATTCTAATTGGTTATTGATTTTGTTTGTATTAACATTATTTTATTTCACTATTTAGATTTCCTCTCCCTGACTTAATTTACTTTAATTTAATTAAATTAATTTACTTTGACTTTACAACTTTATTTACTCTTAGCCTTTCTATCAGGAAACATTCAATCAATTTGATAGTAACTGAACTGCTAATATTGAGTGTTGGACTATATTTAAGACTAAATCTCTTTAGTACTATTACTTATATTGTGACATGGTAATAATCTCTACTATCTAGGTAATATTATAGTATATGTGTTATATATATTATCTAGTAATATTATAGTATATGTGTAATATATATTATCTAGTAATATTATAGTATATGTGTAATATATATTATCTAGTAATATTATAGTATATGTGTAATATATATTATCTAGTAATATTATAGTATATGTGTAATATATACTATCTAGTAATATTATAGTATATGTGTAATATATATTATCTAGTAATATTATAGTATATATGTAATATATATTATCTAGTAATATTATAGTATATGTGTAAGTGTATCAGTGTATGTTGCTGACGCAGGGATGTGCTGGAGAGAATGAGGCAGCGTAGGAGAGCCATGCAGGACACCCAGGAGACAGCCGCTGACCTCAGCCAGACCGCTGCCTCTCCCAACTCAACATGGGTATAACCTTTTCACTCTCAAGCAGCCTGGGGGTGTGTTGGGGGTTCATAGGGGGTCATCTATGTGGCTGCCGGCTGTTGCTTAGAAAAATAACTAAACAACACTTTAGTGTTGAGAAAACTTTTCAGATTGCTTGTTTATTAGTACCTGGGGGTTTGGGGTCACATATGTAGTGTATATGTAGTGTATATGTAGTGTATACGTTGACAGAATTTATATAATACTATGTACAGTATATAATATTATACAGTATATAATAATATACAGTATATAATAATATACAGTATATAATATTATACAGTATATAATATTATACAGTATATAATAATATACAGTATATAATAATATACAGTATATAATAATATACAGTATATAATAATATACAGTATATAATAATATACAGTATATAATAATATACAATATTACAATATATAATAATATAGATTATATAATAATATACATAATGTAATAATAATATACACTATATAATAATATACACTATATAATAATATACAGTATATATAATATTACATACAGTATATACTAATATTCGGAAGGTATTAATAAACTGCGTGACATAAGTTAACGTAATTTACAGCAATGATGTCAGATTGCACTGCAATTTGCTGAGAATTTCTGCTGCATTTATATTTTTTGCAGGGACATCAGTTTAGTGTTAAACAGTTAGGCTAGGCAATAACATTGAGTCACTTACTCTGTATATAATGTATATATATTGTATGTAATGTATTTATGTGTAGCCAGCTGTATTTAATTTTCAAAATTAAATACTTTATGCAAGATTTTCTTTTTTTGTGTTACAAGGCACTTGCATTACAATGAGGTAATTACAACTCATTGCACGTGATACAATACTACAGAGTGATACACTATGCTGTATGATACAATACTACAGTATGATATAATACTACAGTATGATATAATACTACTGTATGATATAATACTACTGTATGATATAATATACAGTATAATATAATATACAGTATAATATATTACTATAGTATAATATAGTAAATACAGTCACTATTTGTCTTTCCTATCTTACTATTAATAAAATAATGCCTTTGGGAAATACTTATTTTTAAAACTATAATGTTTGATGGCTGTAGCTACTCAGTGTAGTGTTATAACTGTATAAACTACACAGTGTAGTGTTATAACTGTATAAACTACTCTGTGTAGTGTTATAACTGTATAAACTACTCTGTGTAGTGTTATAACTGTATAAACTAGCCAGTGTAGTGTTATAACTGTATAAACTACACACTGTAGTGTTATAACTGTATAAACTACACAGTGTAGTGTTATAACTGTATAAACTACACAGTGTAGTGTTATAACTGTATGAACTACCCAGTGTAGTGTTATAACTGTATAAACTACACAGTGTAGTGTTATAACTGTATAAACTACACAGTGTAGTGTTATAACTGTATAAACTACACAGTGTAGTGTTATAACGGTATAAACTACTCAGTGTAGTGTTATAGTAAATACATAGTTTACAGGTCACAGGGAAACATGAATTAAATGCAGATAGCTGTCAGTTAACAATAGGGAAGGAAATTCGTTGAGTAATCATGCACTTGTTGCTGCATAGCATAACATATCACACTGCACATGTACACAAATAATATCCGGTAATATATTATGACATATCACACTGCACATGTACACAAATAATATCCAGTAATATATTATAACATATCACACTGCACATGTACACAAATAACATCCAGTAATATATTATAACATATCACACTGCACATGTACACAAATAACATCCAGTAATATATTGTGTCGCATCACATATACAAAGATAATCTACAGTAATATATTATTATTTATATGTTAGTGCCATATACATATATTTTTTATAACTTTCATAGAAATCACTCCTAATTCATTAAAGTTTTAATTTACTTTCAGCTGGTAGCCAATACTAAGTATATACTTTATAGTATTTCCGACTATTTTGTCCTTCCCTGGCTTGAAATGTCTGATATCTATGAGACTGATTTTTGTTACCAGTTGGTAATGGTAAATGAATTTGGTACCAATTTTATAAAAACATATTCGTAGAATTTTATTCTCGCGCTTTAATTTACTTTGCTGAGCTAAGCTGCTGTTTGAAAGTAAATTCATTGCAAACCGCCCAATCCGAAGCCTGGCTAACTTAACTGCATCACTATGAGTGACAATTCAGTGGCATTTGTTAATTATTAAGAATCAGTATTAACCAACAATAGGTAGGAAGATTAGAGATGTGACGTTTATGCCAACTCCACTTAATAATACACAAGTACTACTTCATCAACTCTAATATCAAGTGGATAAGTGACTGCAATCATTGCTTGTGCCTTTAAGTTGCACTTTTTCTAATTCTTGTGACGTTTGTTGACACGAGAGTTGTAGGTGTTAATTAGCGCATGTTCTAACAGCTAAGAACTATAAATCACAGAGTATACCTTAAGATTTACTCAGCTCTAGCACCACCTTCTCTGCATTTGCATATTCTAAGAGTCTCCAAATTGACTGCATAACGTCACGCCTCAAGTGTTACAACGATAATTGATCTTATCTTCGCAACCATGAAAATTCTATTAACAATTACAGTTAGCAAAGGGTTTGCACAGTTCCGTTTTATAGATATACTTTTCTTTTAGATGTTAGTTTGAATTTACATCTAAACAAATTATTAGGACTTCTAAATATAGATTCTACGCAAGCAGTAACTATATTTAGCTTGCTGACAGTGATCTGAAACTAAATTATTTGATTGCCAGTTATATTTGTAGACACTTGTTCCTTTAGTGCCTGTTAACTCTCTTGATATTTATAATGAAATATACTATTATGTTATAATTGATATAATATGTTGCCATACTGTATTATAAATAATGTAGTATAATACTCTATTATAAATGTGTATTATACACTACCATACTAATATGTTATAAGTAATTTACTGTACTGTTATATTATATTATCAGTAATATAGTACATCATTATGTTATATTACAAATAATATAGTACACTACCCAGCTGGAATGTCAAATAGAGAAATGATATTAATATTTAAAAGAAAGGAAAATAAAAATTAAATGTTAAAAAAACAAACTAAATAATTAACTCTTTCTAGTGCAACCTGATCTCAGGTTTTACCTGCTAGACTACTTGTCTACTGCTAGGGTATATAATTGTGTAGAAATACGGACATTGCTGAGGTTTTTTGAATTGAAAGCTACTAGAAGCAAGTAGATGACTGTGTTCACTGTAAGACAAAGCTTAGACTGTGTTCACTGTAAGACAAAGCTTAGACTGTGTTCACTGTAAGACAAAGCTCAGTAAGGGGTGACGGGACGGGCTATCACAAGTTTGTCGGTGTTGTAGGCTGCTGCCATGGAGGAGACGACTTCTGCTCGGCATCAACCAGGTGTCAGGGTGAGTGTTAGTTACAGTGTCAGTTATAGTGTCAGTTATAGTGTCAGTTACAGTGTCAGTTATAGTGTCAGTTACAGTGTTAGTTATAGTAACAGTTATAGTAACAGTTATAGTAACAGTTACAATAGTGGTATGAGTTACAGTAGTGGCATTCAGTGTTATAAACACGTTATACTCTAGAGCTGGTGCTGGTGAAAGAATATACAGATAATATGTTCTCTCACTTTACTTAGCACTTGATATTCTCAGTACAGTACTTATGTTAGCCTTAGTACTTGACATGCTAATTTGCAGATGTTAGAGGATGTGGACAGAGCTGATGGGATGGTTCAGGAACTTGAAAATAGGCGAACAGAAAAGAAAAAGGAGGTACTTAGTAGTAGTGGTAGTGGTAGTAGTAGTAGTGGTAGTGGTAGTGGTATTAGTAGTAGTAGTAATAGTAGTAGTAGTAGCAGTAGTACTAGAATTGAAATTTTTAAATATTAGTAAACAGCGATGGATTCATTGAAGACAAAACTTTCCACTAATACATGCATCAGAAAGTAAGTTCCAAACTAGAAGTAAGTTCCAAAGTAGAAGTAAGTTCTAAACTAGAAGTAAGTTCCAAACTAGAAGTAAGTTCTAGGAAGTAAGTGGGCTACGGGTTATTTAGATGTTATAAAAAGTAAGTAAGTGAAGAAGCAAAGCTCCTGTTCAAGGAGTAAGTAAGTATTAAAGTAAGTACAGCAGTGTAGGTACTATATGCTGCAGCTCAGCCGCTCCTTGCGCACCGCCACCACCGATGTAGCTGCCGAAATACGATCTGCCCGCAAGAAGTCGTTTGACAAAGTGCGACGCTTCCCCGACACGGAGGTGGTTGAGGAGGAGCAGACGGAGACAGCTGATGGCCCTGTCGCTGCCGATAAGGTGGAGGAGGCCGGCAGCAGTCAGCTTTTAGCATCTCAAGGTGAGCTGCCATTCTATGATTGGCTGAACTACTTTAGAGTAGATATTATCTCAACGTGCCCATACAGCGGCTGTTCTACCAATCCCTGGTAATCTAGCTATTATCTAGGGAGATGCATTTCAATCTAGTGCTATTCTTTACAGCTAACTCTGCATATAAAAATAAAAATAATTGTGGATTAAGAGAGCTGGTCTATTTGATGTCCTATCTCATCTATATTAGTGTGACTAAGTCTGCACTATTTGATGTCCTATCTCATCTATATTAGTGTGACTAAGTCTGCACTATTTGATGTCCTATCTCATCTATATTAGTGTGACTAAGTCTGCACTATTTGATGTCCTATCTCATCTATATTAGTGTGACTAAGTCTGCACTATTTGATGTCCTATCTCATCTATATTAGTGTGACTAAGTCTGCACTATTTGATGTCCTATCTCATCTATATTAGTGTGACTAAGTCTGCACTATTTGATGTCCTATCTCATCTATATTAGTGTGACTAAGTCTGCACTATTTGGGATATTAGTGAGTGTAATACTCAGATCTGGACTGTTGATAATGTGACATTGCCCCCTGCTACGTTGGTGATCTCTGTAACCTTAGTGAATGTTGCACGCAGTCACGTATTACCAGATATTGTTACTCAACTCTATTCTATAGTGTGTACACACTTGTTCATTTAATATTAAACTTTATTGATTAGAAGAAGCTATTCTTGGCTGATGAATCCTGTTGTGTTATTCCTATTACATTCCCTCTTGGTGCTAGCTGTGGCTATGGCGTCACTACCCCATGTACCAAAACAAGAAATCATTATACTCCAATTAATATGCAGCTCTGTGGGGTTCTGCTACGCTATCTTATACATAACTTCTATAGCGGCCATGACAGCTGTTGTCATGGTTACATCTATTTCAGTCATTAGTTTATGTTGGCAATTTGGCATCAGTCATGAATGTGTCTATTTATAACACTTTGGAAAATGACATTTGTTTGATATTGTTTAGGCTGTTGATTAGTTTCATTGCATAAGACTATTGTATCTTACGATATGCTATTACACTACACTCTCTGTCACTCAGTCAAACTGAAACTACACTTTCTGTCACTCAGTCAAACTGAAACTACACTTTCTGTCACTCAGTCAAAGTGAAACTACACTTTCTGCCACTCAGTCAAACTGAAACTACACTTTCTGCCACTCAGTCAAAGTGAAACTACACTTTCTATCACTCAGTCAAAGTGAAACTACACTTTCTATCACTCAGTCAAAGTGAAACTACTCTTTCTATCCCTCAGTCAAAGTGAAACTACACTTTCTATCCCCCAGTCAAAGTGAAACTACACTTTCTATCCCCCAGTCAAAGTGAAACTGCTCTCTCTTTCTCCCAGGGTCGTTGAGGAGAAGTACAGAAGGTTTCAACTCTCTGAGAGAGAAGCTGAGGAGCAAAGTTCAGTCAGGAATCAAGGTGAGACCTAGCTAATCTATTCACCTAGCAGTTTACTCTATATACACAGTTCTACACGCTTTCTGTCTTCAAGTTTACTCTGAATGGCATCAATGGTGTTTCTGTCTTCAAGTTTACTCTGAATGGCATCAATGGTGTTTCTGCGTGATGCACAAGGCTTAATATATCATTTATTACCCGTAGATGGCGAGTGGGCCCTGAAACTAGCCATAAAAATTGTGCAACTTTCAAATTATCTTTCTAATTGACATTTTATATCAACGAAATATACTTAACTGCTTCACAGGTATATAATTAAAGGTGATTTGATTGTAAATCTGAATTTATAACTGACTGTTTGAAGTAGGTCTGAATTATGGCAGAGTTAAGGAGGCTGGTTTACTACGCTGGCTGGCTTTGATTAGCTTTGCTAGAGTGTGGTGGGTGTTGAAATATGTGTAGGGTAGGTGTAGGGTAGGTGGGCTAGATTGTGGCAGCGTAATGAACACAGTATGCGCTGACCTTCAACTCCTACCTATCTGTGTAGACATCAATGCACATTGTCAATCACTAAGAGTTTGTGTAAGTTAGACATCATTGCATGCTGTGCAGGTTAGAGTGGTAAATATTCCATTTGGTGGAATTACCAAGAATTAGCTTCCTGAGTGTTTCATATGAATTCCAGTGCAGCTGAAGCCAGTTGACTTGAAGCTGAGTGTGTTGAGTGAGTCACTGAGTGAGTGAGTGGTGTTATGCAGGGTAAGATGGAGGCAGCGAGGGAGAGAGACGAGGCAGCACACCCCCAGCGCACCCTCAAGGGGCGGAGAGACAGACCGGCCACTCTGACGAGGTTTGACGAGGGGGCGCTGAGCAAGGAGCAACAGGAAGTGGAGGAGCAGCTCTCCCGCAGTCAGGAGATGAGAAGCAAGTGGAAGAAGGCGGCTGATAAGACAAAGAACGAGGTTGGTAGAAGCTCTGTTATTGGCTCATACTGTGCGTTGGGTTGTCCCCAGCCCTTTGGTTGGTCAGTCTAGCTCATGTCTTGTACCGGACTTTGTAATTGGTCGGTTCATAGCTTCACATCTTCTGATTGGTGTATTTAGCTGATGCCGAGTAGAGAGGAACAGTTTGAGTTCTTCACCAACACGTTTGACGATGAAGGGGAGGAGGATGAGAAGAGAACGTCAGCCATGAAAGCCGGCTTCAAGCTAGATGCTCAACGTCGCGCCTCGCTGACTCCCGCGGCAGCGCCGGCTGCAAGCACGTCTGCCGAGCAGCAGCAGGGACTGGAGGTAACATGACTCAGCCAATATTCTCACCAGATATAGACTAAGTGTCTCAGATTGAGACTCTACCCACCCGCTATGCTATGATGATATTAGACTATATCCATGATTTATTAATTACTGTTTCCTTATAGCTGCCTCATCTGCACTCTCTTACTAAAGTTCTTAATTTATGGAGTTGAAATATTTCAGGACGAAGATAAGGATATAGATACAGCTGCAGACACAAGTCGGCTTATACCTAAAGGTAAGTGTGTGTCATGTACCTAAAGGTGTGTGTTATGTACCTAAAGGTAAGTGTATGTCATGTACCTAAAGGTAAGTGTGTGATATGTACCTAAAGGTGTATGATATGTACCTAAAGGTAAGTGTATGTCATGTACCTAAAGGTAAGTGTATGTCATGTACCTAAAGGTAAGTGTATGTCATGTACCTAAAGGTAAGTGTATGTCATGTACCTAAAGGTAAGTGTATGTCATGTACCTAAAGGTAAGTGTATGTCGTGTACCTAAAGGTGTATGATATGTACCTAAAGGTGTGTGTGTGTCATGTACCTAAAGGTAAGTGTATGTTATGTACCTAAAGGTAAGTGTATGTCATGTACCTAAAGGTAAGTGTATGTCATGTACCTAAAGGTGAGTGTATGTCATGTACCTAAAGGTGTGTGTTATGTACCTAAAGGTAAGTGTATGTCATGTACCTAAAGGTAAGTGTATGTTATTTTATACTACTGTGTATTTCTGTACAGAGTTGAATGGGATTTCTGAGTAGTCTAAATTTAGCTTTCATTGTCTGGTATAACAGTGTTAATGATGATTAGGGGACACAGGATGGTCATCTCTATTCTAATCATTACTCTAATAACCATCATGGTAATTGGCCTATATTCTAAGTGTTGCTGCAACACCCTATGCTTTGTATTCATTACTGTAGACGTGTTCTCTAATTACTCTATTTAAATGTTTAATTATTTATTTTACTTAGTAACATATATCTTATATATTATAAATATGTTTATCATATATATATAGTATGTGTTGTGTGTATAGTTTATGTATAGTTTATATATAATGTAGATATATATAGTGTAGATATATATAGTGTAGATATATATAGTGTAGATATATATAGTGTATATATATGTAGTGTAAATATATATAGTGTATATATATGTAGTGTAGATATATGTAGTGTAGATATATGTAGTGTAGATATATGTAGTGTAGATATATATAGTGTAGATATATGTAGTGTAAATATATATAGTGTAGATATATATAGTGTAGATATATATAGTGTAGATATATGTAGTGTATATATATGTAGTGTAAATATATATAGTGTAGATATATATAGTGTAGATATATATAGTGTAGATATATATATAGTGTAGATATATGTAGTGTAGATATACATTATAAAGAGAATATTAAGCTATATAACTCACCTGCTAGCTATATGGTAAGTGTATAGTAAGTATATGGGAGGTACGTCTGCTGTAACTTCTCTCCTCCAATCAGAACTCTTGTGATATTCTAAAACAGATAGCACAGGGTGAATACAGTGTAATATACAGCTACTAATCTAACACCTAGCACAGGGTGAATACAGTGTACAGTGTAGTGTAAGGAAACTCTCTCTCTCTTCTGCCAACTCTCCCGTCTTGTTGCAACACATTCTTGTAGTTTTATTTTGTTTCCAAGTATTTTGGCTGTTAGCGAGTCATCTATCATTTAGCGAGTCTGACTGATTATTGATTTATATCAATACTGACTCTTTCAAGTGGAGAAATAACCATTGCTTTATGCTCTCCCATCATTTAGTATTAATGCAATTTATTTATCTCTTCAACTAATTTTTGACACTGCTTTACTTTTAATTGTTGACTACATTGTGTTGAGCTATGCGCAGATCAAAGGAGTATCACCATTGATTTGATTGGTTACTAGTCATGACTTGTGTAACATTTCTGTTAGACTCCAGGAGGTCTGGTGAACGTCTCTTTGATTTATTGCTAGTTGTAGCTCTTTATCAAATAGCCAAGTATTTTAACTATTTAATGTTGTTGTCATATGTTTGTGGTGTATAACTCAGAGACTGAGGACCTGGAGTCGGGCTTGTGGTTCATGTCGGGGGCTGAGTACATCCCGAGTCAGCAGAAAATAGCAGACGAGAGGAAACAGTTCTACGTTCCGTCATCAGCTCCAGGTAGCCAACGTAATGTGTTACACAATATCCATATATTCTACTGTGCAGACAGGCTAGGCTGTTTATTCAAGTATTATATAACTTTATATAATACTCTGCTAGTGTCCCATATTGTGGACTTCATTTCACGGTTCTTAATGCTACTAGATATCTAATGAAATATACAATACACTGAACATGTTGTGTGGTACGGTATTATATACACCAGTGTATAATATAATACGGTGTTATATACACCTGTCTATAATATACTACAGTATTATATACTACAGTGTATAATATACTACAGTATTATATACTACAGTGTATAATATAATACAGTATTATATACTACAGTGTATAATATAATACAGGAACATATTTAAAGTCTAACAGACGCAGGGTTACTAGAAGTCTAACAGACGCAGGGTTACTAGAAGTCTAACAGACGCAGGGTTACTAGAAGTCTAACAGACGCAGGGTTACTAGAAGTCTAACAGACGCAGGGTTACTAGAAGTCTAACAGACGCAGGGTTACTAGAAGTCTAACAGACGCAGGGTTACTAGAAGTCTAACAGACGCAGGGTTACTAGAAGGTCTCCTCTATTAGTTAAGGCAGCCTGGGAATCGTCTCCTACAACTAGCAGACTGCTGACCTTGCCCTCGGCTGTCTGCTGCCGCTGCCGCTACTCTATTGATTAACATTTGTAATAGTGACAGTAGTTCTACCTGAATATCGGTCTACCTGGTCACAGACGCCCTCCTAGCTGCAGGCTCTACACTCTCATCAAAGTCTGCTATCAAAGGACTTTCTCCTCTGCTGAACATCTCTCTCTATTCAATTATTTCCTCCATTAAACAGACGTCTGCTTGCAAGCAACTCTCGTATGAAACACGGCGTGTTATTGGTGCTTCTTGCACAGAGAGTTTAGGGTGTATTGGACTCGTTGATTGTCTCAGTGAGAAGTAAGATTATCTCTTCACACATGACGGCCCATAATTCAACCCCGATACTTCCTCTCCATCCTCCCGTTCACTCTCTGCCCCCTTGTATCTGATCTCACGTGACATTTGGTTGGTTGTTGTGAATAAAGTTGTTTTGTTCTGATTGGTTAGTTGCGGTGTCGGACAAGATAAGTGAGGAGAGCGAGGCGCGGGACTTGGCCGAGGAGGGACTGTACGTTGGCAGGAAGCCGATGGTGATGGCTCAAGAGAGATTCAAGATGGAGAATAGACTTCTCAATGAACCCGACCAGCAGGTAAAACTACTTCCTGTAACCACGTCGGTGTAGCACTGAACGGCCACACTACTATATCCTGTAGCCACCTTGGTGTGGTACTGAATGGTCACACTACTATATCCTGTAGCCACCTAGGTGTGGTACTGAATGGTCACACTGTCTTCTGCAGGGCAAGGGCTGGTTTGGTGAAGACGGAGAGATCCTGAGTCTGCCTGACCCTGTCAAGTTGGTTCCTTGCAGACCCGCAGTACCCGAGGAGTTGGACCCGGCCATACAGACTTTCTACAGGAAGGTGTGTTGTGTAGACTTTCTACAGGAAGGTGTGTTGTGTAGAGATTCTACAGGAAGGTGTGTTGTGTAGAGATTCTACAGGAAGGTGTGTTGTGTAGAGATTCTACAGGAAGGTGTGTTGTGTAGAGATTCTACAGACAGCCATGCTGAGGTAGGGTAGGGTGAGGGCTGACAGGGGATATTGTTGGTTCAGGTGAAACAAGGGGGCAGAGTTGGTCTACGAGTAGGCTGAGATAACCAACAAGCTGTTTAACAACTTATTTACCCGTTTTATCAGTAAATAGAGGTAATTAGGAGACACTTGTGACAATGCCTGTCACACAGAGTACACACAGAGCATACACAGAGCAGGCCTGTGCGTCCAACATAGCACACATGTGAACACAGCTCACCCAGACCCTCTTGTTTACATTTCACAGTTTCAAGTGCTTCTTGATAGACCTCCAAGTGATAGCAAATTATGTTACAAGCCAATTATCTCCCATCATTCTATTAATTTATATCTCTCTATACTCTGTACTCTCTCTATACTCTATAGTATATACTCTACACTCTATAGTATATACTCTACACTCTATACTCTATACCCTATACTCTATAGTATATACTCTATACTCTGTACTCTCGCTATACTCTATAGTATATACTCTACACTCTATAGTATATACTCTACACTCTATACTCTATACCCTATACTCTATAGTATATACTCTATACTCTGTACTCTCTCTATACTCTATAGTATATACTCTACACTCTATAGTATATATTATATGTTAAAGATAACAGCACCTTCTAATTATTCTCAGCAACTGTACTACCCATATAAATATCATACGAGTATATTAACCACTGTAATATATAAATATTATGTATTAACCACTGTAATATATATATATATATATATATATATATATATCATATAATAACTGCTGTAATATATAGATATCATATAATAACTGCTGTAATAAAATGTTAGCAGTATATAATAAAATATTAAGAGATAAATGGACAGTCTTACCCAGAATGCAGTTGCTGACGGACAGAGTTACTCCTGTTGAGGGTTCATATCATAGACTGTATAGTATAGTATACACTGTGTAGACTGTATAGTATATAGTGTGTAGACTGTATAGTATAGAGTGTAGACTGTATAGTATAGAGTGTAGACTGTATAGTATAGAGTGTAGACTGTATAGTATAGAGTGTAGACTGTATAGTATAGAGTGTAGACTGTATAGTATAGAGTGTAGACTGTATAGTATAGAGTGTAGACTGTATAGTATAAAGTGTGTAGAGTGTATACAGTAAAGCTGCTCCTCACACTTCTATATCCTCACAGATTTGGAGTTCAAGTGATGCATATGCCTGGAAACACACAAATATTTTCACTAAGATTAAAGGATATAAATCAGACTATAAAGTTATATTACGGCCTATTAATCATTGGCTGTCTCCTTAATTGTTCAAATTGGAGAATTGTTGTGAATATACTGACAAGTTATGTCAAGTTGACATAAACAGAGGTGTTTTATGTACCAAATATTGTAGGAGTTGAGTGAAACACAGATGCATCTAATTATAATGACATAATACAGCATCCAAGTCTCTATCCTCTATCAACATTCTTATGTTTATATTTTCTCCTCAAATCTCTTTATTTTGGCCGAGCTGCAGGCCTGCAATTATTTGTTCTTTCAATGATTCAGATGGTTTTTACATGAAGAGGTTTCCTTAATGTTTTATTAATGAGTGAATGCACCTGTAACAATATATACACTGTAGGTTATATATAACAATATACACACTGTAGGTTATATATAAGAATATACACACTGTAGGTTATATATAACAATATACACACTGTAGGTTATATATAACAATATACACACTGTAGGTTATATATAAGAATATACACACTGTAGGTTATATATAAGAATATACATGTTATGTTAGAGCTGAACTGATGCTAATCAGTGAGTGAAAGTGTGCTAGGGCTGTGTCAGTCACAAGTTATGGTTGCAAGGATGAACTACTACTGGTAACATTTAAATGGAATGATCAGCTCCTAAGCTTCAACATGACTGACTAAAACTCATATTGAATGGAATGACAAATTACTCTTGACTAAATCAATCAAGTTACAGTTCATACATTACCTTACTTTGACTAGGATCTAAAATTTTACTGATTTCACTGCATAGAAGTTAAGTAGAAGGGGTGAAATTGCTACCAGCTCACCCCTAGCATACTCACCCTAGCACGTAGCTAATAGTTGTTTGTTTTATAAGTGTGTTGGTGTGTGGCCACAATACAGATTGTGTGTGAAATACCTCCATGCTAATTATATGCTAATCACCCTGTATGTTCTTAAAACAACCTGTATTTACCATCATGAGTCATCATACATCCACCTTCACCAAAACTACCCTGTCTATTAGATGTAACTTACAGCAGACATCATTGCTAGGTGATAGCCTAGACATGCTGATTGCATAACACGTGCTGCCTCAGTTCATAACACGTGCTGCCTCAGACATAGTCTGTTTAAAATTCTTTCTCCTACACCTGGCAGCCTTCTCTTATATTTCTCTGACTGTCCCCCCCCCCCTACTTGCTGATCAATAGGTTTTGGCTATTAAAATTGATAACTCAAGTGACTGTTGTGTCTATAGTAGACCAATGTAAAGTAAAACAAAACCCAAAGAAATAGAATAACTGTCAGCTAGTTTACTGCAACTTAGAATTCTATGCTGCAGGCCATAACCAAAGAGTTTGACAGCCGGTATATTGACGGTACGATAGACGCCGGTGGCCAGTACCGTCTCGACATTGACGTCAACAATTTGACCTTCACCCACCACGAGCTAATGAGTCGGGAGCACGTGCTGGCCAGTCGGCTCGCCGTACTTACCTCACAGTACCAGGAGAGACGTAAGGTCAACGTCGTAACGTACCATGTTGAAAAGGTGAGTCAGCTCTGACAAGTCGAAAGAGTTAAAAGTATTTATACTGTATAACTAGATTTTTCGCCATTTGTAAAGTAACGTTACTTATAAAATAATATAAATTTCCTGATTGGTTGTAAAAAAGTGACTGCATTTTTCCATTGAGCTCTACAGGACATTGGGTAGTTTATTTAGGATTGAGTTTTCTATGTCGTCAGACAGGATGCTGTACTGCACTTTATATCTACTTCCTGTAAATCTTTCTATACCTTGGATTAGACTAGCTGTGTGACAATAGCTGTGTGAATATCTGAGATGAGTTATTGTAGTGTATTCTCTACTTCCTAATTGATGTCTAGTCTAATAATAGTGAGTGGTCGAGTGGTCGAGATGCAATCACAGTCTTACATCATCTTATACTCAGGTGTCCTTTGCTAATTCACTTAACTACTGCGACTGAGTTTACAGAAAGATACATTGTAACGACATATTGTAAAGATACATTGTATAGTTATTTCAATGAGTACAGTGATTACGTAATGCTGACAGAATAGCACACTCACCTGTATAATAGGTGTAGCTGCTCTGTCACTGTCTCTACTCTCTACCAGTACACTGTCTCTACTCTCTACCAGTACACTGTCTCTTCTCTCTACCAGTACACTGTCTCTTCTCTCTACCAGTACACTGTCTCTTCTCTCTACCAGTACACTGTCTCTTCTCTCTACCAGTACACTGTCTCTTCTCTCTACCAGTACACTGAGCAATATGTGCCTCTTCCTCTTGTGTATCTCTATGACAATGTGACTGTGTCTAGTGTAGTGTACTCTCTATTGTTTGAAGAGCGTGTGTTAACAATTTAGAGTAGGGCGTAGAGCGCCCCTCCCCACCCACTAATCACACAGAGCAGGCCACACCTAGCCTCATAACAATAGTCTGAGTACCTTCCCCTCAGCTCTCTCACATATCTGCAGGTTTTGCTGGCAATTTTGTAATTTTAGTTCTTCTAGACTGGAAATACTGGGAATAGAATTGATAAACTGTTTTCACTTCTCACTGTTTACTTATAAACATAACTGAAATGTGTTCATTTACTAATGATGGAACAAGAAGCTTAGAAACAACAAAATAAATGAAATTTATTGAAATAATTTTAGATAAAGGCACTGAAAGCAGCTATAGTACACTTGAAGGAGACGCTGCTCCACCACAAGGTATTGCTGCCGCCTTGCTGCTGCTACCTTACTCTCTGTCAGCAGTTTGTATAAATCTAATCATAGACTTTGCAAGTTTTATTTCTACTCATTTTTAAAGCTGTGACACGCAAATTTTTTCATCTTGTGGCACAATTAGCTGTACTTTTCTATTTTCAGTAATGTGAAGTTAGATTGATTTTATTGTAAGCAACACGCGTTGAGTTTATGTAACATTTTCTGAGTGTTGAATTCCCTTCCACAGAACAGCGACGTGGAGAAAGGAGATGACCAGTACGTCAGCAACTTAAACAGGAGACTGAAAGACTACACCAGCGAGCTGTGGTAACTACTGTATACACTACACTAGTCACTGTAGGGGTTACTGTAGATATCTTGAGGTGGATAGTGAAACCCCAACAGCTAAACTCTCTAGTGTTTGAGTTACATGGAAAGCATTTCTGTTGTACTCGGCTCTACTGAGTAGAATTAGTTGCATAGCAGGGCGTACTCTTACCTCTCCCCTCCCCCCCCCCCTGAGCTTGTTGCTTGTTGTCATGTGGTGTGCAAACTCTCTCTTATTGGTCAGGAGTCAGTTCCTAGGTCAACCTGATTGGGGGCAACTAGATGCACATATTATTCATTGTCATTCTAAATTATCTTTAGGAGCAAAGTTTGCTATTTAATGGTGTCTGCCATTTTGTGAAATAATTTAGGTAGGTTCATTGTATTGCTGGTGAAATGTTCTCTACTAGGGTATCTGCTAAGGTGTCCCCTGCGTCTCATCTAATAGACTCCAGTAGCCAGCAGAGTTTATAGTTTGTGATGACTACCCTAGTCCAGCCCAGTTCCTCCTCACCTCCCCTGCCTCTACTGCAAGTCTTTATTAACACTTGCAGTAGTTAATTCTAGACTCATGTGGCCAATTATAACCCTGAGGTAGACTTGCTCCAAGTGTAATGAGATAATCAACAGGTAAACTGCACTATACAGTAATTAGAGTTGCAGCATCTAGGAAGCAGCCGTGGGCCCGGGGTTAGAGCTCTTGTATTCTATGCATGTGCTCCGGGTGCAATTCCCACCGGAACCCCGCCTTTAGCAACTCTCACTTTTACTCAGTCTGCAGCACGTTGCAACTCGTTATTGGACCTCAGAGACAGCTTGTAACTCTATTACAGGTAATAATTGGTGACTAGTTTACCTGTTGTTGAACTTAGTATTGGTGCATCCACTTGACATGTGTGATAAGGTGCTCTCACACTGTTGTCAAGATTAACTACCTGCTCAGTGATGCCACTAGAAGTTTATTGCTAATCTATAGTTGTCCTGTGTCACCTAAACCAGTGAAACAACAAGATGTTATGCTACTCTGTGTTTGTTTCCATATGCAAGAATTTGCATGTTGATAGAAACAAACTCTATATTTACATAAACTGCCTTCTAATATTACACACAAATTCCTTGCTAAATATACCTCCTTCCTTGCAAATATATCAACTAAATCTAACAACTCGCTCTATCGATACCGACTCTATGCAGCGTTTATTTTGATACCAAATAAAATTATTACATAGATTTGGCAGACTTTTCCCTGAAAATTTGACAGGATGCAGAGTTTTATGAAATGTTGAGATCCGTAGTAGTTGACCTTCAGTTGACCTTACAGTAACTGTCTTGGCAATGATTCGAAATACTTAAACTTGACTTCTAAATTGTTTTTGTTTGTCATTGGAAGTTGTTTGAGAAAGTTGCTGCTGTCAGGTCACTGTTTGGCAGCAGCAGCTAGTATTGCTGCCGATATACGCCACCAGATTTAGAGCGGAAGTAGTGTTTGCTGCCTGCACTGAGAGTCAGCACTTTGAGCATTGAGTTATATATTTATATTTCTTGAGTATAAACATGGAGTAGAACGGAAAAGCAAATACACCTTTCCTTTGTCAGTTCGTCTGATATGGTATAACTCTTCTCTACCATATCTTATGTATTACTTAACATGAATAATCCAAATATTTCTCCTAGTTCTTGTTTACTTGACCTTTCAGACAAAAAACAGCGACATTTTCAGGTGTGACCCACACATTTCATACTTAGCCTCATTTCTACAAAGTTTAGCGCCGTTTTAGGGACCTGCGCGAGACCTGCGATGCGGAAGAAGACACTGACAGAAAGCTGCTGAAAAATGTGACTAAAACCTGGACCAGTCTGAAGCAGCTGAGAGCTTACCAGAACTGCACAAACACTCCAGTCAAACTCAACTTTACCAAGTATGACTTAGTGCTTTACCAAGTATGACTTAGTACTTTACCAAGTATGACTCAGTGCTTTACCAAGTATGGCTTAGTACTTTACCAAGTATGGCTTAGTACTTTACCAAGTATGACTCAGTGCTTTACCAAGTATGACTTAGTCTTAGTGCTTTACCAAGTATGACTTAATACTTTACCAAGTATGACTTGGTACCTTACCAAGTGAAGCTGTTGTAATACCCCACCAGAACTTATACTGTCTGTGTACACAGAACAGTATTGTAAGTTGTCTTCCCTTGTCTGTCACATTGTAAATCTCTACTTGACTGTTTCCTCGTAGTTGAGATAGCATCAAGTGGCAATACATTACTGTGTATGATCACATAAGAACCTGCAAGTACATGTAACAACCTGTCACAACTGACACTTGCCTCTTCTCTTCCTCCCTGGAATGCCATTACATAATAATCTGATGACAGATAACTATAAGTTATAGCATTCTACTGAAGCTGTACATTCACCTGTCTCGGCTTGGTCCTTTCAACGGGATATTCCCTGTTTGTCTCCTTTATAAGTTGAAAGAACGTTGAGGGCTGACATAATATTTCCTGATTCTTCTAATCCATTATTATTGTGCCTTACATAACCCCCACGCTCCTTACACACCCCCTACACTTCTTACACACCCCCTACACTCCCTATACCCCCTACACACTCCCTACACTCCTTACACACCCCCTACACTTCTTACACACTCCTTACACCCCCTACACACCCCCTACAGTTGTATCTGAGTGTGGAGTCTGTTGACAGAGTGGAGACCAACAAAGTAGAAGATAAAAACCGAATAAAGATGGAGATAGCTGATGAGGTGGAGGAGAGAAGAGAACAGTACCAGCAGACCTACATCACGCTGATGGCTGAGTACGAGACGAGTCTTATTAACTACAAAGAGCAGCTGAAGACTAAGGTACTCAGGCTATGCAGTGATAGACACCACTGCTAAGTGTAATGACTGCGTTATCTTTTGTATAGTGAGATCACAACTCCTAACTGTTACAGTCTGATTATATAGACTACGTATAGTGTAGATATACTATGCTATATATACATGCTATACTATATACATGCTATACTATATACATGCTATACTATATACATGCTATACTATATGCATGCTATACTATATATATATGCTATACCATATACATGCTATGCTATATATACATGCTATACTATATGCATGCTATACTATATACATGCTATGCTATATACATGCTATGCTATATGCATGCTATACTATATACATGCTATACTATATACATGCTATACCATATATGCGTGCTATGCTATATATACATGCTATGCTATATACATGCTATTCTATATACAGAAAGAAGTTAGGGCAAGAATGAAGCGAAGACAGAGAGAGACGGAGGACAACGACGAAGTAGAGAACATTCTAGAAATCGAGGAGAACGCCAAGGACCAAGCTATCCTCGATGAGCCGGACCTGGCTAAACCAGAACCTCCCAGGAAGTTTGACGAGAAGTTGGTGAAGTTGGAGATCGAGGAAAAGTTCAAGAGAATAAAGAGACGCCCCGGCGAACCCATCCTGACGACAGAAATATCTTACTCTACTAACGTGACGAGTCTGCGTGACTGTCCCATGTGAGTGTGACTCTGTACACTCTACTACTGTGACTGTACACTCTACTACTGTGACTGTATACTCTACTACTGTGACTCTATACTCTACTACTGTGACTCTATACTCTACTACTGTGACTGTATACTCTACTACTGTGACTGTATACCCTACTACTGTGACTGTATACTCTACTACTGTGACTGTATACTCTACTACTGTGACTGTATACTCTACTACTGTGACTCTATACTCTACTACTGTGACTGTATACTCTACTACTGTGACTCTATACTCTACTACTGTGACTCTATACTCTACTACTGTGACTCTATACTCTACTACTGTGACTGTATACTCTACTACTGTGACTCTATACTCTACTACTGTGACTCTATACTCTACTACTGTGACTCTATACTCTACTACTGTGACTGTATACTCTACTACTGTGACTCTATACTCTACTAAACTGACAGTTCCTAGAATTCTCTGTTGAGATACAATCAGTGTAACTCTTGCCAACCCCCAGTGATATCACACCACTGCCATTACCCTGTATGCATGACTACACTCCTAGCCAGTGACCCGGTACTTCACAACTCGGTCAACCACTCTATTCCTCTCTATGTGCTACACAACAGGTTGTACACAGACAGAGCTATTAATAGTCTCTCTCATGCCTGTGTTAATTATTCAGCAGAATTTACAAACTCTTTGATGTTGCCTTCCAGCCCGGCTATAATTAAATGTATAAAATATTTGTCTACTTCTACTTGTCAATTGAATATTTAATATGTTATTCTAATATATAATATAATACATTATTCTAATAAGTACAGCCTACAGCAAATCAATTTACTCTCAAGTTATTATAGTAATAAACTGTTTTCATCACACCAGGCAGTGACCAGCCACTCTGAGCTCTTGGCTACACGTCTTCTAGTGGTCATTACTTCTGTACCGGCTCTTGTCGGAACCCTTTGAGAGTGGAAGTTCATGTCTGTCTGTCTGTTCTCTAATAACTCAGTGACCTTGACATTGCAGAGGGGAGCAGCAGAGGAGAGAAGCTGTTCAGAGTTGTCGTCTCTATGCTAAGGTTTTCTTCAATGGCAAGGAGGTGGCCAAGACAGACACAAGGTGGGATAACCTACCATCTCATACTCAGCAATCCCACCATCTCACCTCACTCACCTCTCTCTAGTAGTCGTGCCACCAATAAGCTTTGAGATTTGTTGGTAACATCAAACAGTATATAATGTGTTTACTAGGCAGTCCTTCCTGTGTTGTTACATCGTGTCTTTCATTCTTGAAAATTATTTCTTTAAAATTTAAGAAGATTTGCTTTCTTTTTTCAGCTGTAAAAAATATTATTTCTCAAAAGATTAGGTGAAACTGTAAACTCCAGCTACTATCATTACATGCTGCTCACTCAGTTTCATCTCACTGACAATCAACTAACTCACTTACATTAAGTTCCAACCCTACATTACTATCTGAAGTAGTTTAGTGAGGGGAGGGCAACTCTTAATGACTTTCAATCGGCTGTCATTTTTCAAAGTGAAAGACAACTCCAAAATAGGTTTATCTTTTCTGAAATTATTTTTGTATTATACGTAAGTTAGTTTTGGCTAATAGGTAAATAAATGTATATCACTGATTATAATAACAGTTACATAATGAATGTATTAATACAAAGTGTTAATATCTTCTGTAGACAGCTCAACCAGGACTTCACCGTTTCCTTCGCTCAAATTATTCCTGTTCATATCATCCAGTGGCCGGACAGTGTCTACATCCAGGTATTTACATACATGTATATAATACTAGTTGATATCTACATCCAGGTATTTACATACATGTTTATAGTACTAGTTGATATCTACATCCAGGTATTTACATACATGTATATAGTACTATTTACCTGCAGATATACGAGGTAGGGCTGATAAAGGACAGGTACATATCCAGTGTGTTTGCTGCCATACCACCCACCACTCTTACGTCAGCAGAGGCAGTAGAACTTGACTCGCTAGAGTTCGCCACGGAACAAAGAAGGACATTCAGTCATGAGGCTGTCGGTGCTGGTGAGTCATTACTACACGTAGTAATATATGCTGTAATATATACCCTGTAATATATCCTGTAATATATACTGTAATATATCCTGTAATATGTGCTGTAATAATATATGCTGTAATATATGCTGTAATATATACTGTAATATATATATATATATATATATATATATATATATATGCTGTAATATATATACTGTAATAATATATACTGTAATATATACTATAATATATACTGTAATATATCCTGTAATATGTGCTGTAATATATATACTGTAATATATACTATGATATATGTATATGCATTATGCTGTAGTATATACTATAACATATATACTATAACATATGTACTATAACATATGTACTATAATATATGCTGTAATATATTCTGTAATATATATATTCTGTAATATATATATACTGTAATATATATATATATACTGTAATATATATATTCTGTAATATATATATATACACGTAGTAATATATACACTATAATATATGCAGGTATCCCTATCACCCTGGACGCAGACGGCGAGGTGTCTGAAACTCTGACTCTCCTCACGTCTGGTCAGCTGATGGTGTCAGTCGCTTGGGGGGTTGACTCTTATGGTAATCCTCTCATCCCTGCTGCCTCTACGTCCTTTGTCAGCCACGGGTGAGTTTACCAACAGTACCCTAGTATACTATACTCTAGTCACAGTATGACTATACTCTAGTATACTCTAGTCACAGTACTCTAGTATACTCTAGTCACAATAGAGTGTTGGTCATATTCTAGTGACTAATGCGAAGTTATATCCAGCAGCAAATTCAGCTACCATCTTTCTATGGCAGAAATAACTTGAAAATCTTAAATGCTTATATCTAAAAACTTGCAGTTTGCTATAAAGAAATATGTAAATGAGGCCAAAAAGGGGTAGAAAATGTCCATTATTAGATTTTTCTGTGTTTTAATTATTATAATTGTTCTTTTTTTATTCACCAAAATAATAAGTTAGTTAATATTTAGGGAGAATGTTTACATATTTTGAATGTTTCCGTAGAGTTGCTAAAGGCAAGGATGCTGTGATGGAGATAGGAGCGTCGGCCATGATGGATATGGACAAGTTATCAAAATGGCTGAGTAACAGTCGCATCGATCCAAATGATCCGGCAAATAGTGAACTAGTTTATTTACTTCGAGTATGTATTCAATATGTTATATATACTCTATACTCTGTATTATATAATATACTCTGTACTCTGTATTATATATACTCTGTATTATATCTACTCTATACTCGGTATTATATATACTATATATACTCTGTATCATATATACTATACTTTGTATTATATATACTCTATACTCTGTATTATATATACTATACTCTGTATTTCTATATACTATACTCTGTATTATATATACTCTGTACTCTGTATTATATATACTCTGTATTATATCTACTCTATACTCGGTATTATATATACTATACTCTGTATCATATATACTATACTTTGTATTATATATACTCTATACACTGTATTATATATACTCTACACTCTGTACTATATATACTCTATGCTCTGTATTATATATACTTTATGCTCTGTATTATATACACTATATACTCTGTATTATATATACTATACTCTGTATTATCTACTCTACACTCTGTATTATATATCCTCTACTCTCTGTATTATATATACTCTACACTCTGTATTATATATGCTCTATACTCTGTATTATATATACTCTATGCTCTGTATTATATATACTCTATGCTCTGTATTATATATACTCTATGCTCTGTATTATATATACTATACTCTGTATTATATATACTCTATACTCTGTACTATATATACTCTACACTCTGTATTATATATCCTCTACACTCTGTACTATATATACTCTACACTCTGTATTATATATACTCTATGCTCCTCCCACTATTGCAGCCCAAAGGAGGCGGAGACAAGATCTCTGCCCCGGACTACTTTCGACTCGAGCAACTTCAGGAAGAATTCAACTTCTCCACGGACGAAGAACTCGCCAATGACAAGCGTCTGCAGATTCTGGAATTGCGAGAAAAAGAGGTGATGGAGTTCAGGAACATGAAGATGGTTCCTGCCTTTTCCCACGAACTCTCTCCAGATATATTCAAGGTACTGTAGTGTATTCTAGGATATTCCAGTGTATTCTAGTATATTCTAGTGTATTCTAGTATATTCTAGTGTATTCTAGTATATTCCAGTGTATTCTAGTATATTCTAGTGTATTCTAGTATATTCTAGTAATCATAGCCTTAGCTTGGTGTTAATTAGGAGTACAATAAAAGACTGGACGATGAGGCTAAGGTGAAGGACACGGAGAGTGACTCACACAGGGCAGTAGTCACCAGGTTCATGCAGAGAGTCAGAGAGCAGGTGCTGGAGAGGAAGCGAGCGGCAGCACATCAAAAGAGTCTACAAGACATCATTGTGGAGGACAGCGTGCCAAACATAGCGTAAGTAACTTTTCTCCCGTACACACCCTCTCTCACTCTTTCACTCTCTCTCACTTTGCCAAAGACACTCTCTGTCACAAACTATAGTCTATACTATGTCACACACTCTGTCACTCACTCTGTCACTCTCTCTCTGTCACACTCTATCACAGACACTCTGTCACACTCACTCTCTACTGTGCCTCTTTCTGACCGACAGGGCTATCGTGTTGAACCTGGGCAATGTGCTCGCTCCACGTCGCCCTCTCAGACCCAGAAGGAAGGAAAGGAAGACAGTGAGTGGACAGAACCTACAGGACAGAGAGGTGAAAATTATGATAAACATCACACGAGCGTACAATGTGCCGTGTAGAGCTGTCAAAGACCACCAGTCTGGTGAGGGAAGGACGTCTGCTGGCGGGTGAGTCATCCACGTCTGCTAAACAGTGAGTCAGACTCAAACATGGTGTCAGGAGAATGTTTTAGATAATATGCACCAGATGCTGCAGATTATCCCTTTTGTATTTCCTATAGATTTCATTTAGTTACAAGTCAAACTCTCTAAGTTTTAATAGATAATGAGTCATCGCTTTTCTTATGGAAGTCCTGAATGGCGCTAACATAAGATATGTACAGGAGAGAAATAAACTCTTTGATTTGGGAGGGTAGAAGTGGTGTGTGAATGCAGACAGTGCATCTCCTTTGTGCAGGTCTTCTAATACTTCAACAGCATGTTTTATATAGAGAGCACAAAGTCCGGCCGTTCTTTGAGGTTATGTTCCAGAGAGAGAAGAAGACAACTTCAGTTGCTGAGGGACCAAACCCCAGTTGGAATGAAGAACTCAATCTACCCTTTAGGTGAGTTGAACTCTGTTCTCTATACGCCCACTTCTACTCATTGTACCCGCCCACTTCTACACATTGTACCCGCCCACTTCTACACATTGTACCCGCCCACTTCTACTCATTGTACCCGCCCACTTCTACACATTGTACCCGCCCACTTCTACGCATTGTACCTGCCCACTTCTACACATTGTACCCGCCCACTTCTACACATTGTACCCGCCCACTTCTACGCATTGTACCTGCCCACTTCTACATATTGTACCCGCCCACTTCTACACATTGTACCCGCCCACTTCTACACATTGTACCCGCCCACCTCTATTTTTTCTGCTGCCAATTGCTATTACCAACAGCTGTTAGATGTTGTATTACTGCCTGTAGCAGCATGTCTTCTCTTTTTACAGTATTGACAGCTTGCAGTGGTGGTACGCAGACCCCACCCTCAACTATTGTAAAAAATTTCTGGATAAGAAACCAAGGCAATATTTTATTGTCACTGTCTGCTGTTATTTGTTCAGTTCATTGTTGGAGCTTTTTGTTTATACTATATTACTATACTGTGTATTACTATACTATATATTACTATGCTATATATTAATATACTCTGTATACTATACTGTATATTACTATACTATGTATTACTATACTGTGTATTACTATACTGTGTATTACTATACTGTGTATACTATACTATATATTACTATACTGTGTATTACTATACTGTGTATACTATACTGTGTATACTATACTGTGTATTACTATACTGTGTATTACTATACTGTGTATTACTATACCGTATTACTATACCGTATTACCAGAGCCCCCAACAACGACTATTCCTCCACTAACCTCCAGACTGTCAACGACTCTCTCTACATCAACTTGTTCGACGAACACGTAATCGACGTTCTACAGGACGACCGGCAACGAGGTCGGGAGGTGCACAGACGTCTCGATAAAAAGTGGCTGGGCGGCATTCAGATACCCTTTGCTACTCTCTACTCGGATGGAGTGGTGAGTCCATCTTCTCTATACTGTCTGTTGATACAATGATTCATCTTTCCTCAGCTTTTCTCCTTTGAGTAGTATTTAACTTGAATCCCACCAATGAGCTGGCAGATAACATATTGAGTTGCTCTCATAGATTGAAGGCACGTTCAGACTGGAGTCACCCGCAGTGCTACTTGGGTATAGCAGAGAGAAGGTGAAGAAGAAAACAGCAGAAGACTCAGCGGCCAGCGCTGACAATACTCACGTCAGCATGTTTATAACAGTTGAGCCGTCTTTGGGTATGGCACCCGACCTCAAGGAGACAGTGAGTCGCACCACTTCAGTTCATTTGTTGTTCTTCAGCCAATAGCAAAGCTGCTTTATACTTTAGTTTAAAATAAAAAACTGTATTTACTGTACATCTACTCTGTATATCTACTCTGTATATCTACTCTATATCTACTCTGTATATCTACTCTATATCTACTGTATATCTACTCTGTATCTACTGTATATCTACTCTGTATCTACTCTGTATATCTACTCTGTATACTCTACTCTGTATCTACTCTGTATCTACTGTATATCTACTCTGTATCTACTGTATATAATCTACTCTGTATATCTACTCTGTATATCTACTTTATATCTACTGTATATCTACTCTGTATACTCTACTCTATATCTACTCTGTTATAAACTCTATTCCAGGTTACAGATGACATGGTAGGCTCTGTAACTCTCAGAATTCAGTGTTTGAATCTGTGAAAGTTTAGTAAATATCATTTGGAAGAATTTTAATTCATTCAACATGATTTTATAATATAACTTGATTTACACCCTTCAAGTGCCTTCAAGTGCTGTAGTGTGTTTCAGCTTCCACTCACTTTACAATTTCTAAGGGCTGTCAGCTGACTTTACACTCTCTAAGGGCTGTCAGCTGACTTTACAACCTCTAAGGGCTGTCAGCTGACTTTACACTCTCTAAGGGCTGTCAGCTGACTTTACACTCTGTCCAAGCAGCCTCACGCTTTTCTCTTTATTATTTCAGCTCAATATCTGTGAGAATATAGTTGTTTTGATATCTTCTGCACTAGACTCTATATTATTTATTATTTCACTGAGTTAGCTCAGTATAAAGTATCAGAGAAATGTATTCAGTAATGTGGGAGAGTTGAAATACATTGTGTGAAGTTTTATAATACTTTTTACAGACAGGTTTATCTCTCTCCATTACAGAATATATTTCTACAGGTAATGTTGGATAGTCATAAGTGTTTCTAGTGATATAGTGTTACATAATATTCTGTATACCTTGTCATACAACTAGTCAGGTGTGCCCTGGTTGTACCTTATTAATATACTATTCCTCCTACTGTTTCCCAACTAGTTGCCCCTACTAGTAGCACCTACTAGTAGGTGCTACTAGTAGGGGCTACTAGTAGGGGCTACTAGTTGCCCCTACTAGTAGCCCCTACTAGTAGCCCCTACTAGTAGCCCCTACTAGTAGCCCCTACTAGCTAATGAGTCATGTTACAGTCACACTATACTATTGGTCTGACCAATCACATTGCTCTACTCTTTAGTTTGAGAGTAACGAATCAGAGGAGCTGTTGAATGCGGCTGCCAAGTACATGGAGCAGCTGGAGAAGTCTTTCCCCAACAGGAACTTTACCACGGCAGCTATAGACATCAATGGGAAGACAGTCTTCGTTACCAAATACTTCAAACCTCTGGCCCCGCCCCCAACGGTGCTGGAACTGGCCACCGACTTGAAGACTCAGATGGTAGGACTGCTACTGCATACCCCCACTCTATGCTTCACAGTCTAGTGTATAAAACGTGTATATATCAGGTCAAAGGTCAAAGTATTTGTATTCTAACTCAGGTTTCAAAACAATTATTTTTAGTGTATTTTGAGAAATAATGACCGAGTCGCCTCTATATTTCCACTAAACAAGTCGTTGTAACTTGTAACATCTTTACTTGGTACTTGTACTGTCATACTAGTGTAATATACTACAATATAATACCTATATATGTAATATACTACAATATAATACCTATATATGTAATATACTACAATATAATACCTATATATGTAATATACTGCAATATAATACCTATATATGTAATATACTACAATATAATACCTATATATGTAATATACTACAATATAATACCTATATATGTAATATACTGCAATATAATACCTATATATGTAATATACTACAATATAATACCTATATATGTAATATACTACAATATAATACCTATATATGTAATATACTGCAATATAATACCTATATATGTAATATACTACAATATAATACCTATATATGTAACATACTGCAATATAATACCTATATATGTAATATACTACAATATAATACCTATATATGTAATATACTGCAATATAATACCTATATATGTAATATACTACAATATAATACCTATATATGTAATATACTACAATATAATACCTATATATGTAATATACTACAATATAATACCTATATATGTAATATACTGCAATATAATACCTATATATGTAATATACTACAATATAATACCTATATATGTAATATACTACAATATAATACCTATATATGTAATATACTGCAATATAATACCTATATATGTAATATACTACAATATAATACCTATATATGTAACATACTGCAATATAATACCTATATATGTAATATACTACAATATAATACCTATATATGTAATATACTACAATATAATACCTATATATGTAATATACTACAATATAATACCTATATATGTAACATACTGCAATATAATACCTATATATGTAATATACTACAATGTAATACCTATATATGTAACATACTGCAATATAATACCTATATATGTAATATACTACAATATAATACCTATATATGTAACATACTACAATGTAATACCTATATATGTAATATACTACAATATAATACCTATATATATATAATATACTACAATATAATACCTATATATGTAATATACTACAATATAATACCTATATATGTAACATACTACAATGTAATACCTATATATGTAACATACTGCAATATAATACCTATATATGTAATATACTACAATGTAATACCTATATATGTAATATACTACAATATAATACCTATATATATATAATATACTACAATATAATACCTATATATGTAATATACTACAATATAATACCTATATATGTAACATACTACAATGTAATACCTATATATGTAATATACTACAATATAATACCTATATATATATAATATACTACAATATAATACCTATATATGTAATATACTACAATATAATACCTATATATGTAACATACTACAATGTAATACCTATATATGTAACATACTGCAATATAATACCTATATATGTAATATACTACAATATAATACCTATATATGTAATATACTACAATATAATACCTATATATGTAATATACTACAATATAATACCTATATATGTAACATACTGCAATATAATACCTATATATGTAATATACTACAATGTAATACCTATATATGTAACATACTGCAATATAATACCTATATATGTAATATACTACAATATAATACCTATATATGTAACATACTACAATGTAATACCTATATATGTAATATACTACAATATAATACCTATATATATATAATATACTACAATATAATACCTATATATGTAATATACTACAATATAATACCTATATATGTAACATACTACAATGTAATACCTATATATGTAACATACTGCAATATAATACCTATATATGTAATATACTACAATGTAATACCTATATATGTAACATACTGCAATATAATACCTATATATGTAATATACTACAATATAATACCTATATATGTAACATACTACAATGTAATACCTATATATGTAATATACTACAATATAATACCTATATATATATAATATACTACAATATAATACCTATATATGTAATATACTACAATATAATACCTATATATGTAACATACTACAATGTAATACCTATATATGTAACATACTGCAATATAATACCTATATATGTAATATACTACAATGTAATACCTATATCTATATATATAATATATACTCCAGGAGAACGTGGCGCGATACGTCTCTCTAATTCCTTACATTTCTGACTCCGTCACTTTCCCCGGTATGTGTGACATCTGGAGCACTTGTGACGTAAGTGTAGCCTGTGTTCTCTGTTATATATTAATATCCTGTGTAGACTGTGTTCTCTGTTATATATTAATATCCTGTGTAGACTGTGTTCTCTGTTATCTATTAATATACTCTGTAGACTGTGTTCTCTGTTATATATTAATATACTCTGTAGACTGTGTTCTCTGTTATATATTAATATACTCTGTAGACTGTGTTCTCTGTTATATATTAATATACTCTGTAGACTGTGTTCTCTGTTATATATTAATATACTCTGTAGACTGTGTTCTCTGCTATATATTAATATACTGTGTAGCCTGTGTTCTCTGTTATCTATTAATATACTGTGTAGACTGTGTTCTCTGTTATATATTAATATACTCTGTAGACTGTGTTCTCTGTTATATATTAATATACTGTGTAGACTGTGTTCTCTGTTATATATTAATATACTGTGTAGACTGTGTTCTCTGTTATATATTAATATACTGTGTAGACTGTGTTCTCTGTTATATATTAATATACTCTGTAGACTGTGTTCTCTGTTATCTATTAATATACTGTGTAGACTGTGTTCTCTGTTATCTATTAATATACTGTGTAGACTGTGTTCTCTGTTATCTATTAATATACTGTGTAGACTGTGTTCTCTGTTATCTATTGATATACTGTGTAGACTGTGTTCTCTGTTATATATTAATATACTGTGTAGACTGTGTTCTCTGTTATATATTAATATACTCTGTAGACTGTGTTCTCTGTTATCTATTAATATACTGTGTAGACTGTGTTCTCTGTTATATATTAATATACTGTGTAGACTGTGTTCTCTGTTATATATTAATATACTGTGTAGACTGTGTTCTCTGTTATATATTAATATCCTGTGTAGACTGTGTTCTCTGTTATATATTAATATACTGTGTAGACTGTGTTCTCTGTTATATATTAATATACTGTGTAGACTGTGTTCTCTGTTATCTATTAATATACTGTGTAGACTGTGTTCTCTGTTATATATTAATATGTGACCTGGCACCACAAACCAGGGGATGTATATAAAATATTGAAAACTTAGTTATTACTATGGAGTGATAGAGCAGACTTTTTCAGACATTTTGCACTTTATTTGAAGTCTCTAGCATAGATAGAACTCGAGATATCAGTATTTGAAAACTTTAACGTTTTTAGAATTTCTAGATTAGTGTTTCGAGAAAATCGCATTTAAAGTTGGCAACTCTAGAATAAGTTGAGAATTATTTGTTTACATTTTACAAGCCTTAGCAACGGGTCTTCGTATACTAGGAATAGTGACAAATTTGGTATCAAAATAATTGTGAAAGTTTGGGCTTTCTCTTAAACTAAATTTCATGCTGCCTCAACATAAAATCAGGTCAAATATGGCCGCCAAACTTTCTGTCTAATTTATTTGTCAATTCGCTTTTTACTTTGTTTAATGGTTGAAAGGTTTAACAATTCCAGCAAAGAAGAGGATGTTTCAGCAAGCTTGTGTGTTGAGATATTTAAATTAGGCATCCAAATCAGCAGGAAGTCATATAAAACAAAATGGCAGCTGCTTCTTCTTATACATTGAATATCTCCCTCTCCTCCAATATAATTATTGTGTAATATATCAAACTGCAGCTATTGAGCTGTGCTGTTTCATAATTATTGCTTAATGAGTAGAACACTTATGAGAAAATTATTTGACTATTATGAGATCATGCGAGATTTATTCATAAATATCTTTATAATCTCTAACGGCAACTAAATTTAGCAATTGATTTGGCTGAGATGTTGAAAATATGAACATAAAATCAGCTATTAGAACTTTTGAGTTTTATTAGGCATTAATATTCACATTTAAAACATCAAATACATTATTTTAAAAAACCAATTAAATGCAGTAAAAAATCCAGCCTGGATACAACCATTATGCTTGAATTAACTCTTATCAAGAAAAGAAAATTAGGTAGCTTCTACGGTTTTTGCAAAAAAGGCACTTTTCATCTTTCTACTTCTTTAGTCTTCATAATATGAGTTTATGGAGTATGGACACGTAACATCATGTGTGTGGCAAAAGCTTCATCACTATCATCAGCTGATTTTCTAGCAATTATAGATGCTGCTACTTGACATCCATTCTGCCAATCTATCCACTTATTGTCTATTCCAGAGCTGGAAGTACAATGTTGACTTTTTTAAATAACAAAAGGAAACGATAGCTTGATTAGAAATTATACCCAGTTATATTATAAAAAATTAGTTGGTTAAACACTCTTGGGGTACTATTATTTCAGCAGTTAATTGTGATCCTACATTTTATCAACATTTAAATTTATTGAATTAAACAGAACAATTTAAATTAAAAAAATTCTTGAGACTTTTCAAGCACATCATTAAAAGACTGCAAACCTTTTTATGAATGAAATAAGCAGAAGCCATAACCTTGCAAGCCAACATTCAGAGTGTCTACATTAGAAGTATTAGATTGATAGGTAGTAGAGTTGTGTAGGTATAAGTCTTCACTCTAATGCCCTTACAAGTCCACTTTCTAAAATGTACAGAATATCGAATTATTCTATATTAACATAGTATTATCAGTAAAATTGCACATTATGCACTTGAATATCTAGGATATCTGCAATTGGCAATTTGAAGGAATATCTTTCGATAACTATTAACCACTCAGGCATTTAATTGAGTAAAAAAGCTAGCTAAGTGCAACTGAATCTGTTAAAGAAATTTACTATAAAATCAATTTAAATTCAATAAATTACTTCAAAATATGAATAAATTTTTGCTCATCTTTTATGATAAAATTTAAAAGTTTAGACTATTTATGCATTCAGTTAGTGTTACTACTCCCTAAATAAGACTAAAAGTAACTTACTGGAGAACTAAGTCAGTCAACTATAGAATCACCATGAACTCGCATTAATATTTCATCATTATACTCATTTACATTTAATCACATTTACCGTTTCAATTTGGTTATAGGTGATGCTTTTATCAATATAAATATGATTATCAATTGAGTTTTGACAGTAACTGTAAGCCAGCATAATGTGATAAAGATTTTATCATTATATTTTAAATCAAACTTTGAGCTAATTTAAAAAAAAAAAGGAAACGGTAGTTTGACTAGTAGGCCTAATGTTAATAGTGTGGTGGCTCGTGGAGCTACCAGCAACACAATACGCGAGGTTGCGTATTGACCCGGAACAATGTATTAGCCAATTAGCTAAGCTGTTTTATTAGTAATAGTAGCCGCTTCGCGCTACTAGCTCAGTTGAGGATAGTGCTGTAAATTAAATAGACGTGCGTATCATTACTGTTGTACATTGGATTTTATTATGTATTCTTGTATTAAATATAACAATATCTACTCGACTTAACTGGTGAAGTTTCTCTAGTGTTAAATAGACTCTCTTGGTGGCACATCAACCCTAAATCAGAAAACTATAACAGTGGTGGCAGCGGTGGGATAGTGTATATCAAAGATGGAGACTGAAAACGCTAGAATGCAACCACCCCCAGTAGAAGGTGAGCGTAGAAATGCTGTTAATCCTGTGAATCATGAAGGAGAAGAAGCTTATAGACATTGCTTGAAAGCTCCCACCTTTACTGGGTCGGAAGATGTCGAACAATTTATACAAGAATTTAGAGAGGTAGTGGAAGTTGCTCAATGGCCGCATAGAGTGGCCCTCATTCAATTGCGGAGAGCGGTGACGGAGCAAGCCAAGCCGTACGGAGTGGGAACGGACGTAGACGGCATACTGGCTGCGCTGCGGGCCCGTTTTGGCACCTCCGTCATAGACGCTAGGACCAAGCTGGAGAGATTGTGCCGCACCCCGCGGACCTCGCTGCAAGAACATGCCGCGACGGTGAAGAAGCTGGCGCAGATTGCATATAGCGATCTGCCAGCACAACACCAAGAGCGTTACACCTATGACGCCTTTGTCCAGTCCCTAAACGACCTGGGCCTAGACCATCACCTACGAGCTAAAGGGATAACCAGAATAGAGGATGCCCTGAAGGCTGGAGAAGCTTACCTGTTGGCTACCCAAATGCATCAAGCACAACGGAACCCACCAGTAGTTGGAGTCAGCGCTGCTCGGGCTACGACAGGCTCCGAAGCCCTCCCGCTGGAAGCCGAAGTGGACCGTATGGTAGAGATGCTGGGACAATTGGTAACCATTCTGGCCGGTGCTGGCCCCGGTCAGGCCTTGCGGATGCCCCCAACACCTGTGGGGCAAGGCTGGAGTAGCGCTGATCAGGACCAGGGACAGAAAGGACGACCCCAATACCAGGGGGCGTTAAACTGTCACGGCCCGCGGACACTCTCCCTCCCCGCGGGCCGCAACTAAAGGAGTATGGTGGAACACGCCGTCGTCTGTCCGTACGGACACGGCGGAACATTCTACCCGAGTGGCAGGTACCACGCAGGACTAGTAGGCCCGCACAACGGCCCAGTACCTTTTCCCTGCCACTCGCTAACCGGTTTCACCGGTTACCTCGGGAGGAGGAGCCCGCCACTGAAATGGAGCCAGAAGGCCCAGTGGAGAGGCCCAAACCCCGCCGGCACCAACCTCGCCGCCGGAAGCCCCGTAAACCACGGGTGAAACCCCCGCCGTCCTGTCAAACCAGGACAGCACATGCGGGGGGGGGGTGAAAGTACAACCACATGGAGAGAGCTATTTCCTACCCGGAAAGGTGGCCGGCAACGCCGTCACTTTCCTGCTCGACTCCGGTTGTACTACCAACCTTCTCAGCCGTAGAGTCTTTGAGGCACTGCCCCGCCGGGACAGGGATAGAGTACGACCGTATACTGGAGAACATGGCACCCTGGCAGACGGGTCATGTATCCCCTTTTATGGTATTATCGAGCTCCCTGGGCGTGTCCGAGATCAGGCTGTACAGGAGACCTTTATCATAGGTCAACTGGAGGAAGATGCTATCCTCGGCATGCCCTTCTTGAAGCAACACCAGTGCCGAATAGATTTTAGTAAGTCGGTGGTGCTGATGGGCGGGCGAGAACTCGCCTGTGTGGATAAGTTTGGGCGTCCTCTGGTGGGCGGTGTTCAGGTAGTTCGGAACTGCACCGTACCCGGACGCTCCAGAGCTACTATCCACTGCCGAGTGAACAGCAACCGGATAGCCAGGCTCGGGGTCGTTGAAAACGCGCACGAAAAGATCCAACTCGCCAGTAGTTTAAACCGACTAACTGAGCGAGGGGAGGTCTTAGTGCAGTGCGTCAACCCCTTTACCGAGCCCATTGAGCTCCCAGCTGGGTCAATGCTGGGCCGGTTCCATTCCGTCCAGGAAGAGGACGTGGGCCCGTCGCTGGGTGACGCGACGGAGGCACCCCCTCGACACCCTATTCAGGGACGAGGGGCAGTCCCGACACATCTCCGGGAGTTATACGAAACAGCCAGTGGCGGCTGCGCGAGTAACAGAGAACGCCAAGCTATGGCCAAGTTACTACGCGACTACGGTGATGTGTTCAGCAGCGGGGAGAATGACGTGGGACTGACTGGAATTGTCAGACACGAAATACCGCTGACTGCAGGGACAGTCCCTGTCCGGCAGCCCACGCGCAGGCTGGGGCCGGAGAAAGAGAAGGAGGTTAGCCGACAAGTACGGGATCTTCTGGACCGGGGACTGATAGAGCCCGCCCATAGTGCGTGGAGCTCGCCAGTCGTACTGGTCCGGAAGAAAGACGGCAGTTGGCGGTTCTGTGTGGACTACCGCAAACTCAATAGCGTAACCATACAGGACGCCTACCCTCTACCTCGTATTGACGAGTCATTGGACGCCCTAGCCGGCAGCAAGTACTTCAGTACGTTAGACTTGCTAAGCGGCTATTGGCAGGTTCCTCTGAGTCCCGACGCCCAAGAGAAAGCGGCGTTTATCACACGGGACGGTTTGTGGAAGTGGAAGGTGCTGCCCTTCGGGTTAACCTCCGCCCCAGCCACCTTCCAGAGGCTGATGGAACAAGTCCTTAGCGGACTCCATTGGAAGACACTGCTGGTCTACCTCGATGATGTCATCGTAATCTCTCCAGACTTCGAGACACATGTCAGTCGTCTGCAGGAGGTTTTCGAGAGACTCCGAGGTGCCGGTCTTAAGCTCAAACCTTCCAAGTGCGCTCTGTTGCAGCCGGAGGTCAAGTACCTGGGGCACGTTGTCGGTCGAAACGGCGTGGCAACGGATCCCGAAAAGGTACGGGCGGTAGAAGACTGGGTCACCCCTCAAGACTTGACCGGACTCCGGGCTTTCTTGGGGCTGGTAGGGTATTACAGGCAATACATACCAGACTTTGCGGGCATAGCCCAGCCGTTAAACCGGCTTACCGCAAAGGGAGTGACGTGGCAGTGGACTCCAGTCGAACAAGAAGCGTTCGACCGCCTCAAGGGCTGCCTCCTAACGGCGCCCATCTTGGCCTACCCAGACCCCACTCTGGAGTACATCCTAGACACGGACGCCAGTGACCAGAATGTTGGCGCTGTGCTGTCGCAAGTGCAGGAAGGCCGAGAAGTAGTAGTAGCCTACTACAGCAAGTCTCTCTCTCCCGCTGAACGAAATTACTGCACTACCCGCAAGGAGCTGCTGGCAGTAATCAAGTCAGTGAAGCACTTCAGACCATACCTATATGGCAGGAAGTTCCGGCTGCGTACGGATCATGCCTCGCTGATCTGGTTGTGCAGGAGAGCAGAGCCCTCCAGTCAGGTCGCCCGGTGGCTCGAAATCCTAGCTGAATTCTCGTACCGGATCGAACACCGACCGGGCAAGAGACACAGCAATGCGGATGGGTTGAGTCGCCGACCTGACGGAGGTTGCAAACAGTGTCTCAACATCGAGAGGAGGGATGGAGGTCCCCCACGATGCGAGTTGGAGACGCTGGCTCATCACGGAGCACCGTTTGACTGGGATCAAGGTCAACTCAGGCAAAGAGTTGATGAGTCCCCGGAGGATGTACAAAACCTCCGCGCCAACCCTGTACTGGCCGGTAATGTTCGAGAGCTGAAGAAGCTCCAAGAAGAGCTGCCTGGAGTCGTGGCAGACATATACCGGGCCAAAAGGGAAGGGCGACGACCCAGCGAGGAACGCATACGACAGGGATGCGCCGAGTTCCGGCTATACTGTCAGCGTTGGGACTCGCTGCGGATCGGGCAGGATGGGTTGCTAACCATCTCTCTAGCTGCCAGCGGCAGACACCCGGAAAGGAAGAGGGTAGTCTGCCCCACAGCCATCCGCCGTGAGTTGATTTGGGATACTCACAAGCAGGCCCACGCAGGGGTCAAGCGAGTGATATCCAAATTACGACTCCGGTGGTATTGGCCGCAGATGGAGCGTGACGTCCGGCTCAGAGTCAAACAGTGTGAGATCTGCCAGGCCAGTAAGCATAGCCGCCCCCCTGGTGAAGCAGGACGGCGGAGGCTATATGCTGGTAGGCCCTGGCAAGTAGTCGCTGTAGACCTGGTCGGACCCATGCCCCTGACCCCCAGAGGCAATAATTGGATCCTAGTACTAACCGACCACTTTACTAGGTGGGCGGATGCTCTGGCTATCCCAGATGCATCAGCCCCAACAGTGGCCAGGGCACTAGACCAACATGTATTCTGTTATTTTGGGCTTCCCGAACAGATACACTCTGATCAAGGCGCTCAATTCCAGTCTCAACTGATGAGCGACCTTTGCCACCTCTGGGGAGTAAATCAGAGCAGGACCACCCCCTACCACCCTCAAGGTAACGGGGTGGTGGAGCGCAACAACCGGATGCTAGGTGATGCGCTCCGGAGTCTCCTCCTTGGACGAGGTCAAGAGGAATGGGATACGGTGTTGCCGCAAGTCATGCGTGCATACCGTAGCACCCCACACACCAGTACTGGTGAGACTCCAAACCTCTTGATGCTCGGGAGAGAGACTCGTGTCCCTGACCATCTCACCTATCACGTTCCAGAGCAGGATAACTCAGTCCACGAGTATGCCAGTGAACTAGTGGAACGGATGAAGGCCGCACACGAGATACTGCGTCAACAGCAGTGGAAGGTGCGGCACGAAGATTCCGATGAACCACCCCTCTATCAAAGAGGAGATAAGGTGTGGATGGTCAATTACCGTAGGCGCCGCGGACAGGCTGATAAACTGAAGCCTAAGTTCGTAGGCCCCTACGTGGTCGTCGAGGCTATGCCCAATCATACGTACAAGATTGAGCGCTCAGGACAGGTGTCTATCCAGAATGAGTCTCGCTTGAAACCGTATTGGGCTAGCCCTGACGGAGTGGGAGGAGCCCCCCCGTTGTTAGAGCCCAGGAGGCAGACAACGACGCGCGGGCGACGGCGGCATGGACCTGAATACGAAGTGGTCATACCGCGGGAGGAAAACTTGGTGAGAGAGGAGCGGCAGCTTTTGTCAACAGAAGCGTGTCCGCCACCGCCAAGTCTAATTCCATCACTTCCAGAAACCGAGCCGGTTCCGGAAGTGCAAACCCCCACGGAGGGAGGGGCTCCATCCGGAGAACAAGAAGAGGTGACCACTAACGGTGAAGTAGAGACGCCATTTGAGGCCCCTACTAACGAACCGGCAAGCGTGTCACCCCCCTAGAAAGGGGACAGCGTACGAGGAAACCCCCACCGTATTTGAAAGACTTCATATGTGACTGCATTAGAAGCGGCGCATATGAAAGTCTAGGGGAAAACCGTACGATAAAATGTTGGAGTTGTGAACCCCACGCAAATATCAACTTTTGCGAGGGCGGAATAGTGGGAGGAATTAATGCGCGTAAAGCAAATAGTTCCGACCTCGTGCCTCAGAAACGATGCTCAGCCTTTTCTTATGCTGACATCGCCAAAGGCAGACGTATCCCACAACCAGCTCCAACCTTACCAAGAACGTTGAGTATGGACATTAATACCGAGTTCCCAGGTAAGCCAGTATAAGTCTTGTATTCCTATTCATGGAAACGGGCTCGATGCCAGTAAATTCTGAACTAATTCAGCAGATTGAATCAGAATTACTGGGAACCACGTTTCATGTGAATGACGATGAAGACACTGTAATGGCCGACGGTCTGTTAGACCTGGAGCTAGACACTGTTCTTGGTCAGTCCACACATGATTCATCAGTTCCTCGAGTGCATTCCAAAAGCTGTGACTCTCAGGCTAGCAACGGTCGACAGTCACTAGAATTATGTTGTAAAGATCCACCGCGATCTAACAATAATTCTACTTTTGTAGACACACTCGCACCCGTCTCTACGGACATGCCTTCTCTAGAGATGGCATGGGACCCAGAGCCGGCCCCAACAACTCCTACCACCAGGCAACTACCACCCCAGTTGGAAGCAACCTCCAACTGGATTACCCCTGCCACAGAGAGAGAAATCAGGACCCATCAAGGAGGTGAGAGTAATCGTGAATGCAACCTCTGCCAGCAGCGATTCACAACCCACCGCAGACTAAAGGTGCACTTGCCGCAGCACTACATCACCACTTTCTGCCCTTGCGGAGAATATAGCTATAATCGTGATTACCTACTGCGGCACCAACGTACTATGCAGTGCTATCAAGGACATGTCTATGAAGTAGACGAATCATCATATCCTGCCTTTCTCAACGCCATCAAACCACTCATCACTGACTCAGCTCGGCTATCTCGCCTGGAGCAAGGCTTCCCTTCCCCGCGACCCATCATTTCTGGAGCCGCAGATAAACCTACACAGTCTGCTAACTCTCCACCTCACAGTCCTATACGCATGCCGCATACCTTTCCTCGTGTCGTACTACAGAGAGTAGACACAAATGCGTATACACTTCCTCCTCCTCTTCCATCCTCAGAGCGGAAACGACACAGGCAGCCAACTTCCTCTCGCTCGTCCCCCTGGGCCCGTAACCTACGTGAGGTAGAAGCTAGGGCGCATGACTTGGAGCAAGAAGTGTACAGGCTGGCCCCACGGATACAGGCAGCCTCCAGTGAACTCAAATATTTACAGGAGTCTATTAAACGCATGAAGCGTGCGGCCCGCAGTTAACTCGAGTCTACCTGCAACTCCCTACTACTCATTCCCCTACCTCTCTGTGGCATTCCCTACCGTAATGGTGGCACGTACTCTATATGTAGATAGGACCTTCTCTTGCTTATTACTTAGTGCACGTTATATATACCTGTATATTTTTACCAGTTGTTGTTTTTTTTATATACTTTTATACTGTTCTCTTACCCCCACACAACGAAGTATACGTTTTTATGTGAATCTTATTTTATCAGAAAGTGGGCTTTCTGCTGGAGGGGGCAGTGTGGTGGCTCGTGGAGCTACCAGCAACACAATACGCGAGGTTGCGTATTGACCCGGAACAATGTATTAGCCAATTAGCTAAGCTGTTTTATTAGTAATAGTAGCCGCTTCGCGCTACTAGCTCAGTTGAGGATAGTGCTGTAAATTAAATAGACGTGCGTATCATTACTGTTGTACATTGGATTTTATTATGTATTCTTGTATTAAATATAACAATATCTACTCGACTTAACTGGTGAAGTTTCTCTAGTGTTAAATAGACTCTCTTGGTGGCACATCAACCCTAAATCAGAAAACTATAACAATAGTAATAGTAATCAGTAACTGTATTGACAAAATCTAAGACAGAGGCTAAAAGTTACTAAGAGTAAGTCCAATGTAAATTGAAATATCAACTATAGAATAAATCAATAAATATAATACTATCAGTATGAGTATCAAGTTTTAAGACCGAAGGCGAAACTCAGAGTCAGACTCAAATGGTGAATTTATAATTATTAATTACTTATACTATTATTATTAATATTAATGAGCTACATTTGGTTTTACTACCAAATACCAGTATCAGTAAATCATGAATGATATTCATTATGATTATCATTATGAGTGACCATACCTCAAAATGTGAGTCATAGTGAGAGTCATTTAAATAGTTACTAGTACTACTAGTCTAGTATAGAATAGAATGGAGTCAATAGACATATTCCTTGAGTCCTAGTGATAGTATAAATATTAATAAATTGATAACTACAAATTATCCTGGCAACAATTCTAAGTTAGTAGCGTAAATGATTGTTTTGACTATAATTACCTGTTTTGTTGTGATTTTCAAGCTTGAACGCTAAAGATAAAGATTAAGTTCAGCATTTATCACCAAAGGGCAAAACAGCTCAGTAACTTAAAAGCTAACTTTGGATGGAGCACGATGAAAACCTAAAACTAGCCTTGGATTTTAAATATGATGCTTCTGACAATACGAAGAAAGGGGTGTAAGCTAAATTCATTTGATAACAAATAAATTTGCAAGATCTCATGCTATAAAAATGACTAAAATTGTCTTCTTCCTTTATTTCATAACTTCGCAATTTTTTCATCATTTAAAAAATTGAATGCCTTAGTTACCAACTTTAAATGCAATTTTAGAGCTGAAGAAATCATCAAATGCTTACGAAAGTATGATTTTTGAAATCCTTGGATTTTTTTGTATTAGAAAAGTTCAAAATCTAAAAATTGGAAATTAATTTCAAATTTAAGTATTTCCAAATTAAACCTTCATTTACTACACTTTATAAACGCCGCCACATCCCCGGTTTTGTCGCGACTGGTCACATATACTGTGTAGACTGTGTTCTCTGTTATATATTAATATACTCTGTAGACTGTGTTCTCTGTTATATATTAATATACTCTGTAGACTGTGTTCTCTGTTATATATTAATATACTGTGTAGACTGTGTTCTCTGTTATATATTAATATACTGTGTAGACTGTGTTCTCTGTTATATATTAATATACTGTGTAGACTGTGTTCTCTGTTATATATTAATATACTCTGTAGACTGTGTTCTCTGTTATATATTAATATACTGTGTAGACTGTGTTCTCTGTTATATATTAATATACTGTGTAGACTGTGTTCTCTGTTATATATTAATATACTCTGTAGACTGTGTTCTCTGTTATATATTAATATACTGTGTAGACTGTGTTCTCTGTTATATATTAATATACTGTGTAGACTGTGTTCTCTGTTATCTATTAATATACTGTGTAGACTGTGTTCTCTGTTATATATTAGTATACTGTGTAGACTGTGTTCTCTGTTATATATTAATATACTGTGTAGCCTGTGTTCTCTGTTATATATTAATATACTGTGTAGACTGTGTTCTCTGGTTGTAGCAATTCCTGCAGATGTTGACGGGAGACGAGGAAGAACACGCCGTACTCCTCACAAACTACTTCCTGTTCCTCCAGCAAGATGCGTATCTGTGTGTAGGTGAGGATCTAACACTTCTCTGGCCACTTTGCGGGACGTGGTCACGGCCGCCCTACCTACACCATTATGTTTCCCACGTTGTATGAAATACCTCACTACTGCAGAACAACTCATGTGATGTTATCTGCAGGCACTGCCATCCCAGAAGGCATCACTGCATACACCCTGGTAAAGGACGGTAAAGATGTGTGGATCTGGAATGCAATGAAAGGCGAGAAGTATAAGTCTACTGATATTTTCTCCCCTCTGAAAAGTATCGGTTGTTTGATTAACGACAAAAATGTAAGTTTATATTACACCTTACTCTGTATATCTGTAGGTTACACCTTACTCTGTATATCTATAGATTACACCTTACTCTGTATATCTGTAGATTACACCTTACTCTGTATTTCTGTAGATTACACCTTACTCTGTATATACAAAGTATAATGTATGTATTTATCTAGATTTGGGGAAACATACAGAAGTTCAACCAGCCTAGTCGCATGACGTTTGACACAAACAACGCAAAGGCTTGGAAACCTTTCTTCACTTCCTCTTTCCCCAACCCTGGTCTTCCTACAGTGCAGGTGTGACAGTGTATAGTGTATTATATAATATAGTTTGTTAGTTTGGTAGTCTTTTTTCCACCAATGTGACCTCCTTTCTCTGTACCTTTGTAGCCCGAGAATCTGCTATACTTTGAGACAGACAGAGAGTCGGTGCGAGACCTGCAAGAGCGTATCGAACAGTATTTGAAAGATAAGTTTGAGAAGTCGTGGCGGCCGCGTGACGTGACTCGGTGGAACAGGAACAACATGCAGACGTTCAGACATCTGCTCACCGGGTACGTGTAATTCCCCCTCCCCTTTAGGGGCAGGTCTGGATCCACTCTCTCTATCAGACAACTAACTCAGTGTTGTTAGAATTGGGATATATTATTAGAATGTTGGTTCGAATCTATGAGTCCCGTGTATTCAATAATTTATAAAACCATTCGTTGGGCCAACCAGTCTGTTAGCAAGTGTGAGTTGATTAAATTAACTGCAAGAGAACTACAAAAGTTGTGAACAGACAAGTATTTCTACAGAATACAGATGTGTTGCTATATCCAGTCTCTGTTTGTTAGGTTGGAGTCGAATAAAGGTAAAGAAGCCAACAATCTGCACAGCAGAGAATTGGAAAATGTTGCTAGTAATTACAAGGTTAGTAATGTTACTACTAGGTTAGTTATACTACTACTAGGTTAGTTATACTACTACTAGGTTACTTATACTACTACTAGGTTAGTTATACTACTACTACTAGGTTAGTTTTACTACTACTAAGCTAGTTATACTACCACTAGGTTAGTAATATTACTTCTAGGTTAGTTATACTACTACTAGGTTAGTTATACTGATCACTGTATACCTACTATTTTGCAGCTGTCTGGATTCACACTCAACATGCCCTACACGGACAACGAGTCCATCGCCAACACGGTCTACGCTACTGGTGTGTGGGAGAATGATACTCCTGGTGTAGAGTTTGCCCTGGCAGTGCACGTACACCCTTACCCCAACTCCGTGTACAGTATATGGATATATGTGGCGTCACTGGAGAGACTGAGGTACTAAGGCTAACAACTCACTCTCAACTAGTAAATGTCTATCAAGGATATTAGGTTATGTGGATTCATCTTTATATGAAGAGAGTCCAATTGGTTTAGTGCCCTGTTCAAGTTTTAGTTTATACCACTGCTTAGTGAGAATCTTGAAATTATTTTTATTTATTGGTTTTTTCCTGTGTTATTTTTTAAATCATATTGATTAATCAGTTACTACTGAGTTTAGCCCGTCCATTTTCCACGCTCATGTCGTAGACTATCAGTATCTCACATTCAACTCTTGGGAATTATTTGTGTGTATAAATAATATTACAATAATATATTAGATAATTTTTGTATGGTTAGTTTAATAATATTACAATGTTATGTAGATAGAAAAATATGTGTTGAATACAATACAATAGCCTACACTATTCATATACCTTGGAATCTGTGATCACTATATAACTTATATACAATGAGAATAAAAATAAATTTACATGCTTTCCAATGTACAATAAACAATATAATACACTATGAGAACATTTCATGACTGGGTCACAGTCTGTGGCGGCTCCTTGAACTTCTTTATTCGTCGCCATTCACCAGTTTCGTAGTTCATCTGGAAGAACGTCTCACTGAGCACCTCCCTTATGGAATTATCTTGCAACCGCACTGGTTCCACTTTTTCACTTAGTCGTATATTAACAATGTGACCTTGCTGGGGGCACGGGTTTTCTGTAACACAGGAAGTTTAAAAAGTAAAACTAACTGACAAAAACCGTAATAATCCCGAAATATTTGAGATTCGTGTTCCTTTAATATAATTCTGAACACAAGATAGGGTGAGCAGTGCAAGTGGACATGCAGAGAGCACAAGTGGACATGCAGAGAGCACAAGTGGACATGCAGAGAGCACAAGTGGACATGCAGAGAGCACAAGTGGACATGCAGAGAGCACAAGTGGACATGCAGAGAGCACAAGTGGACATGCAGAGAGCACAAGTGGACATGCAGAGAGCACAAGTGGACATGCAGAGAGCACAAGTGGACATGCAGAGAGCACAAGTGGACATGCAGAGAGCACAAGTGGACATGCAGAGAGCACAAGTGGACATGCAGAGAGCACAAGTGGACATGCAGAGAGCACAAGTGGACATGCAGAGAGCACAAGTGGACATGCAGAGAGCACAAGTGGACATGCAGAGAGCACAAGTGGACATGCAGAGAGCACAAGTGGACATGCAGAGAGCACAAGTGGACATGCAGAGAGCACAAGTGGACATGCAGAGAGCACAAGTGGACATGCAGAGAGCACAAGTGGACATGCAGAGAGCACAAGTGGACATGCAGAGAGCACAAGTGGACATGCAGAGAGCACAAGTGGACATGCAGAGAGCACAAGTGGACATGCAGAGAGCACAAGTGGACATGCAGAGAGCACAAGTGGACATGCAGAGAGCACAAGTGGACATGCAGAGAGCACAAGTGGACATGCAGAGAGCACAAGTGGACATGCAGAGAGCACAAGTGGACATGCAGAGAGCACAAGTGGACATGCAGAGAGCACAAGTGGACATGCAGAGAGCACAAGTGGACATGCAGAGAGCACAAGTGGACATGCAGAGAGCACAAGTGGACATGCAGAGAGCACAAGTGGACATGCAGAGAGCACAAGTGGACATGCAGAGAGCACAAGTGGACATGCAGAGAGCACAAGTGGACATGCAGAGAGCACAAGTGGACATGCAGAGAGCACAAGTGGACATGCAGAGAGCACAAGTGGACATGCAGAGAGCACAAGTGGACATGCAGAGAGCACAAGTGGACATGCAGAGAGCACAAGTGGACATGCAGAGAGCACAAGTGGACATGCAGAGAGCACAAGTGGACATGCAGAGAGCACAAGTGGACATGCAGAGAGCACAAGTGGACATGCAGAGAGCACAAGTGGACATGCAGAGAGCACAAGTGGACATGCAGAGAGCACAAGTGGACATGCAGAGAGCACAAGTGGACATGCAGAGAGCACAAGTGGACATGCAGAGAGCACAAGTGGACATGCAGAGAGCACAAGTGGACATGCAGAGAGCACAAGTGGACATGCAGAGAGCACAAGTGGACATGCAGAGAGCACAAGTGGACATGCAGAGAGCACAAGTGGACATGCAGAGAGCACAAGTGGACATGCAGAGAGCACAAGTGGACATGCAGAGAGCACAAGTGGACATGCAGAGAGCACAAGTGGACATGCAGAGAGCACAAGTGGACATGCAGAGAGCACAAGTGGACATGCAGAGAGCACAAGTGGACATGCAGAGAGCACAAGTGGACATGCAGAGAGCACAAGTGGACATGCAGAGAGCACAAGTGGACATGCAGAGAGCACAAGTGGACATGCAGAGAGCACAAGTGGACATGCAGAGAGCACAAGTGGACATGCAGAGAGCACAAGTGGACATGCAGAGAGCACAAGTGGACATGCAGAGAGCACAAGTGGACATGCAGAGAGCACAAGTGGACATGCAGAGAGCACAAGTGGACATGCAGAGAGCACAAGTGGACATGCAGAGAGCACAAGTGGACATGCAGAGAGCACAAGTGGACATGCAGAGAGCACAAGTGGACATGCAGAGAGCACAAGTGGACATGCAGAGAGCACAAGTGGACATGCAGAGAGCACAAGTGGACATGCAGAGAGCACAAGTGGACATGCAGAGAGCACAAGTGGACATGCAGAGAGCACAAGTGGACATGCAGAGAGCACAAGTGGACATGCAGAGAGCACAAGTGGACATGCAGAGAGCACAAGTGGACATGCAGAGAGCACAAGTGGACATGCAGAGAGCACAAGTGGACATGCAGAGAGCACAAGTGGACATGCAGAGAGCACAAGTGGACATGCAGAGAGCACAAGTGGACATGCAGAGAGCACAAGTGGACATGCAGAGAGCACAAGTGGACATGCAGAGAGCACAAGTGGACATGCAGAGAGCACAAGTGGACATGCAGAGAGCACAAGTGGACATGCAGAGAGCACAAGTGGACATGCAGAGAGCACAAGTAATGTATAACAAGGCACAGCTTTTCAAATCTCACTCAGTATGGATGAGAGGAAGGTTAGGGGGAAAATTTATTCTCTATCTGCAGAGAAACATAACTGGTGACATGCAAGGCCAAGGGTGAGAGCAACTGGGGGGTAGTGTGAGCGAGTAGCTGAGGGGAGTGAGTAACTGAAAGTGAGTAACTGAGAAGAGTGAGTGACTGAGAAAAGTGAGTGACTGAGAAGAGTGAGTAACTGAGAAGAATGAGTAGATACCTCGAGATCCGGCCATAAAGCCCAGTATCAACGCCTTCTCGGGTCTTGTGACTTTATTTGAATTCTTAAACATTTCTTGTGCTTCCATCATTTGATCTTTCTGTAACACAAAACATTAGCCAAGATAAATATATTTTAAAATTAATGGCTATGCTGAAACACCACAAATTTACCCAAACTTTCTGCTGCTTATTTCTATATCTGTGAGTCACTGCAGCAACCTGCAACTCCATCAAACTAACCGTAAGCGACAGAGGCTTTTTGGCAGCTGCAGCTGCTGCAGCCGCTGTCTGCGAGGGTGTAACTGCTGCTGAAGCTGATTGGCCGGTTGGCTGAGGAGCTGCAGCAGGACGTATAATAGCCTGCGGTGCTGGCATGGCCGGCCTCGTCTGGAAGTTAGCGGCAGGTCTGGGCTGGAAGTTGGCGACACCTCCAAGTTGATAGCCGGCAACAGGTGCTCTCACTCTGACACTCTGAGTAGATGGGATGACAGGTGTCGTGTGGAGTACAGGTCTCTGAGTGTGAGACTGGAGAGCAGAGGATGATGGTGGGGCAGACAACTCTCTTGCGTACGGCACTAAACAAAACATAATATAACATTACAATACATGTAGCTGGTAACAGCAGGGCACTAACATACACAACGTAACCCCACCAAATTACACATAGACACATTACATGAATAATCAATAAATATGAAATATTTATTTTGCTTTAGTTGATGTGTTTCTAACATTTCAAAGTCTAAAAATCTACCAAACTTGGTCAGCCAAGCACTTCATTACTTATTACAGCCTCTCAAGTTAACAGCAAACATAACATGTAAACTAGCATAATGAATATGAACTCAACAAAACTGAACAAAAAACTGGAACATAAACTGGAACAAGTAAGAAGATAAAAGTTTTCAGTAATTGTGACCTGGATGTTGGAGATGGTGGAAGTATGGCATCGTGTTGTAACCATAGCGATGGTAGCAATATGGCTGACCAAACTCACTAGCTGATTGGTTATATAATGTAAACAATTTAGTAAAGCACAGGTTTTGGCTGAATGCAGAGTAGAATAATAATGGTGTAAGAAATAGCTTACGTTGTCAGCTACTATTTAATGCAATGCATACAGCTGTTACTTGAGTTAAACATGAATATTAGACTGAGTTCCACTCACCAGACACAACGGGTCGGGGAGAAATATTCGGCAAGTAAGATGGGGTCGTGGTAACTGCAGCTGCTTTGGGTCTCGGACCTCGGGGCATTGCGGACTATTCAAGTAATATATAACATAATATATAGTATAATATATGACATAATATATAATAAAATATATAAACATAATTATATAACATAATTATATAACATAATATATAAACATAATATATAACATAATAAATAACATAGTATACAAGATAATATATAATATAATATACAACATAGTATATAAGATAGTATATAAGATAATATATAGATATAACATTATGACATTCAGTAGAATACCTTGATGGTAGTGGAGTTGGTGCCCAGCCCGGCAGCATAGTCTGGAGTGACCTTAGCAGCGGCAGCAGCCTTCTCCGCGGCAGCTGCTTCCTCCTTTTCCTTCTTGATTTGAGCCGCAGCTTCTTGCTCTACACATCGGAATATGAACTTACTATCTGATACTTACTCTAAGTAATATACTTACTATCTGATACTTACTCTAAGTAATATACTTACTATCTGATACTTACTCTAAGTGATATACTTACTATCTGATACTTACTCTAAGTAATACACTTACTATATAATACTTACTCTAAGTGATATACTTACTATCTGATACTTACTCTAAGTAATATACTTACTATCTGATACTTACTCTAAGTGATGCACTTACTATCTGATACTTACTCTAAGTAATATACTTACTATCTAATACTTACTCTAAGTGATATACTTACTATCTGATACTTACTCTAAGTAATATACTTACTATCTGATACTTACTCTAAGTAATATACTTACTATCTGATACTTACTCTAAGTAATATACTTACTATCTGATACTTACTCTAAGTAATATACTTACTATATGATACTTACTCTAAGTAATATACTTACTATCTGATACTCTAAGTAATATACTTACTATATGATACTTACTCTAAGCAATATACTTACTATCTGATACTTACTCTAAGTAATGCACTTACCTTCCTGTTTCTTCTTTCGTTTGGCTTCTTTACTGGTTGGAGGCATTTCTGAGATATCCAGCATCTAACATAGTGTTATATAGTAATATATATTACAGCATATTAGTATATAATATAGTATAGTAATATATATTACAGCATATTAGTATATAATATAGTATAGTAATATATATTACAGCATATTAGTATATAATATAGTATAGTAATATATATTACAGCATATCAGTATATAATATAGTATAGTATACAATATATATTACAGCATATCAGTATATAATATAGTAGAGTATACAATATATATTACAGCATATTAGTATATAATATAGTATAGTATACAATATATATTACAGCATATCAGTATATAATATAGTAGAGTATACAATATATATTACAGCATATTAGTATATAATATAGTATAGTATACAATATATATTACAGCATATTAGTATATAATATAGTATAGTATACAATATATATTACAGCATATTAGTATATAATATAGTATAGTATACAATATATATTACAGCATATTAGTATATAATATAGTATAGTATACAATATATATTACAGCATATCAGTATATAATATAGTATAGTATACAATATATATTACAGCATATCAGTATATAATATAGTATAGTATACAATATATATTACAGCATATTAGTATATAATATAGTATAGTATACAATATATATTACAGCATATCAGTATATAATATAGTATAGTATACAATATATATTACAGCATATTAGTATATAATATAGTATAGTATACAATATATATTACAGCATATCAGTATATAATATAGTATAGTATACAATATATATTACAGCATATCAGTATATAATATAGTATAGTATACAATATATATTACAGCATATTAGTATATAATATAGTATAGTATACAATATATATTACAGCATATTAGTATATAATATAGTATAGTATACAATATATATTACAGCATATTAGTATATAATATAGTATAGTATACAATATATATTACAGCATATTAGTATATAATATAGTATAGTATACAATATATATTACAGCATATCAGTATATAATATAATATAGTATACAATATATATTACAGCATATCAGTATATAATATAGTATAGTATACAATATATATTACAGCATATCAGTATATAATATAGTATAGTATACAATATATATTACAGCATATTAGTATATAATATAGTATAGTATACAATATATATTACAGCACATTAGTATATAATATAGCATAGTATACAATATATATTACAGCATATTAGTATATAATATAGTATAGTATACAATATATATTACAGCATATTAGTATATAATATAGTATAGTATACAATATATATTACAGCATATTAGTATATAATATAGTATAGTATACAATATATATTACAGCATATTAGTATATAAGATAGTATAGTATACAATATATATTACAGCATATTAGTATATAATATAGTATAGTATACAATATATATTACAGCACATTAGTATATAAGATAGTATATAAAACAATATATAACATGAACACACCTTAGCTCCGCCCTCTTTTCTCATGGCCAATGAGGAAGTCCTGTGATGACCGGAGCTGAAGGATGAGAGAGTATTCGCTTTGAGAAACCCGGTGTTGCTACTTCCTGTTCCATTTCTCTGTATGGAGTTCATGCTTTTCACTAAATATAATACAATAATATAATACAATAATATAATATAATATAATAATATAATACAATAATATAATATAATATAATAATATAATACAATAATATAATACAATACAATGATACAATACAATAATATAATATAATACAATAATATAATACAATACAATGATACAATACAATAATATAATATAATACAATAATATAATACAATAATGTAATATAATACAATAATATAATACAATAAAATAATATAATACAATAATATAATACAATATACTACAATAATATAATGTATTTCTCCGATAGAGTAGAGAATTAAGCTATTGGCTATTCAAAGACACGAGAGTTCTAAAGGGGAACTCTCTGACTCATACAGAGGGGAACTCTCTGACTCATACAGAGGGGAACTCTCTGACTCACACAGAGGGGAACTCACTGACTCATACAGAGGGGAACTCACTGACTCATACAGAGGGGAACTCACTGACTCACACAGAGGGGAACTCTCTGACTCATACAGAGGGGAACTCACTGACTCATACAGAGGGGAACTCACTGACTCACACAGAGGAGAACTCACTGACTCACACAGAGGGGAACTCTCTGACTCATACAGAGGGGAACTCACTGACTCATACAGAGGGGAACTCACTGACTCACACAGAGGAGAACTCACTGACTCACACAGAGGGAAACTCTCTGACTCATACAGAGGGGAACTCACTGACTCACACAGAGGGGAACTCTCTGACTCATACAGAGGGGAACTCTCTGACTCACACAGAGGAAACCAGAAAATCACCTGAACTAATTTCTTCATCCATTCTTTTAGCTGTGCGTCTGATTTTCATTGGCACAGAGCCAACATGCAGCCCTTTTCTTTTAGTGTTTGATTGAAGTTCATGAGCTAAAGAGTGACAGATTATCAGCATGTTATTATATCAATATTCAATATTCAATATTGTGGTTTAACCTCTCAAGATTTGAACCTGCCGGCTGACAACCTCTAAATCATACAATAATGAGAAAGTTTATGTTTAGTGTAGTAACTAGTTACTAGTAACTAGTTACTAGTAACTAGTTACTAGTAACTAGTCCCTTGTAACTAGGTCCTAGCTCCTTGTAACTATTCACTAGTAACTAGTAACCAGTAACCAGTAACTAGTAGTTACTAAACTTACATTTCGAGAGGATCTCAGCCCTGAGGGCTGAAGACTTGGGTTCTGACTTGAGATTAAAATGATCAACTGTTTGGGGCGGGTGAGGGATTGTTGTAGACAAGGCTATGTTTCCTAAACACACACACTCTAGGGGTAGAGTGGAAGACTCTCCAGCGCGCCGCACTACAATATACATTTCTGTATAAAACTCTGGCTATAAATCCAAACCAGTTTGGTAGCTTCTATACAATAAAACAGTTTAAAAACGTTTTCAACTCCATCAGTGCACCTTTTGCAGCAAATAACATAGTAGCCTGGCCTCTCCTTAGTCTGTGAAAAGTTGATGCTTCCACTAAAAGATGTGGAAATTCAATCAAGAAAACTGGAGCAACTCTATAAGTGACAAACTAATAACCAATCACAGAATTCCCTCTCTTGAATATATAGTGACACCAAAAATACTTTCTAAACATGCTTTAAAAAAAATCCATCTTTAAGTTTAAACTCCACTTGATAGAAATTGTACAAAAAATGTTTCAACTTTTTTTAGTTGCAAAAACAAATCAAGTTATATAAATGTGTTTTAATGAATCATTCAGTTCATTATTCAAAGAACATCAACGTAAACAAATATAAATTTATGTATCATAAACAGAAAAACCATTAGCTGTTTACATAATTTAAAAATATCACAATTTTATCTTGTCTAAATAACCATTTTTTTACATTGCAAAAACTAACCTGCTTTTTTAAGTTCAGTGTGCATAGAATGGAATGTTGGACTGCCAGATAAATCTGTTGTATTGACAAGGAAGGTGCCTGGAAAAGTTTTCATGATCTCTCCAACAGTAGAAACCCATTGATCTCTATCTGATACTGCCAGCTCTATGATTTCGGCTAAATCTCCTTTCCACTGTGCAGTTGAAAATATCAATAATATTTCGGATTACAAGACTGAAACAATTACATTGTTTTTCAGAAAATTAATAATAACAAGTTTAAACACAACTACTGAAAAATTTACTTTTCATTACATATAGTAATATTCTCTTAGCATTTAGTTCAGGTTATATTATTATTTCTACTCCCAGTCAGGTCATTCTTCCAGCCTTCCTTATTCATTCAATAACTCAATTACAATCACAATGAGTATGACAGCACAATCAGAGTCACTAAATTTGAAAGTTAAACTCAAATTTAATAATAATCTGAAGTGTACTGCAACTAGTAGTAGTACTAGTTATACTTATACTTATTAACTAACTTATAGTTATGGAAGCCGAGTTACGCTTTTTTTAGCAAAATACATTTTGATTTACTCATTTACTAGCTTAATTCATATTCACAAAACAACATATGCACTAATTTCTTGTTGAACACTGAAATTACTCACCTCCTCTACGTTTCTTTTTATTACGTGAATAAATGATAACAACAACTTGACTTTTACATGAGGTTGCAAACTTCTGAAGCACCCTAAGATATCTCGTAACCTTTCTTTGGTAATTTGAGAACATATAGATCGACCAGACCATAAATCATCTGTTGATCCCAATTTATTATGTAACCACAGTGCAGTGTCATTTTCCCTACCACTCATTTCTTACAGACTTTTACTGTGAGTTAAAATAAAATCATCTGATTATCTCAGTTTCTGTTAGCAAAATGTTGCATTCAGCTTGACTCGCTGCTATAAGAAAGCCTTCAAGTTCTGATTTGGTAACTGTTCTTACAGGCAAGTTAAGAATTTAAACATCGATAATATTCTTCGGGGCCTTCTTTTGAATTTCCGAGGCTATAACACAAAAACATAGTTTAGGTTCGTACTTCAGAAAATTACCTACCTTCAGCAGAGCAAAGGTGGGTAATTTTCCTGTGGCATTTTTATCTTGAATCGCAAGTTGAAAATCCACTCTCCGAAGGCGAGTTTACCAGCTTTCAAAGCTCTAGCACCAGCATCGCACAAAATTGTTAAATTGAGAGTTATTGCCAGGCCCAGTGAATGTAGAGCTTATCTACTTAAGCACGTTAAGCTAAAATATACATTAGCTTTTTTATAAGAAGCCAAAATAGTGAAGATCAAGCTCTAATCCTAATAGTAGTTCAGCTTGTTATCTTAATCTTATGCTTATGACATACTGATACTGATAGTGATAATCATACTCATACTCATAGTGATACTCATAGTGATACTCATAGTGATAGTCATAGTGATAGTCTAAGTCATACTGATACTGAGTTCAGTATGAGTATGCTATAGCCCATGAGTCATGACTATAACTATAAGCATGAGTATGATACTCATGCTGATGCTTACTGTACTGATAGTGATACTCATACTGATGGTGATAGTCATAGTCATACTCTGACTCATAAAGTTAGACGGGTATCGTAGACTCTATCTGATAGACTATGACTATCACTATAGTCATACTCTCATACTCGTTGACTTTGAGTCATAGTGATAGTGATAATGAGTTAGAGTATCATAGTCATACTGATACTCATAGCCATAGCTCATAAGATAGGGTATGCTTACAGTTACTGTGGTGCTAATACTTATAGTATAACATGAGTTATATTATCACTGTATTAGTAAACTATTAGTTATACTAATAGTTTACTAATGTGCAGTAGTTATACTTATTTTTATTCTAATAGTAATACTAATAATATAAGTAAGAGTAATTATAACTTAAACTATTAGGGTTACCCAGTTAGTATTGAATTTAATGTTTTGGTGAAGGAGTAAGAAAAATCAGATGTCAGCCTAATGGTAGTAATTTAAAGTGACTCAAATTTAAATTCTAATTTTAAAATTCAACCACAATCACAATTATGTATATTGTAGGCTGTAGCACAGTCAAATTATACTGATTTATTGTAATATTCAGTCAACAATGGAGTTTATTTGATCTATCTGATGCACGTCTTGGTAGAGTGGAAGTTGTTTCTGTGTAACCGAATACTCAACCGTTTGGACCGAAACTAAAGACTGTTCAGCATTTAGTAATTTAATTACTAAATTAGATATAATTTTTATTTTTTGTAGTTTGTCTTCATGGGATTGAAATATGAGATTTCGAACTAGAGAAGACCTTCGCCGCTTAATCTTAGCTGTTAACTTGGGTTTAGTTATTTCTATCTACACTTGGTATCCTTTTATCACTGGAGATCAGAAGAATCAGACTGATTCTGGAACTGACACTCATGGTACTGTTTACATCTAATCTTTTTAGCAGAAAGTTTCTAGCTCTATTCAAGTGAATCAACACTCCGTGTGCAAAAAGACTTTTGATTTCCTTTTGATCTTATAATTGTTGTTGCCTATTTTATACACTCACATGTTATGTCTCCCTCGTCATGTTATGTCTACCTCGTCATGTTGTATGATGCTGCACTGAATGTTAACATGCCGTCTGCTATTTTATGTTTTGATACTTTCAGATGACAAGTGAGAATGATCAGCAATCTGCTAAGGATGAGCTCACTTCTACTCAGGTACATCTGAAACAGTTTAGTTGATTCACATAGTCATTGCTTATGACTTTAATATGCAGTGTTTCTCTAATTATTTAAAACTTGCTTTAATGTAGATTTATATGTTAGTTTTATTGTACAATTAGTATGATAGTTTAAGAGTTGTTTGCCTTCCCCTAGACCCGGCGTGCTGAGCTAAGAGAGAGGTACCTGAGAGTGGTGAAGCATTCAGGTGGTAAGGCGTGCACTGTGAACATGTACGAGTCTACAAATCTCTCCTGTACATTCAACACGGCTGACATCCACGGCTGTGAATACATAGTAGAAGATCTCAAGACTCCCACTGGGGAAATGTACAAGTCGGCGCTGCTACGAGCTAGTGACATCATAGCTCTGACTATACACGAGTCAGGGGGCAGCAGTCCCTGACTCATCACTCATGTTGTAGTATGACTCATGTTGTAGTATGACTCATGTTGTAGTATGACTCATGTTGTAGCATGACTCATATGCCACTGATTTATTCTGTGCGTGATTCATTTTGTATTTTACTTGTTTGTGTACAGTCAATGTTTGTATTATTTATATAGGAAAATATCCAAAGTTTTATTTGAATGTTGCAGCTTAAGACAACTCTAATTTTTCAAGCATCAAGTTTAGCTAAAGATTGCAAATGAAATTCTAAGATGCAAATGTGAAACATTGATTATAGTAAACAACACAATGCATAATCCTTGAGTTATTTTGCTGTATTCCACATTTTAAGAGCTGGTAGATAGGTTCACATATTTACATCACTAGTTTATAGTTCTATTTATGTAAAGAAACTCTTAAAAAAAATTATAAAATGTTTATTCTATAAAAATCACAAAAACACTGCAAAAAGCAATAATGCCTCATGTAATGTTGACTTTTGTCGTATGCAACTTGCATTAGCCTATATCACTGCCTCATCGAATACCATCTGTAGTGCCAGAAGTGCTTAGTTAATGCATAACATATTATAAATTAAACTGTTTTTATTTGGTGCTGTGACTAACCTGTTTAGTTTTAAAAGTGATTGAATCATCAGTATATTATATTGCATCAAGTGTATGAGCCGACTTACTTTCAGTGCAGCTCTTTCCAATGATGACTTAATATTATATTAGTTAGGGGCTTTGCTATAAAATTGCTTTTTGGTTATGAAATGCCCCAGACAAAGTTGTAATAATCGATGAAAAATATTATTGGTTGTCTTCTCTTTGGTCTGATTTAAAGTCTCAAATTGCATTATTGCCGATAGGTCTTTTCCGACACATATTTCGCAACATCCTGCGCCATTTTGATTGGGAAGTAGTTCGAGTTGTTTCTACTGTTGCCAGTGATAGTTTACAATCGTATACAATAAAATGGCAGATTCTGATAAGTTGAGTATAGACAGCATTATAGCCAGACTTCTAGAAGGTAATATAGATATATAAGTTCTAGCATCAATTGCTTTTTATTCGACTGTTTCTATTAGTTACCACCAACAGTAATTCAAATTGTAAATAATTCATATTGATAATAATATTCATATTGTCTATAGACATAGTATTAATGATGAGTTTTGGTGATGATATTCGTAACATTAAGTTTAACATCCTGATTCACTCATAAATAACTGTAAGTGTAATTGTAAGACAAGTTTAAGTCACTAACTCTAAGAGTAAGAGTAACTGCTACTGTTACACTTACTGTTAGTGTTACTGTTAGTGTTACTCATACTGAATAAGTGTAACAGTAACTCAGTTACTAACCGTAACGCTAAGTGATGGTAAATCAAAATATAATATTTATAATAATAATGATAATTATTCATATTCTAATAATGGTTGTTTATTTTCAATTGAGTTTAATTAATTATATTTTTATATATCTAATGTTAATCTTACACTTACAGTTACTGATGTAGCTCTACTATTTAACTTAGTATTAGTGTTACTAATCAGACTTGGTAAGCGTAATGCTAACAGCCTGGTTACTCACAGTAATCACTAATCAGTAAGGATATTTTAATTTAGGGCTCACTCTCAGACCCTAACTGACTTAAACTGAAACACTATTTGACTTAATAAACAATAGTACTATTTCTGTATTTGAATTTCTATTTTGTTTTTTTTTTGAAAAAAAAAGATACTTTGACTTTGAGTGATAGACTTAAAGTGCTGTTCACTACTGTTAAATTGAAACTCAGAGATTGTGAAATTCATTACTTGTATCAAATTTATAGACTCGAAGACTAAACCTGTAAGTGTATAAATATTTATGTTATTGGTATATTGTTATTATTAAATTTAATGATAATAAACTAAAATAAATATCAAATTTCATATAATGCGTAATCTACTTCAACTTGGCATATTTTTATTCGTAGTCTGAATGCCAGTTTCAGGTTAAAACTAAGTTTAAGTTTGAGTTTTGTACGTCACTTTGTCATTGTGATTGTCGTTTGTTAAATGTCAGTGAATGCATTTTATTCCTACCATTATTAGTAAGAAGTAGTATACACTAAACCATTCACATTAGTATTATTCTTATAATGTTTTATTAGTTTACCTAAACTGATGTGGTCATTAGACATAGCTGTAGTGAATGTATTCTTGTAATTAAACTGGGCTACAACCTGACACCCAACAGAGCTTGAAATTCGCTAATGCTAACCATAGTACCCTGTTACAGTGTAGAGAGACATCTCATAAAAATAGCATCTGCTGTTAAGCAATGTACTCGCTACACACTGTTACCCTTCCTTATCCAAAGTTCTTAGCGCATAAAAAGTGGCAAAAGCCGTCAAATATATAGTCAATGTCTTTTAAACAGGTAAAATGCTCTAGTGAGAAATAATATGTTCTTATTTCACTCAAACTGGTATATTAAGTTGAATAAAGAAGGAACTTTTACAAAAATCAGATTCCACTGTGAAGTAAAATCAATTTTTATTACATCAGTTAGTCTTGTGTGTAGAATCAAATTAACTGAGTAAATTGGCTTATAATTTGCTCAAACTTTAGTGTTCTGGTGGATCAATACCCTCCCTATGGGGTTTAGATTTGTGTGCTGGTTTCACGCGGTAATCATTTACCTTTCAGGGCAGCTTTCACCATAACCTGTTTTTTCAATTAGCAAAAAAATCAATAGTTGTGGCTATTTTTAAGGATAACGACTTTCAGTTAACTGTAAGTTACATAACCACTTCTTATTGGTGGGGAGATTGTCACCTTTCGCTCTATTGGCTGTTTTAGTGAGGGGGTCCAGACCCGGTAAGAACGTACAACTTACAGAAGCAGAGATCAGAGGTCTCTGTCTGAAGTCGAGAGAGATATTCCTAAGTCAGCCCATACTCCTTGAGTTAGAGGCCCCGTTGAAAATATGTGGTAAGTCTCCTCCTTCCATCTTATTATTACCCATAATTCTCACCTCCTCTCTAGCAGGCATGTTTATACTTAGTATTACGTAATTAATTGTTACCATGACAACACATCCTACTACCTGTTGTACAGGTGACATCCACGGCCAGTACTACGACCTGCTCAGGTTGTTTGAGTACGGAGGGTTTCCCCCAGAGAGCAATTACCTCTTCCTCGGTGACTACGTGGACAGGGGAAAGCAATCTCTGGAAACCATTTGTCTCCTCCTCGCCTACAAGATCAAGTACCCGGAGAACTTCTTCTTGCTGCGGGGAAACCACGAGTGTGCCAGCATCAACAGGATATATGGCTTCTATGACGAGTGTGAGTATCCACGTTATGGTGTACACACTGAGGTCAAGGTTGAGTAAAATATCAACTTCATGATGTAACTAGTGAGTTACAATGCGATAGCAGCTGTGTGTGGATATGCTAGAGTGTGGAATATTATTGTGTTGTGTTGAGGTGTAAAAATAGAGTGGATTGTCAGGTTGAACTGTTGCTAGCAGACCAACAGTAACTCTAGAACTCAGTGTTGTTATTGTGCAAGAGATAGATGTACTCAGTTTGACCTGAGATAGTATGAGGCAGTAAACCTGTTATCTCTCCTCTACTCCACTATCGACCTTTCTATTTGATACTCAATATTTGCACAGAGCATGGAGTTATACAGGGCCTATCATTAATAGCTCATCTGTTTTGATGAATGTTTTTCATTACCTGGTTTTTATAATTCATGTGAATAACTCATGGGAACTTGTCTCCCTTACCTTATACTTCTCACTAGTTATTGTATCTTGTGAGTGAGTCACTGGGTAGGTCACTGAGTGAGTGAGTGAGTCACTGAGTGAGTGAGTCACTGGGTAGGTCACTGAGTGAGTGAGTGAGTCACTGAGTAAGTGACAGAAAGAGTGAGACTGAACTGGTAGTAGCTGGTGCTGGTCACAGGACTCACCAGTATGCTGTATCATTTTCTCTCTCATGCCAAGTTCTGGTTGATTCATTTCCTTTACTATATCATACTGTATAGTGTATAGTAGAGAGATGTAACACACTACTATATCATACTGTATAGTGTATAGTAGAGAGATGTAACATACTACTATATCATACTGTATACTGTATAGTAGAGAGATGTAACACACTACTATATCATACTGTATACTGTATAGTAGAGAGATGTAACACACTACTATATCATACTGTATACTGTATAGTAGAGAGATGTAACACACTACTATATCATACTGTATACTGTGTAGTAGAGAGATGTAACACACTACTATATCATACTGTATAGTGTATAGTAGAGAGATGTAACATACTACTATATCATACTGTATACTGTATAGTAGAGAGATGTAACACACTACTATATCATACTGTATAGTGTATAGTAGAGAGATGTAACACACTACTATATCATACTGTATACTGTGTAGTAGAGAGATGTAACACACTACTATATCATACTGTATAGTGTATAGTAGAGAGATGTAACACACTACTATATCATACTGTATACTGTATAGTAGAGAGATGTAACACACTACTATATCATACTGTATAGTGTATAGTAGTGTGTAGTATAGTAGTTAGTGTAGAATGTTATGTAATGCGCAGGTATATTTGCAGGTAAAAGAAGGTACAGCATAAAACTATGGAAGACCTTCACAGACTGTTTCAACTGTCTGCCTATCGCTGCCATTATTGACGAGAAGATCTTCTGCTGCCACGGAGGTGAGTGTCTCCCCATCACACTCCGGGGGGGGGGGGGGGGGGTGCAGGACACTGTGCTGCAGTTGTGTTGTGTCTTCACTTCAGAATACAAATGATACAAAGTGGCTTTGTTGTCCTTAGTATAGCAGATAGCAGTGTGTAGTGTTGGCTAGCCCTTCTATAGCAACACTCAGTACACTGTGTGTATACCTGCACAGTACACTATACCTGCTCAGTACACTGTGTGTATACCTGCTCAGTACCTGTGTGTATACCTACTCAGTACACTGTGTATATACCTGCTCAGTACACTGTGTGTATACCTACTCAGTACACTGTGTGTATACCTACTCAGTACACTGTGTGTATACCTACTCAGTATACTATACCTACTCAGTATACTATACCTGCTCAGTATACTATACCTACTCAGGTGTGTCGTGTGGGAAACCCAGGTGATGCCAGTGGCTGCTGCTGCTGCTGACTCAGTCTAAGGTGTAGTCAAGCATGCAGCAGGTGTCAATAGCAACAGCACACACTGTGTATGCACAATCAATACTCACTGATTAGTGAATAGCTTTGCTTGCAGCTCTGTGCAGCTCTGACAATGTAGATCACTGCTGCTCTATGCTACAGTAATGCTTTATAATTTGTTTATATTGATGTTGATCACCTAACCTTGTAAAAGTGAAAATAATTCAATCAAAATGGTTCAGATATGACAAGTTTTATAACGAAATGCTCAGGTCTGCCCCAGGTTTTGCTAATTGGAAATAAGAACATGAATCAGCAAGTTGGCAGTGTGATAGAAAGCTGCGTGGTTACTGGTTTATTGTGTTCAATTTGATTTCTATAGAATACAAAGTATAGAATATAGAGTATAACTGTAGAATACAAAGTATAGAATATAGAGTATAACTGTAGAATACAGAGTATAGAATGTAGAGTATAACTATAGAGTATAGAATATAGAGTATAACTATAGAATACAGAGTATAGAGTGTAGAGTATAACTATAGAATACAGAGTATAACATATAGAGTATAACTGTAGAATACAAAGTATAGAATATAGAGTATAACTGTAGAATACAGAGTATAGAATACAGAGTATAGAATATAGAGTATAACTATAGAATACAGAGTATAGAATACAGAGTATAGAATACAGAGTATAGAATGTAGAGTATAACTATAGAATACAGAGTATAGAATATAGAGTATAACTATAGAATACAGAGTATAGAATACAGAGTATAGAATGTAGAATATAATTATAGAATACAGAGTATAGAATATAATTAAACTCTACCCGCAGGTCTGAGTCCCGACCTCCAGTCTATGGAGCAGATACGTCGTATCATGAGACCCACAGATGTGCCGGACAACGGGCTGCTGTGTGACCTCCTCTGGAGTGACCCGGACAAGGAGACCATGGGGTGGGGGGAGAACGACAGGGGTGTGTCATTCACATTCGGAGCTGAAGTCGTTGCCAAGTTTCTACATAAACACGACCTTGACTTGATATGCCGCGCCCACCAGGTGAGTGCAGAGACGCACAGACAGATACTGTGGAGTAGGCGGAGTTACTATGGAGTAGGCGGGGTTACTGTACAGTAGGCGGAGTTACTGTAGAGTACATATCTCTCTAGATGATAGTCATGTAATGATTCAGTATTTATTCCTGTAGATGACTCAATGTGACACGTGACATGGTTTATGTGTTTATTCTTTTCTAGTAGTGTTTGTACTTCTAGTACTACTACTAGTACTACTACTGCTACCACTACTACTGCTAGTACTACTACTACTACTACTACTACTTCTAGTACTACTACTAGTACTACTATCACTACTACTACTAGTACTACTACTATTACTGCTACTACTACTACTACTACTACTAGTACTACTACTACTAGTACTACTACTACTAGTAGCAGTAGTAGTAGTAGTAGTAGTAGTAGTAGCAGTAATAGTAGTAGTAGTACTAGTAGTAGTACTAGTAGTAGTAGTGATAGTAGTACTAGTAGTAGTACTAGTAGTAGCAGCAGCCGTAGTAGTAGTAGTAGTAGTAGTAGTAGTAGTAGCAGTAATAGTAGTAGTAGTACTAGTAGTAGTACTAGTAGTAGTAGTGATAGTAGTACTAGTAGTAGTACTAGTAGTAGCAGCAGCCGTAGTAGTAGTAGTAGTAGTAGTAGTAGCAGTAATAGTAGTAGTAGTACTAGTAGTAGTACTAGTAGTAGTAGTGATAGTAGTACTAGTAGTAGTACTAGTAGTAGCAGCAGCCGTAGTAGTAGTAGTAGTAGTAGTAGTAGTAGTAGTAGTAGTAGTAGTACTGTGATAAGTCTCCAGTGTTGCAATAATTTAAATCCTCTGGAGTTATTCTCTCTCTATTGTGAGTTCCTCATCCTATCAGTGATTATGCCGACTGGTTTAGTGTGAGTAGCTGTGAGAGAAATCCAGTCTGTGTTCTCACTGCAGGTGGTGGAAGATGGGTACGAGTTCTTTGCAAAGAGGCAGTTGGTGACGCTCTTCTCCGCCCCCAACTATTGTGGAGAGTTTGACAACGCCGGAGCTATGATGAGTGTAGATGAGACACTGATGTGTTCATTCCAGGTGACCTTCACCTTTACTTTATAACATATGTAACATGATATGCAATATATAGTATGCTGTAGTGTGACCTTCACCTTTACGTTATAACATATGTAACATGATATACAATATATAGTATGCGGTAGTGTGACGGTGAACTAATAACTACTAACTAATAACTAATCCACATCCAATCTGTTGCAGATTCTCAAACCAGCTGACAAGAAGAAACTGGGATTTGGTACGCTGAGTGGGCAGGGCAGGCCCTTAACTCCGCCCAGAAATGCCGCACAGCAACAGAAAGGAAAGAAATAGAACTGCTACTCGTGTGCAACATATCACATGACTCACTATTCCCAAACAAAATGGCGCAAATTCTAAACTCCAATAGTTGTACGCATGAAGCAATTCCCAGTCAGCAGTAAAGTCATGACCTTGTATACGATCTCTTACTAACATTATCTTGATAGTTTCACATGTGCTGTACGTGTACTGTAAGTGTATGGTACGTGTACTGTAAGTGTAGTGTACGTGTAGTGTAAGTGTGTCCCTGTATCATAGCTGTTCTACACGCACTCTACACTGTTGTAATACCGTCACAGATACACTGGAGTTGCCCTCTCTAACACATAACTACTTGGTAATCTGCATACAAATGTCTCATTGAATGATAAGTTTATAGTAAAACCAATTGATAACTCGTAACACTTGTGAGGGGACGACTCCAGCACAACAAATATTTTCTCTATTATTTCTTTATATCAGTTTTTAATTCTTGTAAGATGAAACATTTACTTGCATATTGGTGATGATGTTCTTGTCCTATCATTTTGTCTTCTTGTGTAAAGGGATTGAAATATCAAATTTTGCATCATATTATTTGTAAATACGGAAATAAATAAAATGACAAGTAATTTACTGACAAGTGGTCTATTTGAAGTTGTATAGTGAGGCATCTTATTGCTTCTTATGTAATAGAATAGAGTATGTTGTATGATATACAATAGAACATAGTGTAATATATAATATACAATGGAATAACTTGCGATATATAATGCTAATATACCAAAGAACATAACAGTTTACCATAAAATTAGTGTGATTATATAATATTAAAGTGTACTATACAATATCACAACAGAATAAAGTGTATATGAAATAATAGAATATAAAGTTTGAAATAACATCTAGAATAGCTACTAGTTGGACTTGCATGCTATGCCTAGTATTACACTTTCAGTGGAAGAAGTGAATAGTAATCACTGCGTATAGTTTAAATATCATATAGGAATAATAGTGCTGCTACATTGTCCTTCCTGACATTCAATGCAGTTATAACTATTATATTTAAATGTTAGTGAAAATTCATGGCTGATCCAAATTGAATGGACTTTCGCACACTTCTTCAGTAGGGCATTACTTTAGTGGTATAGAGCTGAAGCTGCGCTGCATGTAAAATATGGGCAAAGATGTTGCTAGGAGCGCAGCACAAAAATTTAAAGGTAGTTTTAGGTATTAACGTGATGTCAGAGGACTAATAGATTATGTGTTGCTCAGATAAAATAAAGCATATTAACGAATCAATAGTATAGTTAGGAATGTGGATAGTAAGTACCTAGATTTTAATTGTAGTTGCTGAAACAAAACCTGTAGTATAAAACATTACTATAATATAATTGTTATTATAATATTATTATGTGCGCGGACAAACTTGGTGTTGAGAAGACGACTCCGATCGAATTAAAATATTTAGCCTAATTTTTAGCCGCGTTCTCCACGGCTTGTTACGTATTTACGATAAACTAAAGGATTTCTGTGTGACAAGAAAAACCTCTCTTTTCCGGTCTAAGCTCAATATGGTGTGTATGCTATTTAAATCAATTCAAGTTTGCAATCTTTAATTATGTTAGCCATCTTTTACTGTTGGCAATGAAAAGTTGCGAGATATAAAATTCAAGAGCTTTTTTATTTGCATGAATTTTTTTTCATCTGAGGTTATCCCGTACGACTTCACCATTATTGTTTAAGAATTTCCTTACATTTACTACCTATGTGTTGATATTCCTATTTCAGGGTATCGACATAAACCATAAAAATGACCGTAAGGTCCGAAGGACAGAGCCAAAAAGTGAGGATGTATATCTGCGCCTTTTGGTGAAGGTGAGTGTTTTCTTTTTAACATAAACTTATCAAATGATTGATCCAATATCAATAACTATAAGTATCACCAAGAAATAGAGTGAGAGTATGTGCAACTCTTAGTTTAATACTCTAGAGTTAATTTTAATTTATCATACATGTTATTATTATTATATTAATACTAATTGTGATTTGTCATACTCTAGTATCAACATGATTAAAATAGTTTTAATTTACAGTAATTGCTATTGTTATTAAAATAGTTAGAGTCGCCATGATGATCAAAGTTGCTATTCAGAACCACATTGACTATGGAGTGATATTTGTCATGTAATAGTACTCTTAATAACATTAAGCTGTAGTTGTACTACTAGTGCTATTGTTACACTTACTAGTAAAAATAATATTTTGAAACTTAATCAATGTTAAGCCTAAGTTGCAACTAAAGTGTGTGAATTCTCATTGCATACTCATACACGGAAGTTTATAGTCACTATTGTGAGAAACCCCTGATTTAAAGGTTTCTATTTTGTTAAATCGGCTCAAAGACTTGTTCAGATTGGGCACAGGAGCAATTGACTGGATGCTCTTCCTAACATCACCAGTAGCCGTTGTCGGGCTGCAACCCATGACTTCAAGTTTACTAAGCAAATATTCTAACCCCTAGACCGAGTTTTTCGCCTGAATAATTAAAACTAGAATTGTTGTAAGATGTTATGGCTAGGATGAGTTCGAAGAATATCAATAATAGCTGGGACAATACGAAACGCAATATCTATTTTTTCTTGTAATAACTGGTTAAGCCATGCTGGACAAGTTAGCAGTCGAGTGTGATATTCCCATATATGAGGACTTGGGAGTCGTTAGTTCTTGTCTTGAGATGGTGAAACTTGTGTTTGCAGCTCTACAGATTCCTTGCCCGTAGAACTAACGCCAAGTTCAACAAGGTGGTTCTTCGAAGGCTGTTCATGAGCCGAATTCACCGACCGCCAATGTCCGTATCTAGACTGGCCAAGAACATGTCCAGAGGAGGTCGAGATGGGAAGACTGCAGTTGTTGTTGGCACAATCACAGATGATGTCAGAATGTTCAAAATTCCCAAACTCAAGGTAAGAGGGCTGTGGTAATAGTCGTATTGTACGTTACTCTGTGCTAGTGTACGTTACTCTGTGCTAGTGTACGTTACTCTGTGCTAGTGTACGTTACTCTGTGCTAGTGTACGTTACTCTGTGCTAGTGTACGTTACTCTGTGCTAGTGTACGTTACTCTGCTGGTTGTAGGTGTGTGCTCTGAGAGTCACTGATGGTGCCAGGTCCAGGATTTTAGAAGCAGGCGGAGAGATCATCACGTTTGATCAGCTGGCCCTGAGGTCACCCAAGGGACAGCACTGTGTGCTCATCCAGGGAGTGAGGACGAACAGAGAGGCTGTGAGACACTTTGGCCCAGCTCCAGGAGTTCCTGGCAGTCACGCTAAGTACGTGTTGTGGTGCCTCCAGTCCCAGCCTTGTGCTGTGTCATTCAACTATTGAGTCAGGTTCAGCTGTTGCACTGTCTATTTAACTTGTATTCTGTCTATTTCAGGCCCTATAAGAGAGCCAAGGGACGAAAGTTTGAGATGGCCAGAGGTAGAAGACCCAGTCGTGCATACAAGGCATAGTTGTTTATCATTTAGACTTGTATCTGTTCAACACCTCAATAAAACAACTCTATTGTCTAACTCACACCCTGCAGTCTATGTTCTTGGACTTTAATAATGTGAACTTATATTACCAAAGAAGTGCGTGTGCGTGAGGTGATTAGTAGATGTAATTGAAACGGAAATGAATAAAATTTTTCTTCAACAGAATATAAGTATTTTAATCAGAACAGAACTGGTTGGAGGAGGCTCTATGCTTGTAAACTGTTGCTAGAAATGTTAGTTTATTGCTTTCAGTCATATTGGAGTTATCTAACCACATTGCAAGTAAGGCAAAGATCAAATAAAGCACAAGTGTTTTTCTTGAAAAACAGTATATTCGATATTGGTAAAAACTAGATCATAGGTAAAATATAAAGATAATCGGAATGTCTCTGTAACTGGAATGCATGGGTAGAGTAATATTCAGCAAAGGCATAGTAACTGTTGGTAAATATTAACTTATATACACAGTAATACTTGTAACTATCAGTAGAGAAATATGCTAAGAAATATAAAGGAGAACACTAGTGCAACCATAGACCAGGTCGATGTTGAACTGGCATTGCAGTCATCATTACGGCAGGTGAATACACACGCCCTGTACACTCGGTCATGGTCAGGGTAGGTGATGTACTGACAGGCATTGTACAAATCTCTTGAAGAACAGAAACGCCGTGTACCAACAACTCCTGAAACACAGTTTCTATTATAGAGGCTCTGTGGTACAATGGCATTTATAGTTTTACCACAGCATGTATTATTAGGTGACAGTAGTATTGGTATTTATTTTATCATCAAAATACAACTATAAAAATATTTTGTACTACTAGTAGCTTTTGTAAAAGAGTTTATATTTCTGTTAAAGTATAGTGTTCATACAAAAAAGAAGAAAATAGAGAGATGTTAGAATAAGGCATAAAAATTATAACAATCAGTGATAAATCTAAGTGACTGCTCATTTCTTAACCACAAAAATTCTTACATTTCTTTGTTGAAAGTTACTAAAATAAGAAATCAAACAACAAATTCCAGTCATGCTGAAATATCCTCTCAACCTACCTCCAAAAATGCCAGTAGTTTTAATACAATATCTGGCAGCGTTAACTTCGCACTCCGTTGATTTGAGAAATCTTTCTTCATTGCCAGTATCAAAGTTCTCCATACACTCCGGGTCATCTTCGGAGGAACATTGGTAACATTTCAGGGCATTGCTTACTACAAATACGCAATATTCAGGGCATTGCTTACTACAAATACGCAACATTTCAGGGCATTGATCACTACGAATATGTAATATTCAGGGCATTGATCACTACAAATACGCAATATTCAGGGCACTGCTTACTACAAATACGCAATATTTAGGGCATTGATCACTACAAATACACATTATTTTCAAATGAAAAAGCTCTTTCCTGGTCATACTATTTTCACTGAAAGTGCATATAATTCAAATTTGTACAAATGATATAATGGTTAAAACAATACTTTAGGTTTTCACAAAACCATACTAGATTCAGTACGGCCAGCTTCATAGTTACTAAGTTTTTATACGTCATTGCTAACTTAAGAGTTCACCAATTAAAAACCTAGTATTGCAATTAAAATTTAAATTGAGATACTTTTAGACATAAAAACATTTGAGTTTATGATTATGAAAATAATTACGAAACTAATAGTTGTAGTGACTAGATAAGTATGATGACACAAATTTAGGACTAAAACAATTTGAATAAATTCTTTGAAAATAAAAAAAACCATGGTCACTGTGACTCCGACAACAAGAGGCAAAGCTTGGAACTCCCACTATGACAATAATAACCGAAAATCACAAAGTGACAATGGTAATATAAATATGATTTGAACATCTAAAAGAAAACCAAAGTGAATCAATATGAAATTGTTCAAGTATAATAACTATAAGAACATCAACATGAACATCTTGATCAACGTTGGCATAGAATTAGCAATAATTCAGAGATCTCCACATAGACAGGATTAAGTTCCTGTTCAGTAAATACAGCCCAAAAAGTACTAACAGTAACTGTGTGACATTTGACCAATGACTGTCCAACACATTACCATATGCGGCACACCCCTTCCTCCCTCTAGGGCGGACAAGTGTGATGATCACTTCGAGTAATTAACTATAAGATGAAAAAACTCACGCATGTTTATAGTCGCTATCCCTGTGAGAAATCCCTGATAGAACAGTTTTTTTTTTGTTAAATCGGGCTAAGCCTAAGGACTTATAATTATTCAGATGGGGCATAAGAGCAATTATGACTGGATGCTTTCCTAACATCACCAATGGCCTTTGTCAGGGTTCCAACCAATGACTTTATGTTTGCTAAGCAAACGCTCTAACCCCTGAACCACGACTGCTCTCTAATCAACTTTAAAATATTTAATTTGATCATTATGATTATCGATTATGTTAAACTCAACATCAACATGAACATATTCATATTAATATTAATAATTATATTAATATTATTATATAAGTAGTAGTATTTAAAAAAAAATAACAAAAAATCAAACGAGAGTGAAAAAACAGTAGTTTTGTGACCACAACTACTAATTAAATTTATAGTTATGGTAAGTAGGTCGTATTCAATTTGAATTCCACTTAGGCCTGACTTGAACTAAACGCAAAACTCAGACTGAGTTACAATTTTAAATTGCTACTTACCGCTACCAAAAAATATTATTCCAACAAGAAAGGCAAAGCCAATAGAATGCATTTTATTTTTCTAAAGAACACTATGAAGTATGAAGTTGAAACGGGCTTATAACATGGTTGTGCTTTTGACTCACAAGTAAACTCAAAACGATTAGTTCCAAAGTCACAGTAGGATAAAACCTTGACACAGCAGTTATTGTAGTAGAAACTATAGACTTTTTAATGTCGGGAAAAAGCCGTTTAAAGCCGACTGTGTCGATTAGTTTGTACGGAAAACATATCATAATTTGGGTCGTTAACTTTCAACCATATCCTTAGACAATACTATATAAGCTATTTAAAGTCATGTCAAGCTAAATAGCTATCATTGTCATTATGATCATGCGAGTAATCAGTAACGTCTGTGTAAAATAAGTTTAATTTATAGTTGTGTCAATTATATGATTTTAGTCCTAACCTAAGCTTTCTCCCAGAAAAGTCACTATTTGGTACTTTGGCCTGTTAAACCTCAGGCTCATGTCTCGCATTATTTTACGTTAAATTTTAATTTAACCTAACTTTAAGTTTAAGACTCTTCAGTCTAAGTCTCAGAGTGAGAGTCAGTCCGACTCTTCCGTGATAGTGATATTCGTGCTCATACTGAGGGTTGAGAGTGAGTCTGAGGCTGATGGAGAGGGTTTCAAGTTTTCTCTCTGTTGAATGATGTGGAAACTATACCTGCACATAGAAGTAGTTTTACTAAAACATTTTCATTTTGATTTATTTTTAGTTCTACTTTTAGCTTAACTTTCATTCAGTCTAATATTTAAATTATTATTATATAATATTTTGATGCACTTTTGCTTTGGTGTTTAGTTTTATTTTTAGTTTGATATCCATATAGGATGAAATACTAAAAGTAAAAGTAAGCTTAGCTATGTGCTAAAACCCCTTTACATTACAATTAAAATATCCAAACTTGGCTACATGCTAGAATAGATACATTTCAACACATGATAAACTCAAACAAAAACAACATAAGAGGTGTTAGCAGGGTGTTCTAATTTTTACGAGGTGAGTAAACTAATTCCTATAATATTAACTATAATAGTTATACTTGTGCCTTTGCAGTCAGGGATATGCTAATAGTTATACTTATAGTTATAGTATACCTAATTTTAACAAATAATTGTTTTATATAATATTCTTCAATTGTCCTGAAGCATAGCCTCCAACTCGAGGAGAAGACTCCAGATAAAGATTCTAGTTGTACGTTAGGTAGAGTAGAGAAATAGTACACTGTACACCTGTTAGCTATGTTATAGGTGCTATGGAATACAACAAAGATGAGAGTAGAAGGTGTCTAGAACTAGCTAAGAAGCACCTGTTCAACGGTGACAAAGACAAAGCTCTGAGGTTTGCTCTCAAATCTCAAAAGCTTTATTCTTCTGCTGATGCGCAGTGTAAGACTTATTCGTGCAAAAATAAAATTTATTTTTTGTTTTTTATTATTTTTCCTGTCTGTTACCTTTTGTAGTTTTTTTGTTGTGCTGCAAATATTTTGTATGCAAGTTGGAAATGTAAAAAGACTGTGCTATTAGATTCCCACACGATTGTAGCCCTGATAGAGAGAATTAATGGACTGGGTAGGACACCAGCCTCAGCGAAACCCACTCAATCTCATGATATACTCGGCAATGGTGATGTGTCACATGATCACCATGAGTCAGTCAACTATACCAAGGAACAAGTAGACGCAGTCAATAGGTAACTATAGTAACCAGAATGCTAATTAAAGAGAGAGACAACTCCATATTTACTTGCATTTAGTAAATGTATAGAGTTGAAAGGTAGCCATTAGCTGGAAATATATTTTCATAGCCGAATTTGTATAAAAATTTAACTTTATTTTTCTGGCTGTTTACAAATTATTGTGAAAAAAGAGACCCTATAGTGTGTCTTCATTTAGTAATAAATTTAATACTGTCTTATGATAGAAAATCTAGCAAATAATCTTAATACTGTGATGTTTTATCTTGTGCACAGAATAAAAAGATGCCGGAACTATTACGAGATACTGGGAGTGAGTCAGCACGCTGACGGGAAGGAAGTGAAGAGGAGTTACAGGAAACTGGCCCTCCAGTTTCATCCAGATAAGAACCAGGCTCCCTGTGCTGCCGAGGCTTTCAAAGGTGATGCTGGCAGCAGATATGCGTGTGTCTGTTGTGATGTCATATGTATCTGTTGTGATGTCATGTGTATCTGTTGTGATGTCATCTGTTAGGACATGATGTAGAGAGTTTAGTTTGTGTTGCAGCCATAGGTAACGCTTTCTCGGTGCTGAGTGACCCTGTAAAGAGACAAAAATATGACCTCGCAGGTAAAGACAGTGACTTCGCAGGTAAAGACCAGACATGCTACAAAGAGGGGCGGAGCCAGTGGAGTTATTCTCGGGGATTTGAGTCAGATCATTCAGCTGATGAAATATTCAACACATTTTTTGGTGCTGCTTTTACCCGAAGTAAGTGTACTGTGTACTTACAGTATGTGTACTGTGTACTTACAGTAAGTGTATTGTATACTTACAGTAAGTGTATATCTATGGTATGTGTGTTCAGTGTTGTATGCTGCAAACTGATTACATACTGTCAATAGTCGTATATATTAGTTTAATTTAGAGTTGTCTCCTTTTCAGAGATGTTACGTGTCGCGCGCGCACACACACACACACACACATAGGCTTGTCAGCTTTCAAATATTATCAAATAAACGTTTTATATTGACTCAACTTTTTATAAAAACTTGGCAGTTTCAGTGAGTCATTCTTCTGTATTTAACACAAAGAAAGTTGCTGTTGATAATTTTGTTTTGTTTTGAAAGTGTTTCAACCTGAACTGCAGTGAGTATATAAGTTCAGCCATGTTTGTAGTGTAAACAACGGCAGCAGGTAATACTCGTGGCTGCATGTTTACATCTACTGGGTGTTTCGGTAGTTATGGTTGTGGTGGTGTTGGCCAGCTTGCTCCTTTCACAGTTCGGGCGCTTTTCTGGTTCAGCAACTTCTCCTGTTGCTTTTCCTTCCACTTTTGCTTTTTGTAAAACGTTTTTCAGACTTTGCAATTACTATATTTGTGGTCTGCATACATTAACCTGAGTAGGTGTTATCAGCTAGAATCTGGTTACAGCGTATAGCTTAGCATATTAAAAGCATATATGCTTTTCTGTTACTTTGAGCTGAGAAATATTTTTTTAACGTGATTTGAAACCAGTTCCGAGAAGTGAGGGCTGAGCTGTGTTGTCAGATTTATTCTAGCCAAGTTCTGCATCTTATATAGGGGGGAGGGGAGTAATATGCCCCTAAGCACTTCATAATTTGACTGTTGTAAAATTCTGATTTGATGAGCGTTATAGCTGCGGTTCTTAAATATAGTGTACTGTGGACTGTAACTTCACGGGCTATAGTCAACCAATGGTGCTTTTAGTATACTTGTAACAACTGATGCTATTGGTTCATTGTAGTTAGAACTACGCATACGACCACCGACCCTACAGCTCACACGTTCAGACGTCACCACCACGTCAACAGTGAGGTGAGAGGAAACACAACTCTCAATTGGAATACTAAATTTCTCCTTGATTGTGTATATCAACTAGCGCGTGTTGTCTGTTGTAGAGTGCGCCACAGTTGTTGCTACAGCTAACACCCATCATCATTCTAGTCGCAGTCTCACTAGCTAGTCTAATATTTGTGACGGAGCAGCCATATAGTATCCACCAGTCTTCGTAAGTCTAAATAGAATATTATACTTGTACATCTGATACTCATATTGTCTACTAAGAGAAGATAATTCTTTATACACTGTATAGTCGTATAGAATATTTATTATGAAGTTGTCATCTTAGCCTTTGATATAACCCTTTTTCCAGGAAATATTCCCAGCGCCGTGAAACCAAGAACTTCAAATTGTTGTACTACGTTTCTCCGGATTTCTCACAGAAATATACCAAGTCATTTATAGACAGCGTGGAGAGGGAAATAGAACATTCTAGATACAATAGTCTAGTCAAAGACTGTGCAAAGGAGAAGTCTAAACGTAAGTGTTTATTTCATGTAAGAGTGTTTATCCGTAGCACAGCATAAGCCCCGATATTTCCTCCGTAACATCTCCTGGTCGTCAAGAATACTGTAGCAATACACAACTGTAAACCTGTTAGGCTACTATTTTTGTTAATATATCTGTCCATTCATGACTCTCATAGCAGCATCACCTTAGATTTTGTTTTCACAGGAAACACATTGAAGTGGAAAGCTAAGTCAAGGAATGATGGTTACGCTTACGAGTTGGCTACCAACATGGAGTTGCAGAGTTGTAACGTGTTGGAGAAAATCAACCAGACTTGATTCACCAGTTATACTTCCTGTGTACCGCAACATCTATTTACTTGCTCACCCTTCTGTAATTTGTGCATTCATAATTTATCTCCACATGTATTGTAGTTTAGCTTGTTTTATATTATCTACTTCGCAGCTATTATCACGTGTTGAGCAGACGACTCTGCCGCAATAAGCATATTATAACCCGTTTTACTGGTTTCTATAGGATTCTGTACATAGCGGTTACACTAATCAGTTTAATACTCATTTCAGGGCAATCTCATTATCATGAACAATAATAATTATACAGGTTTAGTTTTTTATAATTTTTTATTTGACAATACAATTGACATATTACTTAGATTTCTGACTTGCTTGCTGTGCCTTTAGAACTCTCACAACAATCTTCTGTTCTTCGATGAGAAAAGCTCTTACTATTCTGTAATTATATTATATATTCTGTAATCATAACTGAGCTACCTATACAAACCAAAATTGAGAAATATTAGACTCTATAAGAGCAAATTTCAAATATAAATTCACGTAATAGTAAAATATTAGGTAGAGTTTGACAAATAGTTAGAAAGGAAGTTGCATCACACAGTTTCACTGACCTGGTACGAACACATTTGTGACATCTAGATCCTCCGTAAGCCCGAGTAACTGTCTTCAATCGTTTGCACAAGCGACTCAACTCTCGGGGTCTGGCTGGGGTGATGCCGTGTAACTTTACTTTACAATCACCACATTTAGAGATGGCGCCTTGCTTCTTGCGGTACAAGTAAACCAGTTTTCCACCAGGTGTTTTTGAGCTGCAATAAGATGTCATAATTGTTTGATATAATCTAATGAATAAGATGCTAAGGGAGAAATTGAACTGATGGGAGTGAATTTCCTTTAAACTGGTACTAGTTTGGCGAATACATTATAAATGTAACACCATAAAAATAAAATACCAATTCACCAGTTATTTCAACAGGTTGAGACTAGCAAAAAATATTACTGGTATTGCTACATTTATAGTTCTTGAAAGAGTTATTTAGCAGATTAACATGAGGACTGTTCACATGCACCATTTTTATTGGAGAGTATTGGTAGGCTGTAGTAAATCTTGAACTTTCCAAACCTTGGTGGTTAGCTAGTCTACTAATTATTTGCTATTCCATTCAAAAATCTTTACAAGTACATGAATTGGCCATGCCAAAATTCATCACAAGACAAAAAACTAACATCTTAAAATTATTATGCGGTCATTAGCCTTGTATCTTGCACAGAATACTAATTGATTCTTAGACTTGTTATAGACTTTCAACTTGACTTAAATTGAAATAGCTCACAACATAATCATACAAAACATGAATAATAAAAACAATCGCTTTAGCAATTTTATTTTGAGTTAAAGTTAAACTCTATAAAGATTTAACCCAGTGATTCTAGCAACCATGTCATTGATAGTGACTAGACATATATAATTAGTGATGGATCACCAGTAAGCCATCAGTATACTTATACTTGGAGTCATAGTGAGTGAGTCACTGCCAATGGGCAATACTACATATTGATATAGTGCATTCGATTCTGATACAACTCATTAGATATCAATTTAATAATAACATTTAGGTACCTGGACATAAGAGTGTGAAATAAAAAAGAATCTAACTTACATTTTCACCTGGTTAGATGCTGTGTTGTAAGACAATCGTCTTCTGTATTGTAGTCTCTGCACCATCTAAAACATACACCGATCCATAAAAATACGAGAAATCAACCACAATTAAATGCATAATCTTTTTACTGTGATAGTCAATTGGCTGTACAACAAAACTATTAGACAATAATAAACCAAATGAGACCGATGTTGGTGGATTTTAACGAAACGTATGATTGAATTATTTCTAATACGGCCATATTTACCTTGTTACACTGAGAAAGGACTTACTACCGGAAACATTCAATAGCCTAGTAATATGATTACTTCTTTCGAGGAGGTTACGGGCGTCACAACTCAATTTTGGTTCTCATCCTAACATTTTTACGTCGCAAATGTACTCGCTGTTAGTAAGTATTTCTCAATTTTAGCCAAGGAAATAATAATATTTTTACAAGGCTAGTAGTGGTACTAGTAGTAGAAGCAAAGGATTAAAGTTAAATATCGCACATTTTACACACTGAGTAGTAATATTAGTACTAAGAGCTATATTAATTGAAACTACATTTTCTGCTACAAATTTATCATGTGTAGAGCTTGTTATACTTAATCTTATTAATATTACTATTAGTAAGTTTGTTATTGTTTTATTTTCAAATTTATTTTATTTTAACTATCAGACTGAGACAGTATCGGTATGAGTATCATACTGATACTTAATATGAGCTGTTGAGCACTATGACTATCACTATTATTATGACATTACTATTACTAATAGTATTAGTCCTAGATTACTATAACTATAGTATTAGTATTAGTATTACTATTTGATATTTAATTTGATATTATAAATATTAATGTAATTATTTTGACCTAAACTTGGTGTTGTCTAAGTCTTACTCTTACAGTTACTAACTCAGTGAGTTACACTTTCACTTTGACTTACAGTTACAGTGAGTCATTAGTGTTACTCTTAGTAAGTCTTACTCTTATTCTTACACTTACTCTTACTCTTAGTGATCAATGTGAAGAAATAATATTAATTTACACCTAATGGTTACTATTACTATTAGTATTACTATTAGTATTAGTGCTACTGTAATTGCAAGTATTAGTGTTTGCCCGTGACGTTGGCAGTGGCTGTGTCAGTATGTACTCATAGTCATACTTATATTCATAAATCACATGTATCTGTGATGTAAGATTGAGTGTATGACTGTATCAGTGTTAGTATAGGACACGATTTGTTGTCAGATTTTCAGTGTGAATTTGACTTTAATTTTGAACTGGTAGTAATTATGATGTTGTGGTTATACTTCTTTTACAATATTTAATATTATAATTTAAATATAATATTTATATTAATTATTAATAATAATTATTATAATAATTACTATGATATTGGTTATTAATAATTAAATTTCATACTCGGATTGAGACTGGTAGTTTTATTCCTATTAGCATTACTATTGCGCATCTTTCACCGCCATGTCATGTTCAGGTGGCAGGTAAATTCAAAGTCATGCCCAGTATGAATAATTCAATCAAACGTTACTAACTCTAAGTAACTATTAATATGATACAATCATATACTCAGAGTATAATATTGAATGTAATAGTAATTAACAGTTATTGCTGGTCTGTCACATTCACACAAATGAAGTTACACCGACACTTGATGACTGACTTTAGTCACTTGGCTTTGCTTATTACTGATATGTTTAGTTCAAGTTGCAGCTCAAGCTTAAACTTTATTAATAGTATTTATATAATGTATAACATGAATAAAGTTCAATATTAAATTTTAGCTTAGTATTATTGTGATGATAAAGCTATAACATGATGTATGCATGTTTTTAATAGTGATGAGATGAAAATAGAAAAAGTTGCTTGAAGTTGTTTAAACTAGTATTAGCTTATTATTTGTAATTATTTGAAATTATTTTAGAATAAAATGAGATACTACTACTACTATATTGTAGGTTAATGTTTCCTGAAGAAATCTTATGCTCATTGTGAGAATCAGTTTAGTTGATAATAAAGTGATTATATTTCAGATTTGATTTTCCTAGCCTGAGCTCTGCTTAACTCTCCACGGTCTGAGGCCGCCCTGTACGGCTCGTTACACTCACTAGCGACTATGGCTAGCCTAATTGAGTCTTACGAACACCAGTACTCTGGTATCACTTCTGAAATCACTTCTCAAATTGGTAGAATTCCAAATTTATCATCAGGTAAAAGAAATCTTTAGTTAGCTGTGCTAACTTACAGCTTTTGTGTGTCCGCGAGTATATTACGAGACACTAGTAATTGCTAACAACTGCATTTAATAATCATCAACACGATTTCTTCCTCATTTTTCGCGCTGATTTTATCCATAAAGTTTGATTTTTTTTCTCAACCAATTGTTAGTATTGACAGCTTATAGATGACTGGTATTACTAGACGAAGCCAATTATGATGTCTGGACTCTCATTAGTCAATTTATTACTTAATATGTTCACAGTTGCCTCATTTCTATGAATCAGTTTATTCAGAGACTTCATCAAGTCTATTCTATAAAGTATTCATATACTAGAGTAGTTGTTTCTGTCTTGTAGTTGAGGCCAAACAGAATGCCATCTCTAATGTGGACCGACTGCTAGAGGAAGCTAAGGAACTGGTAGGGAACTCACTCACACTTCCTTAGTTACCACCTCCTTAGTTACTGTCTCCTTAGTTACTGTCTCCTTAGTTACTATCTCCTTAGTTACTATCTCCTTAGTTACTGTCTCCTTAGTTACTGTCTCCTTAGTTACTGTCTCCTTAGTTACTGTCTCCTTAGTTACTACCTCCTTAGTTACTATATCCTTAGTTACTATCTCTTTAGTTACTGTCTCCTTAGTTACTACCTCCTTAGTTACCACCTCCTTAGTTACTGTCTCCTTAGTTACTGTCTCCTTAGTTACTGTCTCCTTAGTTACTATCTGCTTAGTTACTACCTCCTTAGTTGCCGTCTCCTTAGTTACCGTCTCCTTAGTTACTGTCTCCTTAGTTACTGTCTCCTTAGTTACTATCTCCTTAATTACCGTCTCCTTAGTTACTACCTCCTTAGTAAATGCTATATACAGAGTATAGTATACACAGGGTTTAGCATACATAGTATAGCATACAGAGTATTGCTGTATGTTGAACAGTTGGAGCAGATGGGGCTGGAGGTGAGAGGGCTACCATCAGATATCCGACCCAAATACTCCAACAGATTCAAGTCTTATGAGAAAGAGTTGCAGAGACTGGAGAAGGACTATGTAAGTATTAATAGGGCTCTAACCCTCCCTCCCCCTACTGTGGGTCTCTAACCCTCCCTCCCCCTACTGGGGGTATTAAGTCTTATAGTAATGTTATATCATTATATTGTGTTATTCTATTATATTATGTTACTATATTGTGTTATTGTGTTATATATGTTTTGTGATGTCAAGTAATAGTGTACTCAGTGCTGTATATACGGTATAAATGATACTTGCTCTCCGGTAGTTGTGTTTCTCCGGTAGTTGTGTTTCTCCGGTAGTTGTGTTTCCCCGTTATTCTGTGCAGCAGAAGACAAATTTTGGATTACTTAGTGACTAGCTCAGTTATTCTCACTGTTTCTTAAATATAATATAACATGTAATATAATACAAAAATATAGGTAATATATAATATATTACAGTAATATAATATAATGATACAATATTATAATATATAATACAATATAATAATATAATATATTACAATAATATAATATATTACAATAATATAATATATTACAATAATATAATATAATACAATAATATAATATATTACAATAATATAATATAATACAATAATATAATATAATAATATATTACAATAATTTAATATAATATAACATGTAATATAATACAAAAATATAATATAATGATATATTTCTATAGAGGCGGTCAAAGACAGCTTTCAGTGACAAAGTAATCAGGGATGAACTCCTCAATGGGGAAGACTACACGCATTATGAGAATCAAGTATGTGTCCAAGTACTTAGAGTATATAGTCAAGTACTTAGAGTACATAGTCAAGTCCTCAGAGTATATAGTCAAGTACTTACAGTATATAGTCAAGTACTTAGAGTACATAGTCAAGTACTTAGAGTACATAGTCAAGTACTTAGAGTACATAGTCAAGTACTCAGAGTATATAGTCAAGTACTCAGAGTATACAGTCAAGTACTTGGAGTATATAGTCAAGTACTTGGAGTATATAGTCAAGTACTTGGAGTATATAGTCAAGTACTTGGAGTATATAGTCAAGTACTTGGAGTATATAGTCAAGTACTTGGAGTATATAGTCAAGTACTTGGAGTATATAGTCAAGTACTTAGAGTACATAGTCAAGTACTTAGAGTACACAGTCAAGTACTCAGAGTATATAGTCAAGTACTTACAGTATATAGTCAAGTACTAAGAGTACATAGTCAAGTACTTAGAGTACATAGTCAAGTACTTAGAGTATATAGTCAAGTACTTAGAGTATATAGTCAAGTACTTAGAGTATATAGTCAAGTACTTAGAGTATATAGTCAAGTACTTAGAGTATATAGTCAAGTACTTAGAGTATATAGTCAAGTACTTACAGTATATAGTCAAGTACTTAGAGTATATAGTCAAGTACTTGGAGTATATAGTCAAATACTTAGAGTATATAGTCAAGTACTTAGAGTACATAGTCAAGTACGTAGAGTATATAGTCAAGTACTTAGAGTATATAGTCAAGTACTTGGAGTATATAGTCAAATACTTAGAGTATATAGTCAAGTACTTAGAGTATATAGTCAAGTATTTAGAGTATATAGTCAAATACTTAGAGTACATAGTCAAGTACTTAGAGTACATAGTCAAGTACTTAGAGTACATAGTCAAGTACTCAGAGTATATAGTCAAGTACTTAGAGTATTTAGTCAAGTACTTATATTTTGTGCAGCGCTCCAAACTTCTGGATAACACAGAATCCTTAGAGAGGATGGGGTCGAGTGTAGACAACACCTTCCAGATCTGCGTAGAAACTGAGGCTATAGGTGGACAGATTCTCAGTGACTTGCATTCTCAGCGTGAACAGATCAACAGATCTCGCTCTAGGGTATGTATCCTCAGGCTATGTGTCCTATGTGTACTATATATAGTGTAGTATAGTGTAATATAGTGTAATATATACTGTATAGTGTAATATATACTGTATAGTGTAATATATACTGTATAGTGTAGTATATACTGTATAGTGTAGTATATACTGTATAGTGTAATATATAGTGTATAGTGTAATATATACTGTATAGTGTAGTATATACTGTATAGTGTAATATATACTGTATAGTGTAGTATATACTGTATAGTGTAATATATACTGTATAGTGTAATATATAGTGTATAGTGTAATATATACTGTATAGTGTAGTATATACTGTATAGTGTAGTATATACTGTATAGTGTAATATATAGTGTATAGTGTAATATATACTGTATAGTGTAGTATATACTGTATAGTGTAATATATACTGTATAGTGTAGTATATACTGTATAGTGTAGTATATACTGTATAGTGTAATATATAGTGTATAGTGTAATATATACTGTATAGTGTAGTATATACTTGGGATTTGTCTGCTCACAGTCCCCTAGCTCCCGCTGGCTGTTCAGTGGATATTTCCTAGCTTGATTATTTCTCATCTGAAACATTTAGGATTATTTGTGGAATTTTCTTCTCTTTGCTCTTTTTTCTGATTATTTCACCCATCTGTTGTAAATATACATGACATGGGGGAGAGTAGGAGTGTGGGGGGAGAGTAGGAGTGTGGGGGGAGGAAGTAGGAGTGTAGGGGAGAGTAGGAGTGTGGGGGAGAGAGTAGGAGTGTGGGGGAGACTTACTAAGCCGTGTGACTGCAATGCTGTGTATCTTATATGAATACAAACTGTAATTCTTATAATATATGCCGATTGTACTTTATAATTAAATATTGTATCACTATAAGCTACACACACCCATTACAATATTCTATCCTAAACATCTTCTACTGCTACACGTTACTGTTAATTTACACAGCTATTGCATCTCTCTCCTCTATTATACGCTCAAGTATTTCACATAGCTGTAATATAAGTGTATACGAGTAACAAATATTTGGGAGTTACCTCTCCTGCGATAGCCTGAAGGCAAATTTGGTTTGAATAAATTGTTATTATGAATGGATGGCAAAGTGTGTTGTTTTAGTAATTAATTCTGGGAAAGTTGATGTAAATAATTAGCATCATTTTCCACAATTACTGCAATTTCTCTCATCACACTAATGCAGTATCCCTTTGATTTCAGTTGAAAGAGACAGATGCTATGTTAGGCAAGAGTTCCAGAGTGTTATCTGGTATGATGAAAAGGTAATCATTATGTATTTTTACTTTTAATTTCCATAATTCACTTATTCCCTTTTATGTGCAGTTGTACAGATTGTAATTTTTGCCAGTGGCTAGCTGTTTGATGCCGTAAACTAGCTGACAGCTACGTCAGCGAGGCCGGCTGGTTCTGTACATGTGACAGCCGGTATGTGTGTGCAGTGACTAAGAGTATGAGGGTTCTCTACCAAGAGCACTCTGTGCCAACTGCCAAGTTTAAGCAGTGAGCTGATACCTGCTGGCACCTGCATGTGGTGTCAACTAAGCCACTTTGTGATAGATTTACCACGTTTTCTGTGCATTTCGTGACATCTAAATATTCTATTCTACGGTTAATTTGAATGAAGCTGATTAGTGCGCAAGTAATCTTGAGGTGCTAGTAATTGCTGCGTGAGTCTCCATGTCCATACCGCAGCTACCTGCCACTACCTGCCACTACCTGCCATACTGCGAGGTAGTAGATATTGATCTGGCAGCTATACAACGGATAATGACCAAGTAATTTCCAAACTCATCTCATAATCTCAACTGTTTAGTGATTTCTAAATTTGTTTAAATTGAAAAAGAAGATTGTATGTTGTGATTTGGTGCATTTCCTCGGCTTATTATAAGTTGATGAGGCTTTATTGATTTTGTCTTTTGACATTAAAATAAGAAATTAGAAAATCATGAAGTTTTACATGCGGCTGATGATAATTTCCAGACTGGAGTGCCAGTTGAGAGCTGGTTAATAGTATTTGTCTTTCTCTTCGCCTCTCTAACGAGATATTACATGTCAACAGTTTGCAATGCTTTCTCATCCTGATGATAGGAAAGCTGCTGCTTTCAACATCCAATAAACTTGTGAGATTGAGTTGGTGCTGCTCTTTGTTCATATCAGTATCCTAAAACTCTCCAAATTCTCTCCTTCGCTCTTCTACTAAATAGTTTTACTCCAACTCTGGGGGTCACTTCTAATTCTAAAGCTTTTTTTATGGGGAGGGGGGAGGGGAGGGGAGGGGGGTTTTTAGCTATGCATAATTATACAGCTGTGAGTTAAATGAGCAGCTTATTTATAGATTAGTCTACTAGAAGTTCTGTTCTGTTATAAATATGTTAGAAGTAATAAAATCCAGTCACATTGTTGGTAAATAGTATAAACTCTGTAGTCAAAAATATGTAATTCTATTTGTTGGCTTTTAGCAGTTGTATTGGTTGTAGCTGAACTGTTGATATGTTATACATGATGTGTGTGTTGTAGGATAGTACAGAATAGACTGATACTTGTACTGGTGGTTGTAGTACTTCTAACTGTCATCATAGTCGGTATATATATGGGAGTGAAGAAAGCAAAGAAAACTTAAACTCTACTCTGTGCACATCCTCTGTCATAGTTTATCTGTATTTGAACTGTACACTGGATTACCGACATAGTACAAGCGTGTTAAATATATTTGTAAAGGTTTTGTCAGTTAATTTATGATGTATTTGTCTGTGATTATGGATTTCGCAATGGCCTATTAGCTGTTTAATCATAGTTTAATTTTTTTAATTCGTGTTGTTTGTGCAGAAACAATTGGAATCAAGTGCTGAGTTATAATTAGTATTTCAGAAAGTTCACTCTAGTCTTGTATATATTATACCGTGTAACGCTAGTAACATTTAATTTATAAACTATTCTATACGTTCCATTTGTTTGTTGAATTATATATTTATATTATATATTTTTGCCAATACAAGGTATGAGTTCACTTGTATGTCACATGTTTTTGCTTACACATGTCACTTGTGTGTGTGACATGTCACAAGTGTGTCACATTACATACTGAGAACTAGAGTTATGATGACTTAGACTTAGTAGACCAGTTCTATATATAATACTATGGCGGCAGCAGCAGCGTTTGGCTAGGCAGCATGGCTCCTGTCTGTGTGACATACACAGGCTGTAAGTTAGTCTTCTGTCTAGGAGAAGCTTCTAGAGAGGTCCTACTCTTAAGCAATGACTTGCTGGTGGAAAGTCATTGTGATATGCTATGATACCTGGGTAGCTCCTATTTGTGTTGAATTATAATAATGTAGTCTAGTTTAAGATATAGTGTAGTCTAGTACATGATATAATATGATATGATAGTTTATAACACATGTAATTGATATGGTAGAATTTCATTTGTTGTATTTCATTGCCTTATAGCATTTTGTACAAAGCATTATATTTATTGTGTATATAAATGTAAATTAAAAGTGAGATAGGCAGCACTTTGCAAATAATAACTCTAATATATATGTATAATATGCAGCCATTGTATTTATAGCATGCTACTGTACTTATGATTTCAGCATGCCCCTTTTTCTGAAACTCCAATTAGATTGTGCAATTCGTGATAAATTTAAAAAAAGCTACAAAATTTTAATTTCATTGACCATATTGGTACTCACTTACACTACTTTACTGAATTACATAGTTACTTAGAGCTGTATAGTAATATATACATGGCAAGTCTATAAAAAAACAGCAATTAATATTATATACCTATAAGTATATAATATTAGACTGATGAGCTTTTCGATAAGTTAATTCATAAAGAAAATTTTAGGATACACCAACTAAATTTTGCAAATTACGGGAATTTCGAAATACATGTATAGAACATATTTTTTAACTTAGCTTCATGTAAAAGTTGGAGCAAAGAAATGCACACACAAGAAATTCCATTATGACTTGGTCACTCACTCTTATAGCATACATATTGAACATTCTTATATTATTATTTAAAATATATAAATTATAATATAAACAAAAGGCATCATGCTTAATTTTTCCTTTATGAAAATATAAATAATATACTTATTACAAGACTTGCTTGAAGTCGTATCTATGATTATAGCTGAGAACACTGTATATTTGCCCTATAAGTACATAATATGCTCAACATTGCATAGGCCCATGATTTATATTAACACCTCATTTATTTGTATCACAAATACATGTTCCAAATTTTCTTCGTTAGTGAAATAAGCAGTGAATCATTTGATAAGTATAATTTATCTATCATCATTTTATATTCTAATTAAAAGTGATGATTATAAATATTGTACCCATCATTTCGTTTTTAGAGTAATAGTAAACTGCAATGCATCATAATTTGGAGTTGTTTTCTTTAATCATGAATAGCGTTGAATGAAACTAAGAAGTATTCCCCGAGGGTTTCCAAAATACGGTCTCATGTGCTAGCAGGTGCGAGTGTTGTGAGTTGAAACAATGATACTCAGCGCTGTCATTGGCTAATTTACTTTGCAACTATAAGATCAAACGATCCGCTCAAAGGGTAACCTGACCTACGAGTATAACGGGTCATTTATTGAAGAACAACAGTGCTAAAAGTCCATACTAGTCGCAGTAGAGTGAAACGCACGTTACGCTACTCAAACTGGACACTGTTTCGGGGAACTTCAGAAGCAGTTTCATGTGTGAAGTGTGACAGCATGCCTCATGTGAGTACGAATGGTGCTGAAGACTTCGCTTCGGACGAAGTGAAAGTTTACAACGACGAAGGCGAACAAGAAGAACAAAGAACTTCTGAAGACATCTCAGAAGAAAAAATTGGATTAGTCACTGAAACAGAACAGGTACCTTTGACTCTTCTTTCATTAGTATAGTTACTAATCACACACTGATGTACTGATACAGACGTTGACATAGTCGTACTGACTCACTGTTTTATAGCGTTGTCAATTGTACGTATACTCTAACTCGCAACTTAAACATCAACTGTGCGTTTCAATTTGATACCCCAACTAGAATAAGAATAAAATAACTTAAAGTTGAGGAATTGAACTAAGTTAATTGAATTCGAATTAATATGATTACCTAAATTTTACCACTAGCCTAGCCGATTGAGTGCTATAGTAACCAACTCGCTGTTGTTTGTAGCACAATTAGTAGCACTGCCACTAGTTAGTAGTTAAGGTAGAAAAATCTCAGAAATGTTTCTGTGCAATGCATGGCTCCCCATGGGGTACTTTAGGACAACTTGTAATTTAGGGTGGTTTTTATAAATGAACAAATATGTTGGTACTGACCCTAGCCCTATTTCTCTGTTGCTGTGAGACATTGAATATATTTTGAGTATATTTTAATTATACTTGGACGTATACTTTAAATAAGAATTGGAGAAAAGAGCCAAATGTAGCAATTATACAGGTCATCTCAATGACCAATAAGTATACAATATTTCAATAGTGCAAAAATTGAGTTGTTGCTAAAAAACCAGTACATAAAGTCTTTGAATAAATCTAAATGTAAATAATGGCAGCCTGTCTTAACATATTTGAAAGATTTTGTATATTTGAAAGCCGTCTGCAAGTGTTTGTACAGAGGTGTTGCTGTTTGCCATGCAACACGCAGGGTTTTCAAATTTACTGCTCTCCAGTTGCTCGTGTTTGAGTTGGTACACCGGCAGACGACAACGGTGAGAGGTGGTTGAGCTCAAAGTGTGGTGTACTCTAAACATTGGCGATACATCAGAAAAACCTGAGTTGCTTGTTCCTTACTTTTAATCTGATTGCTTAGAGTTGATAGGCAGCCGTGATGTTATTAATGCTGACAGATGAAAATGCTTCGCTATTATTGGTGAACTTTGCAAATGAGTTTCAAACCCAAATTTGAATACAAAAGGCTAGTAATTAAAACAATTAGAAAGATATAGAGTAGCATCTTCTTAGAACTGACTAAGCCAGCCATTAGTGGGGAGTGAATGACGTGATTAGCAGTCGTCCAGTCCTGCGTGACTCATCGGCTCCAGTACTAGGCGCTCATTATTACTCTAACAGAGCAAATAATGAGCTTTATTGTAGCCAACAATTATTATTAGAATACTCTTAACAGTTGGCATAGAATTCAACTAAAATATTATTGTTTTCCAGCCTACATGTCTCTATATTTTATGTAAAAACCAGTCTAACTAAAACTGCTGACATTTTCATTACAAAATCATTTCAAAAGTATTTTTAAATTTCAATCTGGCAACTTTACTGGACCAAGAGCTATCGTCAATATAATTTATTACACCAAGACTGGTCCAACACTAAATTTTTATTTTTAAGTGTGTTGATTTAATTTTATTTAAAATTTTAAATTATTTTGTTATTTTTGACCAGACAAATCATATTTATTATGAGAAGTAATTTATGTCTCATTGTTGTTTCTGTTTGCCAGGGTAAAGGTTTAGGCGAAGATCACACATTCAATGGAAAAGATGACGGAGGTAGGGTTTCTGTTACTATTAGCTTAATAATCTACACCATCGCTGGGTGTTATGACTTATTAATTGGAGCGTGGATATTATTATATGCTCTGTGAATACCACAATAATACAGTGTATCTATAGCAAATATTTAATCAACACTGTACATATTGGCTAGCATACCAACAGGCCCAAAGTTTTAATTTACTGGCCTCCGTGTCTAGGAAAACCTGAGCAGTAGACTGAGTATTTAACTGACTAAATATAAATCACCTCTTTTACTTGACTGGCTACATCAATCAGTGGTTGAAATTTATGGTTATGTTTTACCAAAAAATGGTGAACACTTCACCACATTTCAACCACATGAAAGGCCTTCATCCTTTTCATCTCTTTTCTTCTTATTTTAAGTTATTTCTTACTTCATGGTTATTATAATTCAATATCCCTGATTCACCCGAGTCATCACGCACAAAAGACAAAAACAAATACATAAAAATGAGATATTTCCGAGGGCTTGTGGCAATTCGAATTAGAAATGAAACCAACTTTCTGATGACTAGTCTTAGGAAAGTCTCTAAGATATAGTAAGATGTTATATCACAACAGTATAGCTAGCCAGGCGGGCAGGCGTAGAAAGGCAAAGAGCAGATGTATTTTAAAGCTTTCAGCACCTGTTTTATTTATCCAAATCCACTAATTGAAGCAAACAGAACAATTAGTGCCTTTTCAATGCACCTACCGTACAGTAACTACACACTGTAACACACTGTAACAGCTTAGCTTTACCCCAGTGTCAGTAAACAGCTGCCTTTCATCTGGTCTGTCAGCGCTGCCAGTTGCATGGAGCTAAATGTCAGCGTATTCCACCAGCTTGCTTCACTATTCCACCAGCTCTGTTGAATATTTTATGGGTTTCTATTACATAAAATGTCATGAAATATATTCACCAATCAAATATTTAGACATTGGAAAGGTAAATGTAGGACGTACAGGTAAATAGAATAAATATGAAGTAGAGTGACAAATCTCACGCATACAGGTACATTGAAAAGCTGGCCAAGCATGTATAATTTAATTGTTTGAGAAGATGTCCCTTTTTCTTAAGTATAATTCTTTCCATATGAAAGGAGTTGTGAGACAATGTGGACAGAGTTTCGCCTCTGTGCAATAAGCAGGTTTATTGACAGGGTATTGTGTGCAGATTAAGTGTGTCTTTGTTTTTCTAATGTGCTAATCAATTAAACTGACTTTCTGTGTGATTTGATTAACTCCAGTGTTACCCCACAACACTATCCTATGTACTGCCCAAGCGGCCACAACTCCTTCTCACCACACGTAATCCCTCATTTCTCTCCATCTATAGCTTCACTTATCCCCAATACACAGCATTTTGTGTCACTTATAAATGTTTGTATTATTTGTAGAGAAGAGCGGGAGTGCCTCTCGACTGCCCACCGAACACGATGTTAATCCCTTCTACTTCTACCCCTACACACATAATGGTGCTGCCGTAAGTATAGTAACCCCTATCCAATACTGCTATCCACTCCTGCACAGCAGTATCAAGTATTTATAATACAACTAATGTACAATACTTGTGCTACACTTGTATGAGATTAGCTGCTACTACCTGCCGTATTACTTCAACATTGTCACCACTTCTCCTTTCTCCTCACTAATTCAAGTCCAACTCAAGCCGTATCACTAGTGATTCACTGCTAATGAATTGGCCACTCTACCTGCTCTATCTCTTGTAGTAGCTGTTCACACTGAGTCTAGATTGCTAAAGTTGTTCGTTATTTTGACATGTTTATGCTCTTAGAGAGTTGAGTAGTTGGGTTAGTGCCTGTTCTAGTCTTGCGCTGCACCTCAGATGTAGATATGATTGAGTCTATACACTCATTAATCATTACAACTCATCACAACCATTCAACTTTCTCTCCATGTCCTTTCTCCTAATACACTCCAACTTTGACATGGAATTAACAACTCAATCAACTCACCCCAGACTAGCGGAGAAAAAGTGATTAAATAATTTAATTTTTTCTGACTGGCATATTTTTCTCATTACGTCTGCAAGCTATCGCTAGTATTGGGCAACTGGGCTGTGCTTAGCAAGCCAATTTGCTGGTCTGAAGAGGCTTTTCCCTGCCACCTAGTTCAGCTCAGTACTAGTTGACTGCCACCTAGTACTAGTTTGACTCAGTACTAGCTGACTGCCACCTAGTACTAGTTTGACTCAGTACTAGTCCGACTAGCCGAGCAGTGACTGAAGTTGCTATCTGCTGATAGGGTAGTGTCAACTCGTAGCCAGTGCGTGGTGAAAGGCATATCAGTGTTGATTTAGCACCCCCTAGTTGTTAAATTCATCTGCTGATAATGAACGGGCTGGCTGGTATTGTAATCCAACAAGAACTTGAGAATTGCAGTCAGCTACAAAAAACAAACAGAGCAACAAAGAGACTCAACTGCTTTGTGTGCCGTGTATGTAATATAACTTTACTACTGCAGTGAAACCTTATATCCCCCATTAATCCGTGTTGACTGTACGTTATTTGCTCTAATAAATAGTTACATGTAACCTACATGGCCTCAGCAACTGCCCTCCCATATTCAGTACTGCTTGCCCTCCCATATTCCGTACTGCTGCACATCAAATTCTAATCTGCACTGGCAAAAGGTGACTGTATATTTATTGCTTTTGATGAAGTCTTAGTGGATGAAAACATCACAACAGTATCCCTTCTCCTCCCACGTTTTGTGCTGAGTTTGTTGTAAGCCCTAAAAGTGAGTAAGTTAGCCCAGAGCTAGTGGGAACAGTTGAGTACATAAAGATGTCTACGGTTAGTTTAATGAAACGTAAGACGGCCCTACTTTAGCAGGGATTTTAGGTCAGTTACTTGTAATATCAAGGAATTATCTTGTAGTAAATCCTTCCGTCCTTCTGGCCAACCCTACTATCCTAATATCCTCTAATACACAGACTTGCTCAGCTGTTTTAATTCGGGAATAATCTGCTAAATTTTATCATTTATATCTCCAGGTTAAAAGTTAACGAAACAAAAGTTGATAAATGATTTTTATTCTAATAATAGCATCAAGATATATTTCTGTCGTATACAATGTAGAACTGAATGAGAGGTTTTGGCTGCTCCAATAATACTTGAGAGAGAGATATAAGTATATTATACAGACTATCTCTCAGGTCTAATTACTACCACTTGAACTCACCATCTATCCCACCATATCCCACCATATCCCACCATATCCCACCATATCATCCAATCACACTCATCTCATTGTTTGGTGATTTCAACTAGATTAGGGGTTTGGTTAGTTAATTCTGTAATATTTGTAGCAAATAATAGAGAAAGAATAATACCACATGTTCTTCTGTGTGTGTGTGTGTGTGTGTGTGTGTGCGTGCGTGCGTGCGTGCGCGCGTGTGTGTGCGTGTCTGTCTGCGTGTCTATTTGATAGCAAAGAATGAATTACTCAGCTTTTTCTAAGGTTTAAATTCGTCTTTTAAATGGTTTCTCGTAAGTTTTGGATTAATGGCCCATAACATCCTTTCTTCTGAAATATGAGAGCTAGAAGAAATATTTCACTGATGCACTACTCACTATCAGTTGTACTACTCAGTATCAGTTGTACGACTCAGTATCAGTGCCCAATAGTACTGTATTAACTACTCAGTATTGGTAGAACATGTAGTACTTCTATGGAGTTGTAGCAAAAAAAGGCTTTCAATATTGATTTGGCTGTTTAAATTTCATATAAATGCATTCAAATTATATGCTACAGTGTCCGCCAAGTGAGTGGTTTCGTTTCCTTTCTCAAAACTCTAGTTTCTTATTAACTTCAGTGGAAATACTCCTATAATAACTTAAAGCTCAGAAGTTGCCGTGGTTGTTACCAAATTTTCATGAGCAAATATATCAAAGAGATAATAATCTTGTGAACAAAAACCTTCCTGTACAGTCTTTCTTATCATTAATTTAGCAAGAGATGAGTCAGGGATTGTGTGACAGATGACCATGTAGAACTTTCTCTCCAGTTGATGTTATAATATATACTAGTTACTGTATATCCCTTTACTTTCTCTTCAGTTGATGTTATAATTATAGAACTTCTCCGAAGACCACTAGGTGAGCCTGTGGAAGTGTTTTATGTGGAAATTGCAACAGTTGAAGCATCTTTTTTGGCCTGTTTTGCAATAATAAAAAATTTTACTAAAAGTAATTTTGTAAGTATGAGCACCAAGAAGCTGTGGCAGTGAATTAATTAGAGTTGTCACTCATAGTTAGAGTAGATGCAGTTAGCTAATAGATTACAGAGAGCAGCGGGATAATGGTGACCTTGAACTATATTGAACTGTTTCCACCAGCTGCTGAAAGACTCGTGGAATGGCCGAGAATTTCTACCCATTACCTGGTAGTAGCACCTGCTTAAATTCCACTCGAATACATTCACTAAACAAGCACTGAGTTTACACAATGAAATAAGCGGAGAGAAAATGTGTTTAACTGTCATAATGAGATGAGCAAGGAGAATAATTGATCATGTCAACTACATACAAATCATGGCTACCCATTAGTTTGTGTTTTATGTATGAGATATGAATACAACAATAAGATAGCATGTCACAAGTAACTCTAGTATTGTGTATGTTCAACATAGCTGAGATCTGTACACACCAGCTCTTTGTCTTGCCGTGCTCACTGTAACTTTATTATATTTACTAAATATAGCTGTGAGTCCCTTTACTCAACTGTCGGTTCATTGGAAACTAATCTATTAGGTTGAAATATTCGGTACAGTCCAGTAATCCCTCTGGAAAGTGAAATCAGCCCCTGGTGACCTCACCACCATGGAATGTGTTCATGCAGTTAATAATATGTCCAGCCCTTTCCCGACAGCATTTATTCAACCTATGGATTAACCAGATGAACTTTTGCTGCTGAAATACAACTTCCTACTTCACCTGCCAACCGCTCTGCCTCAACATTAAAAGACTTACATTTTACTACACACAGAGAAGTGTTATTATGTAATACGTGATTACCATAAACCTTAAAGAAGAGAGGAAGTGCAAAGAGACAATGCAGTGTATAGGAGCTCCTTGCGGTGAAATAAATATAACATAGAGTTATAGAGATTACACCAGAGTCTAGTATAATAATCATCTACTCTCAGTTTAATATTTGTGGCTCAACTTCAAAGGCTTCATAATTAGTCAAATCTGAACTGGTGCCAAGCCCTGCCTGTATATTATCCTACCATATGGTGTAGTCTGAGTGTATTGTATGGTATAGTCTGAGTGTATTGTATAGTATAGTCTGAGTGTATTATATGGTATAGTCTGAGTTTATTATAATTATGGTATAGTCTGAGTGTATTATATGATATAGTCTGAGTGTATTATATGGTATAGTCTGAGTGTATTATATGGTATAGTCTGAGTGTATTGTATGGTATAGTCTGAGTGTATTGTATAGTATAGTCTGAGTGTATTATATGGTATAGTCTGAGTGTATTGTATAGTATAGTCTGAGTGTGTTGTATTATAACATGTGTATTATATACTGAATATTACAACATGTGTGTTTTATGTACAGGTAATGTATTTTATGTACAGGTAATGTATTTTATGTACAGGTAATGTATTTTATGTACAGGTAATATATATTTGACACACAGTGTCACAGTTTGATCAATAATTTTAGAGAAAAAAGACACAATTAGCAGGAAATTAGGCTGAAGCATAACAAACATGTAATGGAGGGTTTATTAATTTCTGGTATTAAATAACTGATATTTAATCCTTAAAAATCCACACTGTAGTAATTATAAGACATGGCATATAATGTAGACACATGTTAGAAATGTTTGGTAGTAGAGGGAGGGGGTTGGTTAGGGTGGGGGGGGGGGGTACAGAGCTATATAGAGTACCAGGGCTAGAGAAAAGCTGGCAGGCTTTCTGTTTGTTATATGAACTTATAGTGTTCACTTCACTGTATGTACACTTTATGTACATGTACATTGTATGTACAGTGTGTGTACAGTAAGTACAGTGTGTACAGTAAGTACAGTGTGTGTACAGTGTGTGTACAGTAAGTACAGTGTGTGTACAGTAAGTACAGTGTGTACACAGTAAGTACAGTGTGTGTACAGTAAGTACAGTATGTACAGTGTGTACAGTAAGTACAGTGTGTGTACAGTGTGTGTACAGTATGTACAGTGTGTGTACAGTAAGTACAGTGTGTGTACAGTAAGTACAGTATGTACAGTGTGTGTACAGTATGTGTACAGTAAGTACAGTGTACGTGCAGTTGGATACAGAATGAGTTAATACAGTTGCCTGGCTGAATTAACCAGTTTTTCAAATTAACAAAAAGCTGAATTGAATGTGGACTATAAAGGCAGAGTTTCTATGAGGGGTATTGGCTTACATAATGTAACATTCTGTTTGTTTTGTTATAAAGAAATGAAAATCAAATATTGTAGGAGAGACTTGAATATAATGAGTTGAGAGGTGGGAACTGTTGAATATTGCTACATGAGTTTCTAGCTGGTGCTTGTTGTTATATCACAGGGCCCTGCTTGTACAGGAATGCTGAAACCCAATCTCACCATCAACTGTACACAAAAGGAGCTTTGATTGTCTCTGATTTTTTATTTGATTGGTACAGTCTTTTATTATAGCAGTGTTTCTCTTGTCGTCTTCTTATAACCCAATACCACAGTGTCATGTGACCCATTCAGCTCGGAAATTCAATTTGTTTGAAGTGAATGCCTTATCATAGCTGTACACAATGTCAATCAACCCTCTCCACACACAAACACCTCTTAATCTTCTTCTATCTCTTCCTCTCTCTACTAACTCCATTTTCTTCACTTTCTCTCAGATTTTCAAGTAAGTCAACCAGATGGTTGGTTAGAATATACTACTCTGTTATATTATATACAGTGATATAACTTTGTTGGTTTATTTGCAGGCTAATAAATTAGGGTTGGGGCCACCCTTTGATCACTTACACCCACCACCAGCACATACGGGCATGCCTGGACTGTCCCTACTATCCTTAGACAAATCAGGTAGGTTCCCAGGCTACACTCAGGCTGCACCAACCACTACTAATAGCTGAATAGAGTGCTAAAGTTAAACTGTCTTGCATGGTAAGGCTGGCTGTGGCATGTGTATAGAATAACAAGCTAACCCTACCATACAGCGTATAAGAGCTAGTTGACCTTCGTTAGAGATGGGAATTACCTCCCTTGACACCATGTCTCTCTACACAGTAGAGTTACCTGGTGATACCTCGTCCTGTGGAAACTCCAGGGGAGGTAATTCTCAAGCCACTCTGTGATTGGCTAATGTTATTGGCCAATGACAAGTTGTGTTAGGGAGCATGTTGTTAGCTTATGCTCTAATGGTTGGTATACATTAACTTGTTTATTTGTAGAGCATAGAGCGGGCAACCTGTCACCAGCTCTTGCTTGTAAGTAACTCAACCTGCCTTTACCTGCCCCTACCTGCCTTTACCTATATCTACCTGCATCTACCTGCCCCTACCTCCATCTATCTGCCCCTACCTGCATCTACCTGCCACAACCTGCCCCTACCTGCCTTTACCTATATCTACATGCCTTTACCTGCCTCTATCTTTATCTACCTGCCTCTATCTTTATCTACCTGCAACTATCTTCATCAACCTGCCTTTACCTGTATCCACCTACCTCTACATGCCTCTACCTACAATTAGATGCTTCTACCTGCCTTTACCTGCTTCTACCTGCCTTTACCTGCTTCTACCTGCCTTTACCTGTATCTAATGCTTTCCAATAACTGCAGACATATAGCATCACCAACTTACTGAAAACCTATGTATTTCTGCTTTCAACATTTTTTCAATTAACAATAATTTAAATTGGGTATAACCAGCTTCACACATGCTCTGCTTGGCCCCCTTGAGCTACCCGTACCTACTCACTCAGTCTACACTGGAGATACTCTGGTGGAGCTGTGTGGAGACATCCAGCTGTGTGGAATGTTATCTCTCTTTATCTGTCTTCCTTGCCTCAACTTCCACTCCAGCTTTATTTATGGCCATTTGTTTACAATATTTTCCTGGACCTTTTTCCAGAAAGTTCTAAAAGTATAAAGTTGTTATTTATTTCTCTCCCCAGTTAGGGGGGGGGGTGTGTGTCCGCCCGCAATGTTACACTTAGCTTCTGTTTCCAGGGCTGCACAGACCATCTCTATTCCCCTTGGCAGGAGCTTCTGGCCAATACTCGCCGTTTTATTCAGACCTTGCCGCATCAGTACAATCATGGTAAGTGATATCTGCATCAGTACAATCATGGTAGGTGATATCTGCATCAGTACAATCATGGTAGGTGATATCTGCATCAGTACAATCATGGTAGGTGATATCTGCATCAGTACAATCATGGTAGGTGATATCTGCATCAGTACAATCATGGTAGGTGATATCTGCATCAGTACAATCATGGTAAGTGATATCTGCATCAGTACAATCATGGTAGGTGATATCTGCATCAGTACAATCATGGTGAGTGATATCTGCAGCATGGTACAGTAGTTTATCTTGAAGTGTGTATTTCTAAAAATAAATGTGATTTAAATTATACTATTAGTAAAATGTTAACTCTTTCTCTTGGAAATAACTGTTGTGGACAGTAAATGGGTGAGAAGTAATATATTCAGTTGCAGTTGATTACTAGATGATCTATTCAGTTTCACTGATTGACTCCTCACTCACTCTTAGTCACTCATTCACAGTCTCTCAGTTACTCACCCACGTGCAATCACTCTTAGTCACTCACAACTATTACTATATTTAAGTTGAAAACTTTTTCCACTATTAAAATAAGAATATTATAGGAACAGGCAAGTTTGTAGCTATTGATCTGCTAGGAGGGGGGGGGTTAGGCCCTCCTTCCCATTACAGGGTCAGCACATAGTGCAGGTCACACTGCTACATGGTGCAGGCACATAGTGCAGGTACACAGTGCAGGTACATAGTGCAGGTACGTAGTGCAGGTACATAGTGCAGGTACATAGTGCAGGTACGTAGTGCAGGTACGTAGTGCAGGTACATAGTGCAGGTACATAGTGCAGGTACACAGTGCAGGTACGTAGTGCAGGTTACAGGTACATAGTGCAGGTTACAGGTGGTTACATCTCCTCACAAGTATCCTTCAGCAACTCTCTAGTCTCTTCTCTAACATTCAGTTTATCCTCACAAGTGCTGTGTAAACTGTGAAAGTTGATGTTAATCCGTACAGCCAACACTACCACTTGTGTATGATACAATACACTCTCCAACTCCACTTTCACACATGTGAGTGGCTAATGAAGCTTTGAGAGTGTGTAATGGAGCCGTGAGTGACCAGCTATTAAATCTCCCACTCTCTAACTCCTGGAGATTAGAAACTCACATCTCATCTCTAGAAAATAGTTTGCTGCTGGGTTTTGAACAGAGATGCTTCATCTAAAATATCTTGCTATTTGAAAAGCTTTACAGAAATATTTCTCAACTCCTTCCTATGGTGTTAGAGACAGATACACCTCCAGACCAGAAAGAAAAACTGCCTGGCTGTTGGCCGGTCTAAAGAGGAGGGATAGTTGGTTAGCACTGTATACACCAGCTCCTTCACTCATCAATCACTTTCTACAGCCAGTTCTGCAGTAGCAACTAAATTATTTATGTTAATGCTTGCTCACCCCACATATTAAATTCATATCCATATAAATTAGCTAATTAACTTATTAGCAGTCCTTTCCCATGTTTTTAGGTGACTAAATGGAATATACTGGGTAATGCAAGTCTTCAGCACAAAGGAAACCTCCAAGACATCATTCATTAATCTTTCATCTCTTATTATAATAATTAATATCTGTACATGATTATGTAATCCACTTGTATGTCCATAAATTCACAAGTGCACTTTTTATTCCCCCTTCCACCCCTGAACTAAAACTCTACTCTCTCTACTCGCAGCACATTAGAAGAGGTTGTCTCCACCAGCTTCAACTTGCAACACTTCATGCAGTTTCACAAACACCTGTGTCAGGTTGAACAAAGGACTACATTTCAGGTGTACATTTTAAATCTAAAACATCGTAAGCATCCAGGTTATTTTGATAAAATCAATTACTGTTAATTAAAAGATCATACTTTTTTAATAGCATTCACAAAATATATACAAAAAATCTCAACTCAATATACTAGAAAAAATGAATTAAAATATATATGTTAATAGCACTGATATTGACGTGACCGTGGCACATGAAAAATCTGAAAAAAGAGTTGTCTTCTTTTTTTCTATATTAATATATAGAGCTTGTCGTGAAAATAAAGATTTTTTTTAAAAAAATATTGTGACCCTCTGGTAACTTCCTGAATTTAGAAAATTAGCTCATATATTTCTTTTCATGTGGACAACAGCTCACTTTTTTTTAAATTTATTTTGAAGCTCTTTTCGTAAAAAATAATCAAAAGTAAAAAATCCAAAATTTTTACAAATTGGTTCGGGGCTTGACGTGAAAGGCATTTGGACGAAGATGTCAAGGTCACCATTAATAAATTTATTTCATCACAATTCACAATACTGCACGGAAAGTTAATGAAGTGAGCTGAAAATTAGGTTGCTAGCATATTGATATACATTATATTGATTGTTGCAGTATTATTTTTTAAATTTGTTTTGTTATCAGTTATGTTTAACTTCTTCATAGAGCTGCTGTTAGACTAAGAGTAAGACATAATATTAGCAACAATGATAATAAATTATAATGATATTTATATTAAATTAAAATTATTATTAAATTCACGGTGAAGTATCACTATCACTATGAGTATGAGTATCGTATAAATTAATTATGAGTATGAGTATCACTATGACATTTACTCAATCAATGATTGACTATTACTATGAATATGGCTTCTAATTCTTGTAACTTTTGACTATGACGATGCTGATAAGTGATACTGATAGTGATAATCACTGCCAGCCCAAGTCTCATACTCATAGTGATACTATTACTAGTATTAGTATTAATAATTAGTATTACTATTAGTACAACTACTAGTATTACTCATAGTTCTGATAATGATGCAGATGATAGTTTTAAAAGTTCTACTTCTACTTTTATAGTAAGCTAGATTGTATATGTTGAGCTCTACTCATTTTTTACTACTAATTTGCTAATACTAATAGTAATACTAATAATAGTTATAGTTGTTATAATGATAGTAATACTAATAGTAATAATAACTATTTCAATTTGATAATTTATGTTTTATAACAGCATTATCGCTTATCATTTACATTGGTTCATAATATGCTTATTTTAATTTTGCTTTGTGTGTTTTGTCATGTTGTAAATTTAAGTTCGTATGGTTATTTAATGAACTAGAGAACTAGCCAAATGTTATGTAACGGTTGCAGTAATTTACTATAAACTCAGTGAAATTTAAAACTTAATTGATATTACTATGACATTGATTGTACAAAGGTAGCTAAAATATACATTAAATTACCAATAATTTTAATTTGCCAATACACTATGAGTAGAACAATCAAATGCAATGATAGAAAATTAATTAGTCATAGCAGCCCGTTGCTTGAGGAACATTGAGCTACAGGTCTAAAATGATGTAGTTTTGTGATCCCTTATATAACAAAATAATTTTTTCAAACTGGTTTAATACTTTTATTATAAACACGCTTATCAAAGTAACATGTTTTTGATGTATATTCTATTAAAAAAGCAATCACATCAGGTTTTCAATTTGTATGTTGTACAAAGTTTATTATGGTGACAAGTTACTAAATTATATGGTTCAGCTTTGTAAAGTAAAGCTGATAAAATAAAAACAATTATGTGATTGTTTTACTGCTATATATTAAATTTAAATGAGTTGAATAATATCCTAGTGCAGTGAATTAGATATTTTTTTAGCTTTGGTACACCTGTTTGTTATAGGCTAACATTCCACCAATAGAAGAATGGTGCAAGTAGAAGAAATTTCAGGCGCAGAAAGCTAAGGAGCAGTCAGAATGCTGCCAGAGTTGTGAAGAGGCACTTGAAAAAGCTGAATTTCAATAATGACATGAAATTCGTAACAGATCACCCTGGTGTATTTGAACTGACATGGCCAGCAGAGTTCTCGAAGTCACATACAACAGCTATTTACATCATCATGGTTAGCTTAAATTTAATTCCTATATCAGTCTCTAATATATAGTTTGATATCTGCTGTAAATTCGCTTAAGGAGCATACACATAACCAAAACTGAGTTACACTATAGTATTTGTTCTTGAATATATTTACCAAGATAAGTAGATTTGCTAATTCATTAACAGTAAAATTATAATGATACAACAATTTTTCTTTTAGATGATTCAATCAATAACACAAGACACTACAACATGGTTTTGCAGTTATAGAGTATTAATTTTCTGGCTCTTTCCAAATCTTCATAGAAGGCAAAGAAAACCACTGTCAGCTTGCCTTTATAACTGAGTGCACGCGTCTTCCACCTACAGATGATTATAAACAATTTGCTGGTGTGGAACGTTCTAATTTTGTTTACAATGAAGATAGATTATAGGACATTATTCTTTATGTAAAGATTGTCAAGTTTTGTTATAATTAAGAACAGTTTTAGTTTCAATAAATCGGTTCAACATTATGGACATCATTGCACAAGCATTTTAATCTTTACTATCTACAAAGGTATCTGATGGACTACTTGAAAATACAAAACTATGCTCCAGATACACAATGAACTGACCAGCAAAGTTAAAATGAGTTGGAGATGTAGAACATAATATCTTGTTCAAGGCTTTTCCCTGCTGTTGGAACCTTCTACTTCAGAACACTGAATTGAACAAACATATGTAGATGTATGAAACTTTGCAAACAATAATAATGTGAAATTAGTTGCTAAGTATTACATTGCTAATAAATACAGCATTGTGTAATGTTTTATTTAATTTTTTTTGAGCCATTTGATCTATAGGCCTGCATAGTATTTACTATATTATAACTAATAAATTGTAGACACATTATGTCAGACCAGTTTCCATTTAAATAGAATCGTGTAGGCTATCAAATTTGTAGAAGTAAAAAACCGAATTCTTATTGAGTAAAATACTTGCCTTTTTTTCATGATGCCTCTACTGCTAAAAAGAGAAGTTTTTATCAATACAGCTCCATCAATCTGTATCCTGGTGAAGCTAGTAGTTTAGGAACATTTGTGGCGGGGAGTGTAGGCTGAGCTGCAGTATAGGAAGAACCCCAACATATGTAATCTATTCAGCACATTATATGTATATTTATTCAAAAAAGAATTTAGAAAATGCTTTATGAAGCATGAACAAAGTAAAAATTAATGCTAGTGAAAGTAATATTATTACACCCATTAGAATTACTAGCAGCTATAGCATTAAAATTATGTATTTTCATAAAAATGTGTCTAATTTATGCTACAAAGTTATTACTGCCAAAGGTTACAAAATTTACCAGTCACATTCATGCAGCTGGCGGAGAATAACTAACTTTCACATGCAATAAATACAATTAGTAGCTCAATCTAAAACTAATGCGCTATTAAATGTTAGGAGTATAAGTTATAGTTATTCTAAGGAATAATTGCAAAAAAGTTACTTAGAGGAATTTAACTCTTATTATAATGTAATTATCTTCCAAGATATATTACAACATCACTACTTGGATGCATACAATGTCATATTTATATTGGCATCAACATAATTTTCAATAATTTCCAATCTATTAACTTGAGCATTATGATTGTGATTACTTTATAACAATCTGAATTTCAATCAGCATTAGAGATAGGCTGACTGCTTTATAATATTATAGTTATGTCAAATTGAATTTATTCACTATAACTATAAAATTTATGATTATAATTATAAATTAAAATAATTTAAATATTATATAATATATTGATAATTATTGGAATCATAATTATATTTATTGTTATGATCATTATGATTATAACTATTTAATATTATCTTTGTTTGTATTTAAAGTTGTTCCTTAAATTTAAAGTTGTTTAAGTTTTATAAATTTATTATAATTATATTGCTGTATAAGTATTGCTATTAGTATTAGTATAATTAAATTATTATAATTTATATTTTATTATTTATATTATTATTTATTTTACTTTTTATTTTAAGACCAGCAGTTCAAATTAATACTTGTGTCGTTTGTTTTATATTATAACTTACAAGTATAACTATTACCATAATAATTTTACATTTGTTATTAGTATTACTATGAATATAAATATTTATATTAATATAAATATAGCTATTGGTATAACTTATACTTATAGTTATAACTAATATTATAAGTATTAGTTTCGAAACTGATTCTGCTCCGTAACATTAACATACTGATACTGTCATATGATTATCATTATGACTGATAATAGTATTAATAAATATAACCATTAAATATTATTAATAATAGTTCACCAATAGGCGACAGTCATAGACTTAGAGTTAGAGTGAGAGTCATAGACATAGTGATAGACTAGTGATACTCATAGTCATACTGATACTGTGATTCAGTTTCACTGATTCAGTTACAAATTTTAAAACTTGGTTTTACGTAGACAACTACTAACCTATAATTCATCACAAAACGGTTGAAAATCATCATTTACTGCATATTTAAGAGTAATTTTCTGGTAGTGTGGTCGACATGATAATTGAAATTAAAATAGGGAAAATAATTATTTTGTGATTTACAGCAAGTTACAAACTAGCGAAATGGAATAGTCCATTTGAAAACAGTCAAATTAGTTACCTTTCTTGATGTTGCGTAGCTAACGTTAGTTATTAGTAGCCGCCCGAAGAGTAACATTCATGTGATTTGAACTACGAATAACGAGAATCTGTGACAAACCCGCTTCTTAATAACTTTACGCGATATAAACTCACGCTACAATAGGGCTATTTTGCCATCCCCACGTCAGAATAGGACACGGAGGGCACGCTCGCGGGCAAGTCTGGGCAAGTCCAAGACACCTAATATGACCACTTTTACTTACATTTTTGTAGTGTTTTCGTATAAGAAATTGGATAAAATGCTGATAAAACAGTTGAAAAGCATGCAAACCTTTGCTCAAATGTAATAAATAACCTGGAAGCTTACCGCCTTAAAACTTCAAAGGTGAAAATAGGAGATGCAGTCAATAAGTAATCATTTTACTTTCTTCAAATGCTACTAGGCTGCCCTTCAGCTCCTGGCAGCCCTTCAGCTCCTGGCAGCAACAGTAGCAGCCCATCCACCCGGCAGCTACTAGGCTGCCCTTCAGCGCCTGGCAGCTACTAGGCAGCCCTTCAGCTGCTGGCTGCTACAGCAGCAGCCCATCCACCCGGCAGCTACTGGTGTCAATAGTTTACTTCAAAACACAAGGATTTGCTTTCTGATGTCATTTACTGCTTTTTTGGAGATTTTTCTGGCTTTATTGGAAAATTATGAAAGTGTTAGATAAATTCAATAGCGGAACTGAGGATATCTGCTTTGTAATATTTAATATCTCTTCTTCAGATATTTATGTTTGGAATTCTTTTCCTTCAACTTGAGTACCTTATTTGAATCTTTATTTATAATTTTAGTAATTCTGAGAAATTACTGCTCCTACAGTATAATGATAAATTAATATTTCAGTAAGTTGACTGCAGTAATTGTATCACTTTGTTATGAAAGCAAATTAATAAGTTGCCAGTTATTCCTATACCACGTTATTCAACCTTGGAGTGAGTACTTGTGACAGTATATATGCTGGTAGCGTTTGACTCTAATATCTCTCTTTGTTTTCACAACCCCTAGATTTTCAGTAATATTCAGAATAAGCTTTTGAAGTATTATTTATTTGTCAGCAAGTAACAAGTAATAAAATATAGAGTAAAAATTCTTTGTAATTTCAGAAAAGTCAATCTGTTATCAGCTTATAACAACAAGTGGCTAAATTTTGTTGAAAAGGTTATATGAAATAATTTATTACATCATCCTGTTTATCCCTCGACTCTATTCCACACTGGCCTCTCTCTCGGCTCTCCTCTCCCTCGCCTTTCCTCTCCCTCACTCTATATTGCTCAATGAATCTGTTACTGAAGAGAATAGATAGTTTAGAGTTGAAGTATAGCCTGAGCGTATGTGATTGCAGGCCGGGTGCTGGCTACCCCGTCACATCAGCAGGCATGAGGTCACAGTACTCGGGGCTAATAGCTGCTGCCTCCAGGGGTTACTCTCCACTCCTCAACTCCCCCCTGTCTCCAGGCATGTCTCAGCCATCCCTAGTATCTCAGGCTAAACACGACCTTCACCCCAGTATGCTGCAAGAGAACAGGTTCCTGTAAGTATGCGAAGGACCCCTAGAGGGTTCGCACCCTCCTGGTTCAGTAAGAAAAACTTTTCCTGTGCATATATAGATTTTAAACATAATGTGCTTTTTTTGCTGTAAAATATTGTCCAGAAATACTCAATGGAAAGTCATTAAAGCTTCATTCAACCCAGCCTAGCCAATTCTAATAACACAAAGTGCATTATGACAGGGCACATTCAACTCTGTCACAGCCACTTTAATTAAATAAAAAAATTAGTTTTTCAAAAGCTATTTGAAATACAGAATTTTAGAGGAGCAAATTGAAATGGTTTTGATTTTCAATTTTTTGAGAAAAATTAACTTTATTAAATTAAAATGTATCAATTGGCAGAAACTGTTTTAATATTTACTGGAATTTCAGTTTTTGATTTTTCTGTGTCGAAATTTGTTTTTCAACTTTAATATTTTTAATTTCTTCTCTGGCTTACTTCCCGTAGACAATATTCCATCTGAATAGACAGTTTAGACTATATTCCATCTGAATACACAGTTTAGACTATATTCCATCTGAATACACAGTGATTCACTAGAGAAATATAGAAATAAATAATCCATCACAGCTCTCTTCAAGCTGATGCTGGATTCCCTTCCACACAAGCCGTGCTGGCAGTCAAAGTTAAATTCTAATCTTCAAAAGCTCTCCCTGACCAGTTTGTGGTTAGACTGTCACCTGGAGCTAAATCTCTGCATACTTTGTGTAGATAAATCAGTGTTTATGTTTCACAGCACACATCCCTACGCCAACGGCTCCAATGGTCACGAGGAGCAGCACAAGGAGAAGAAGAAGCCCCACATCAAGAAACCCCTCAACGCTTTCATGTTGTTCATGAAGGACATGAGGGCCAAGGTGGTGGCCGAGTGTACGTTGAAGGAATCAGCTGCAATCAACCAGATCTTAGGGAGGAAGGTGAGCATACGTTTAATTTAACTTATTCTTCTATTTATTTCATTTATTTTTGTTATATAAAACATTTGAGTCTGAGCTCAGTATTTCTCTCCTACAATATTCTGTGATACCTACGAACGTTGAGTAAAGAAAACTGGGTGTGGTGGGTTCAACCAGTCCCTTCTGCCTGCTAATAAAGGGGTTCAAACTAAAACTCACAGCAAATCTTGTGATGAAAGGCTTTTAACCCCCAAAATTCAAGGGTTGTGAAAACTTTGCTGGTACATAATGGAGAAGGTGACTCACTGTTTTGTATGATTTCTAGCAATAATCTGCTGCTTTGATATCTATTCCAACTCTAGCTAATAATATATATAGTAATACATATCAATAACACATAGTGATAATATATAGTGATATTATATAGTGATATTATAATATAATAACATATCAAACCGAACTAACTAGGGTGTCTTAAGTGATCTACAAATTAAACAAATATACAGCTGTACATTAATTTGATTTACATTTTGAATGCATTTAAATTAGGATTTTAATTCATATGAAATTAATGATAGAATTCTCTGTTCACTCAAGTACCTCCTTAGCCAGTTCCAGCACACAAGGCAAGGCGGTTGGGGGGGTCAATACTGCCCCCTTCCCCAATAATCTACTTTACTTTAGGTTTACTCTGAGTGTTTTGATATATTTATAGAATTGAGAAGTCATAACTTGATATAAACTACCAGCTCCCTTACACAGCCTTGTGTTAGGTGTTTCTGTCTCTCTTCTACAGTGAATTGATAGTTATTTGTCAGAGTAACTAATTACTTGAGAATGTAACTTTTTCTCCCAAGTTATGGGGGATTACATTATATTACATAATGATAATGTTGTTAAATATCCATTGTAGTTGTGATGTAATTACTAAACCACTTAGTAGATAGCTTATAGTCTTGAGTGATAAATGGGGAGGGTTAATGGTGCGTGGGTCATTATGCAATGGTATCTAGACTAATTTTAATTAATATTTTAGTAATAATTGAGATTTAATTCATATTTTGAATGACTTTATCAAAGAAAAACTTTCATTTTCCACTGGATGCTCTCTGAAATTGTATGCGGTGAGTAGAGACTGCTGAGTTGGGTTTACAGACGTGCTTAGCTTTGAGAAAGAGAGAAAGGAGGACACTTGTGATTAATTTACTATTATTATATGATTATAAATAGAATAATGAAAGCTTGCACATTCCGCAATGAAATGAGAAGAAAAGAGTGCAGGCTTCGTAATCTCCCTATTTATTAGTTACCTTCTCTAACTTCCCAGGGAAAGTTGCAGATTCTAGTAATATTTAACACATTTATTACTCGTACTTATATATTACACTCATTAATATGTTACTTGTACTTATATATTGCACTCACTTAAATATTATACTCTCATTTATTTATTACTCTCATTTATATATTACACTTATTTATATATTACACTTATATATATATTATACTTATATAGCGTTTACTTGTATATTGTAAGTACTTATATACTCAGGAGTTACTGGCATTCTTTCTGTACCAAGTTGCACCGTGTTTATTATACACAAGTTTGTATGGAAATTGTCAACAGCCTTTGAAGGAAATGAGTTGGAAATGTTAATCCCTGACTACAATAAAATCGTATACTCTACATCTATTCTACATCTATTCTACATCTATTCTACATCTATTCTACATCTATTCTACACCATCTATTCTACATCATCTATTCTACATCTATTCTACATCTATTCTACATCTATTCTACATCTATTCTACACCATCTATTCTACATCTATTCTACATCTATTCTACACCATCTATTCTACATCTATTCTACATCTATTCTACACCATCTATTCTACACCATCTATTCTACACCATCTATTATAATTATATACTTCCACTTCTAAGCCAAGGTTTCATTAAGGACTTCTTGCAGCTATTACTGCAGATAATAATAGCATACACTGGGTATATCTCAGCTTACACCTACCTTAATGTGAGCTTCATCACTACTGGCAGCAATATTATCAGCATCACTAGTGGCAGCAATATTATTAGCATCACCAGTTACATTATGTTCTCATCACCAGCAGCAAAAATATTCCTGATATTTGCTGACCTTGGGTCTTGTAATTCATTGATACTGGATTGTGGGTAATAGTTTACACTGGATTGTGGGTAATAGTTTACACTGGATTGTGGGTAATAGTTTACACTGGATTGTGGGTAATAGTTTACACTGGATTGTGGGAATACTTTACACTGGATTGTGGGTAGCAGGCAGCAGGACTGGCAGCAAGGCAGGGTAATGAGTGTGGTTTAGTAGGAACCTGCTTAACCCCTGCCCTCATTAATTATAATCCTTTGAAGTTGAGGAATTATGGATGAGAGTGATTAGTTGGATGTAAATGATGAGTGAACAAAGGAGAGAGAATATCTCTTGTACTTACAGTTAGCATGTACTGTGTACTTACTGTTATTATATATTATGTACTTACTGTTACACTATATTATATACTTACTGTTATTATATAGTATATACTTATATATACTGTATTATGGCCTTACATATATCATATCTGATGAATATAATGCAAATATTCTGTACATATCTGTTAAATGAAATATCGACAGAAAGTGTCATGCTATGGTAAAGATATTACATCAATATAATTGTGTACATACAGCCAGCATTATCTGGTGTATATTTATATTATCTTTGTTTATATTAATCATTTTAGGCTATGGAAAATTATACTATATAAATATTTAATTGAAAAGTTAGTTGATAGAAGCCTGTAGGAAATACTTTAATAATGTTTAAATTCAATTCTTTCAGCTGTCAACGTGTAAATATCCAGTGTGAATAACACGATGGAATAAAAACAATGTCACATAATAACACTCTCGTATTAACTGACATGGCTTGAAAAATTAGAAATATCCACGGTTTAGCTGACACGTTTTATAGTAATTTGTATTTAGTATAACGCATCTTAATTTATAATTCATGTGTTTATTTGTCTGCTAAAATAAAACTCCCATAAATGTGTTGGCAGCAGATATATTGAATTGCTTTTTTTAATAGAAGTTTGAATCTAAATGTTCGTATGGTTAGATTTATTAACTTTTTTTATGGTTGGAAGTGTGGCTTTGGGTCACTAAGTGCTGTAACTTATTCAACAATATATATTATATAGTATATAGTATAATACATAGTATAGTATATAGTATATTATATAGTATAGTATATAGTATAGTATATATTGCAATACTTCCTTTCAGTGGCACGCATTAGACAGAGCTGAACAGGCCAAATATTATGAAATGGCGAAGAAGGAGAGAGAATTGCATCTAAAGTTGTACCCAGGCTGGAGTGCCCGGGACAACTACGCCATGCACTCCAAACGGAAAAAGCGTAGGCGGGAACCTAGTATAGAGAATAAAGGTATGAGTTGGTCTGTGTGTCTGTGTGTCTGTGTGCGTGTCTGTGTGTCTGTCTGTGTGTAATGAGGCAGCTGGTAGGTAGACTAGTCAGTGAGGTTAGAAGAATGATATCTCATAGAGATCTCCCCCTCCAGACAGGCTCCTCCTAGTAGAGTGGGGCACTGTCTCAACCCCTCATTGTCATGCGAACTGTTTGTCTATCCATTCCTTTGATGAGCTTTGATTACCTCATGTCTGGTGAATTATTCCTTGTAATTACTTCGGCTTCAAAAGCTCTCCAAATTCCAAACTCACTCAAATCATTTGACAGGTTGAGTCGGAAAGAGGAATTACCTTAAATTGCTAATAATGGGGTGTAAGTTGGAAAAGTTCGGCTTCAACTCCATTGAGAGTAGGAAGTGTAGCAGCTGTTGGTGCAGAGGATGTTTTCTTTATTTCTCTGTGAAAGTTTAGACTGCCTTCTGTGGTAGCTTTACCCTTGTGTATGAGTATATCATGGTTGTGAGGCCAGTAGCTTGTATAGAGGGGGTGGTGTAGCAGGGGGTGGAGTAGAGCGGGTGGAGTAGAAGGGGGGGTTGAGTAGAAAGGGTTGGTGTAGAAAGGGGGGGTTGAGTAGAAAGGGTTGGTGTAGAAAGGAGTGGAGTAGAGGGGGTGGAGTAGAGGGGGTGGTGTAGAAGGAGTGGAGTAGAGGGGGTGGAGTAGAGGGGGTGGTGTAGAAGGAGTGGAGTAGAGGGGGTGGAGTAGAAGGGGGTGGAGTAGAGGGGGTGGAGTAGAAGGGGGTGGAGTAGAGGAGGGTAGAGTAGAGGGGGGTGGAGTAGAGGGGGTTGTTGTATAGAGGGGTGGTGTAGAAAGGAGTGGAGTAGAGGGGGTAGTGTAGAAGGGGGTGGAGTAGAAGGGGGTAGTGTAGAAAGAAAAGGTGTAGTTCTGAGGGTCTCCCATGTCAATAATGACAACATTATATGTACCATTCTATCTCTTTGATCTCTCTTTTTGAGTAATTGATGGATTGATGTTCCTTTGATGTTAGTTGAAGGAATGGTGGTGCAGAGTGGTGAAAGGAACTGTGTGTCTGCTCATTATTTATACATCTGTTGAGATGAATTATTACTAGCCATTCCACTATTTCAACTTATTCATGTTAGATTTGCTGGCAAAGCAACATGACTATAACTCACAGTAACTATGAATAACTAATAACTGTGACTAACTCACAGTAACTGTGACTAACTCACAGTAACTGTGACTAACTCACAGTAACTGTGACTAACTCACAGTAACTGTGACTAACTCACAGTAACTGTGACTGTCAGTAACTCAACCATACTGGATGTTCTGTTGCAGAATGTTCAAACCCTAAGAAATGTAGAGCAAGATTTGGGTTGGACCAGCAGAGCCAATGGTGTAAGCCTTGCAGGTAGGTACCATGATGATCCACTTTACCTGCGGGCTAGATTTTAGCCTATCTTCTATTCTAACTGCACCACTATATAAGCTAACTCAATACACTGTACTAGCCCACACTGTACTAGCCCACACTCTGTCCTAATTGTTTGCACCAATGTGTAGAATTTATTCTGAGCACACCTAACTGCAGCTCGTGTCTATTTCAGTGTTTTATGATTTCTAACAAGACAGCACCCACGGCACACATTATTTCAGCACAAGGTGTATGTTTCTAGCACTTTCTAGCACAGGCAGTCTGTATGTTTCAGAATGGTAGAGCCGCTGTCGTCGGCTGAGCCGCACGTCTTTCTGCCCGACCACTGTAACGGGCCGACAGACTTGCGTATAAAAACCGAGTCTGACGAGCCGCAGAACAGTGCGGGCAGGGCGGGGCCCCCCGCACTCTCTCTAGATCAGAATAGCGCGGCACCAATCACGTCGCAGTCTAGTCTGCTGGCTGTTATGGCAGCAGGCAGCGAGGCGGTGAGCACTGCACCAGGTACACAGCTGCATGTTGCATGATTGTCACACTGTAACCCTGTATCAACCTACTCTCCCCTCTCTCCCTCCTAGCCTAACCCTAACATTGCCTCGTCAACATCACTCAAAGTTGCTCTGCCTAGGCTTTTCCATGTCTGCCATGCATCGGTTATTAATGAAATTTGAAGTTGTCTAAACTACGTTTCACATCAGCAAAGTATCACAACTCCAACATCTCACTATAATTCTCGCTCACAAATGCAATGCTGGTGAAGGGCTTGTATAAAGCACACGCAACTCTTACTAACTCTTTTCAACCTCCACCCGGATATTCGCTGTTGTAAGTCCGTCTGCAAATTGATGTCTACAGTTGAACCTGTGAACCATGACGTTGTCACAGAGCTTTAGATCTCATTTGTTGAGTAGGTTTGTCCTCAGCCGCTGCAGTGCATGCCTGCTTTATACTGTAACATCACTCACTGTATAACACGTGCTGAGCTGAGCCGTGCTGCTCTGGGGTCAGCATGCTGGCGAGATGCTTGGTGAGGTTAGCCTCTGTTTCCTGCACGTCCTTTGCTATAGCTTATGAAGGCTGGAGGTATGACTGGAGCCAAGGCTGCTGGTTATAGTTACACTCTAACAGCTCTAAGTGTCATGTGGTTATTGTAGACGAAAGAAGAAGTGCATTAGATTCATGACAGGTGATCCTGACGCGGACGAACAGACAGATAGAGAAGACGAGGAGGACGACCTTGACCTAGACAATAGTAGCGGCAGGAGAGCTGGGGCTAGCGATAGTGACGATTCTTCTCAGACAGACTACGCCTCGGAGAGCAGCAGCGTCCCTGCTGCCTCCATGCTCAATCAGAATAGCTCCAGCTCCGGCTGTCATAACCACAGTATCGGAGGCATACTCGGGCTTCCAGGAACTCCTCCTACCAGATTGACTGCTCACTCCTCTGACCTGGACATTGGTTCCCAGGCTAACGATTCGTCCACTCTCTCCACCACCAAATCTGCCATCCACGCAACTTGAGTCTGAGTGCTACAAACTAGATATCTACTGCACATGACGAGTGGCTGGCTAGATGGAGTTACTCCCCCTGGCTTGTCGCCGTGTTTATAGGAGACGGCCAGTGCATGTTGTGTTCTCCAGGGTGTGATGTAATCACACCTGGTCTTGTATAAAAGTGTATATAGTGAATACCTGTATATCTACATCTGTTTCAATAAGAATCAATCGCGGTTTTTGTTGTATTTATGCAATTCTATGATCGTTTTATGAAATGTACACCTGTATATGTTGCATATTTTAGTGTTATTTTCTCCCATTTTTGGAGTCAAGTTTTAGTTTTACTGTTTTTCTACATTGGCATTGTAGCTCAATCTTAGTTACTGACTGACTGGTCGCGAGCGAGTATTTTAGTATTCAATATGGCGTCGATTTTGATGCTTACGATTTCTTAAAACTGCAGAAATCTTATATGCATATCTCTGAACATTTTGCAGGGGATAAAAAATATTTTTATAAAAAGTCTTCACCATTTCTCCAGCTTTTATTCTTGAATAAAAAATTTGTTGATTGCCGGGAATGATAGTCGTACTATTACTAAACTATAGTAAATTGTCTTTTAGTATTAAACTTTTTATTTTAGTAAAGATTCTATGTTTTAATTTACAAATTTTAATATAAAATATAAAAAGAAATATAATTGACTATAGCCTATTAATCGATAACCTTTATCTTTGATCTGATATCGGGCGGAATAATGCAAATAATTTACAAATTTTTTTACAAATATGTTCAGTTCATTTCACAATCTTCCCAGTCTTCTTCTAGCAACTCCATCTCGCCAGTTGGTACATTTCCTGCTCTCTTGCTGGCAGTGCGTTTAAGGAAAGAGGTGGTGAAGGCGCTGTGCAGCCTCCGCGCCTTCACGGGTCCAATACCCGGGCACATGCTGAGTGAATCTACATCTGCGTTAATAACTGCGCGCAGAGTCTACAAGGTACATGCGGCTCACTTTGAGAGGTCAAAAGACAAGCTATCAGTTCTATTCTGAGTTATCTGTTCAATACAATTCAACATACAAAGCAGATAAATCTAGACTAATAATGCAAACAGAGGCTCTCGGGCTTGCATTATGCAATGGATGCCCACACAGATGAATTTGTGGTAGCCGTTTGCATGTGTTTTCAAACATGAAATAAAAAATCTATTCGCATAATGCAAAGCTTGGAAACCCGTGTTGTCTAAACAAACCTATGAGTCATCAATAGTTGTGAGTTATTTTGGGCTCACCTTGAACCGAGAGAGTAAACTGGTCACATCAGTCTTGTTGACTCCCTTCACACAGGTAAGAAATTCCGTAGCCTATGAAAACATAAATGACTGTCTTGGAGTTGTGCTCACATATAATTTAAGCTGATTGAATCAAGAGTTAGTAAACTCTAATCATAAATATTTGGCTAACTATGCTCGAGCAATAACTGCATCATAACATAAAGAAATTCTCAAGACCATTTAACTGAAAACAGTTTACCATAGAATGCTGACAGAGCAGATAAACACTGACAGCGCAGGTAAAGTGCACGATAAGATGGTAAAATTTGTATTGCTATAAATATTAATTGTTAACACATAAACTAGTAGTAGAAACGTAGTATTGTAACATGATAGCATCTGGTGACGATAGATATGTACTAGTTCAGGAGTTATTCACCCAATCACCTTGAATGTCGTGAATATGGAATAAACTAGACTGTTAGCTTTGTGATGGAAACAGAGAAATAATGTTATACAATAGCATTTCTATAATACAGTACACTTTGGTTTATATTTGATAGGCTCAACCTTTACTAGTTATAGATTTGATTACTGTTATATGCAATATACAGAGTTATCCTCTCACCTGAGAAAGGAAATCTGATTTAGTTTTCCCCATCAACTCAGTGGGTGGTTTGTTTTCATAAGATTTATACAACTCGAGATATCTACCCGCTTCTTCAACACTACAGACAGCACAACGTCACTGTCAGCACAACGTCACTGTCAGCACAACGTAACTGCCAGCACAACGTCACTGTCAGCACAACGTCACTGCCAGCACAACGTCACTGCCAGCACAACCGTGAACATACTAATAGAATTAAAGTAAATCAATTCTAGAGACTTAGTTGAGAGTAGTAGGAGTTGTCTATACATACAGACATGCCAAACCAGAGCTACGCAATTGGTGATACACTGTTTCTGTGCTAAACAGCTAATACAAAATAAACAACATATTAGAGAAAATAATCATCACTTTCTTCAGCTTTTGGAAAAATTATTCTGGAATTTATTCCAACAATATGACAGACAACTCTAAATTAAACCCAGAATTGTATTCTCCACAGATGAATGAGTAAACCAACATATGTCTGTAGGCAGTTATCCACCCCTTCTTACACCCCCAGGGGAGGGGAGGGGGTCTCACCTGAAGGCTAGTATGAGCGTACAGTCGGCGAGGATGCATATCCGTGTGAGTTGATTCAACTCGTGACTTATGTCCTGCTGCTTCTGTAAACAGAGAGTCAGCGAAGATAAAATAAGAATCAGCGAGCCTGAAATAAAGTCAGCGAGTATGAAATAAGAGTTGAGATAATTTTGAGACGTAACGTACCGTGTCTACTAGCAGCAATAGAATTCTCAGCTCATATGACTTGCCCAGTTCTTTCAGTCTATTGTGAATATATTCTGGAAATCTATAAGGTATATATTACACAGTAAAATATATATAATACAGTGTAAGGTATATATATTACACAGTAAGGTATATATATTACACAGTAAGGTATATATATTACACAGTAAGGTATATATATTACACAGTAAGGTATATATATTACGCAGTAAGGTATATATATTACACAGTAAGATATATATATATTGCACAGTAAGGTATATATATTACACAGTAAGGTATATATATTACACAGTAAGGTATATATATATTACACAGTAAGGTATATATATTACACAGTAAGGTATATATATTACACAGTAAGGTATATATATTACGCAGTAAGATATATATATATTGCACAGTAAGGTATATATATTACACAGTAAGGTATATATATTACACAGTAAGATATATATATATTGCACAGTAAGGTATATATATTACACAGTAAGGTATATATATTACACAGTAAGGTATATATATTACAGTGTAAGGTATATATATTACACAGTAAGGTATATATATTACACAGTAAGGTATATATATATTACACAGTGAGGTATATATATATTACATAGTAGGGTATATATATTACACAGTAATGTATATATATTACCTATTATGGTACTTCACCGTGAGATAGAGAGCACACGCACACCGACCCAGCTCGTAGTCTGGTATGATGGAGTCGTACTCCCACGGTACGTTGTGTATACACTTGAGAACTGGGTTACCTTTCTGTTTCTTGTTGACTAATATTCTGTACGCAGATGTTGAGGAACTGAAATATAATACGAACTATTCTGTCCCCTGTCTGTCTGACACACGCCACTCTCAGCACATGCAGTCAGTAGAATGCACTTGGTGTAGATAACTGGTGCAAACAGTTCAATTGTTTTATGAAGCTATAAATATGTTTGAAATTTCATATCACCATTTTGATAGCGTGATATGGAGGAAGCATTGTATTCAAATATAACATAATACTCCGCCACCCGATCAGGAAATGGTGGAGAAAGGTGAGAAAATACTACATAACACTATTTTGATTAAAATCAGTATATTTAGACATTTTCAAATACTCAAAAGTGACAATAAAACTGATTGGCAAGTGATATTCTTAGCATCAGATTAGACACGCCCACAGAGTCAGCATATTCTGAGAAACTGGATGCTGCTCACTCTCTCCTGACTCACTACTCTCTACTCACTACTGACTCACTACTTACTACTAACTACTGACTCACTACTGACTCACTACTAACTACTCACTACTGACTCATTACTCTCTACTCTCCACTGACTAGCTACTCTCTACTGACTCACTACTAACTACTCTCCACTGACTCACTACTAACTACTCTCCACTATCTCACTACTCACCTGCTGCCAGCCGCTGACTTCTGCAACTCGTGTCCTGAAGAAGAAGGTGGATCAGCTGAGATGCTCTTAGACTCAGTGCTTACTGCTTTCACTTCGGGTAGTCGGGCTACCCCCGCAGTGCTCGTGCTAGCAGCACTGGTGGTACGTTGACTACCAGATGAAGCTTTGAATTCATCCCTCCTTTCAAAGAGAGTCTGGAAACATTAAATGAGAATTTAGTTAACAAAAGATACGCGTGTCCCAATATCACAGGCTGAGAGCCCGGTTAGTTTCTACTGACTCCTAGCTACCCACATCTACATGGTGTCACTCAGCTACTGTACATATATGTAGATTAGTAGGGGATGTCTCTATTTTAGCAGTTGATCAAACATGTCACCTTTTTGTCTCCCGTTTCAGCAGAAGTGATGCTGTCTAATAGCTCGTCATCGGAAAGAGATGGGACTTTAAAAGTTGCCATTTCTTACCATTCTGGACATTTCAATTCAGCTGTATTACTAGAACATAATTAAAATAGAATTGAAAGGTAAAGTGAAACAATTGAATAAAAATAGTTGAATATAATGCTAATTATTAAATAATTACAACATAACTATGGTAAACTATTATCCCTTATTATTAACATAGGCTACAGGTTTTCATTAATGGTAAAGAATAAATAATATCGATACGTAAAAAATGATTGAGAATCAAACTGCAATCTTCTAACTTGCAAAACTCACAACATGTACACCACATTAATATAAATAAGAATTTAATCCATAATAATAGCAATCCAAAATACTTATAGTATTAGCTATATTCAATATTGGAAAGTGCATAGGCCTAAATGCTAAATTCAATCACTAACTTGTGCACTCACAATCACTGGTAGTGTTACAGACATCTGTCACTGTCACAGTGTCACAACTCAAATTAGTCACCTCAGCTTACGAAGCTGGTAATTGAATTTAAACTTAAACCGAAAGTCAAAATGAATAAAGGAAAATAATTATTGTTATTTAAGGTAAAATTAAATCATATAAGACGCGAAACTCAAACAGAAACTGAATTAAAATAGATGCATAGCTATATCAGTTATGAATATGAATATCAAGTTCAATATCAATATGAATATGATAAGAATATATCAAACTTAATTTTAATATCAAATTTAAGATTATTATGAATGATATAGATTATCAACACCAGTATGAGTATCAATAAAACATTAGACTAGACAAAGTCAAATGAAATAATCACAAGTACATAACTGATAACGGATATTATTATTAATATTAGTACTGGTGTCTGGTAGTCTGTTGGTGTTACACATATTCAGAATATCAGTATTATGATATCATTATAATTATATTTAATTTTACAATATTATTATTATAATTACACTTACAGATTAGGACTTAGGATTATCAATTGAGTTTGACAACCACAATACCAAATTCAATATGAATATCATTGTCATTAATGATTATCATTATCATTATGTCAAACTCGATTACCTAGTTCAAGGTTTTATTGATAATATATTTGTAAAAAAAACTATAATCTCACCAAGATATACTGATAGTTCAATTTGATTAAGAAATATTGAGTGCTTACAAATTACATCCACATCCACATAGCAATCGTTATTGTCATTGAAGATTGAACTCATACGCTTTTCGAACGTCACTATGTGCAGTCAGTTACGTTTCGAATTTAATTGGCTAGTTATCATGCTAACTTTGATTGGTTGATTTTTTACATGCAATATTTACCTTGTTGAAAAGTTATAAGAATAATATTTTGCTATTGTAGTCGATCATTGCTATTATTTTGATATTTTCTTGCTATGTTAGTTCATGCAAGCGTAATATTATATTGCAAAACTGCATTACCTTTGGAATGACATATTGGAGCGTCATTGGCTTTTGCTATCTTTCTCATGTAATATTCAAAAAGTACAATATGAATATTTTCCCCACACCAGAACAGGACAAAGCGGAAATAGGTAAGAAAAGAAGGCGAAAAAAGAATAATGTAAATATTTGTGATTCATGCTCGTTTTGATGCCGTTGATAATTTTATGACTTATTTATGAGCATTGTAAGGCAATTAATTGCCTCACAAATTCTGTTTTACATGAAGCCAGCTTTTTTTATAGAATATTTTGACCAATAAAAGCGAGGCATTACTTTAGCCAATGAAATTTGTAACAAAAGAAACTTTATATATCAAAACCTGCACCTTTATAAACGGCATTGAATCCACAACTGATAACTAAGGATATCGGGGATACACGAGGGTTTTCGTTCTCCACTCTTCCGCGCAGTATATTAGTGGTTACAAACAGCTAAGGTCAACAGCCGCTAACCATGGCTAGCAGTACGGTGTAGAAGGCTAATCAGATATAACACAGTGAAGTACTAGACTACGAGGTGTGACATACTCTTACATTAGGTTCACATGATGGCTGCTTACAGACACTGACAAGATGTGTTAGCATGTGATTATCAACTATAGTGATGATATTATAAATAGAAGGTAAGTGCTCACCAGTTACTATAAGAATGACAGCAACCATAGGCTAATATATTACACCTTCTTGCTATCACTATGCGTTAGTTGGCTGCAGACATCATATCACAAATGGGCTTTTCAATATAGTATTGTCACTTCATGTTTTTTCTTTTATTTTTCACTTTTATTATTTTTCATTTTACTATGTGCTAATAGCTATCACAAGTTTGGTTTGTGCTGCATAAAACTATAACCAGAAAATTTTATCTTGGAATTTATTTTCGAGTTTTAAGCTGATCATAACATATGCATAGTCAGTACTATGTTGAGTGAGTGCTATTTAGAGTTGAGAACGACTTGAAGGATAGCATGGACTCGTCATCAACCAGTTCGGTAGAGATGCGCCCCTCAATGCCGACTCTAGTTGGAATACCGATGGGAATGCCGGTGTACAACAACAATAACTACACCAGTGAGATGGTGGGAGGAACAATGGCCGAGATGGTGGGAGGAGCAATGGCCGGCATGTCCAACAGATCTGCCCACTCAGAGATTGGCTCTAAGCGTAAGAAAGGTATTATTTCTGTATTCGGAGGGAAATGCTTTCATTTCTAGTTGATGTATGGTAGAAATATACTCTTTATCTACAGTATCTACTCTATATCTACTATATACTCTATATCTACAGTATATATTCTATATCTACAATATACTCTATATATACAGTATACTCTATATATACAGCATACTCTATATCTACACAATACACTTTCATCTACAACATTGGTATAATATATAGCTACATGATTAGTATATATTATTTTATTTCTGTTAGTTCAATATATTTTCTGTAAACTTATTAATACTAAAATCATAAAATCTGTGTCCCATTTTATGTGTGTATGAATCCCCCCCCCCCCCCGTCTAATGCCCTCTTGTCTACTAACTCACACCTCAGTCTTCATTGCTGCCAAAAGCATGTCACAGTTGTGCTGCCTCAACTGTGTTTGCAGACCATTAGCTGATATTTATTTGTTTGGATGGAAATAATTGAACTTAATTTTCTAAAATCATGTAAAAAGTTTAATAAACAAAATTTCTTTTAGTGACTTTTACTGAATCATTGCAGCCAGCAGCAGCAATTATTGCTGATCCATGAGACATGTACATGGTCAGTTTCATCTTGTGTGAAGTGGTATTTCAGGAAAGGGGGGGGGGGTCAGAGAGCCTGGAGTTGAGTTGAGTATACAGTGAGGAGTGTAGCACATTCCTATAAAGCACGAATCATAAATTTAAGGTTGAGACTAGAAAGCGTTGAGTTGAGAAGTTGAGAGCTCCATTGATTGTTTGAGGCTAGGATGGGCGGCAAGGAAGGCTGCAATTTAGTGTCTGGACACTGACCTCAGTATTAATAATTCACGTGATTAGTGTTACATAACAGCAGAGACAACTGAAAGGGGTGGATTGGTGCAGTAACATGGGGGTACAGTCCTTGACATTAGCTGATTGATTATATTAAGCAGTCTTTATATTCATAGAATATATATGTGATGGGAAATTGACGGCATAGAATAAACAATATGCATGCTAGACTTCTATAATAAAAAGGTAATTCCTCATATTTAAACTAAAATATCGGCTAAACCCTGATATTGAAAGTTGCTTACAAGACTTATTTGAAATTATCCCAGTTTGAAGTTGTCACAGTAGAATAAATTAATCTAAAATAAGCACCAAGACTGTAGCCCCCCTTCTGGCTACGCCTCTGTTCTGCCGAAGGTCACTAGCCCTCTATTATAACCAGTTTTATCAGAGTCTGCAGGAGGCCTTGACCCAAGCTACGAGGGTAAAAGCATTAGAATGCCTCGTCTCTAACACTCACTAGGTCAACTATCCTTAATCCAGTCTCTGTTGTCTTACAGTAGTAGTGTGTACCCACACAGTAGCAGTGCTACTAGTATGTGTACCCACACAGTAGCACTGCTACTAGTATGTGTACCCACTGAACTGAAACTATAACCCGATTATAGTTCAATGTGTGTACCCACACAGTAGCAGTGCTACTAGTATGTGTACCCACACAGTAGCAGTGCTACTAGTATGTGTACCCACACAATAGCAGTGCTACTAGTATGTGTACCCACACAATAGCAGTGCTACTAGTATGTGTACCCACACAGTAGCAGTGCTAGTTTAGTATAATGAACATATTCCTTTTCCTCCCATAGTCTACAAACCAGAATAATTCTACAAGTAGCTCCGAGTTGGGGGTTCCAAGTTTCTATTTATGTTGTAAACTGGAGAACTGAAACTACTGCACTCCTTCACCCCCAACTTGGAGCTGCTTATAGAACCATTCTATAAACCAGACCCAGAGTTTGAAGATATGAAACCCTCAACATTCTCCAATAATATATTTTATGATTTTATTTGCTTTTTATAAAATATGAGAATTTGTTACTCCAAGACCAGTTATCCATAGATTTCCAACTCTCTCTGTTTACTACTTAGCTTGAGTTTCTACATGTCTAGAACTTCTAGAACAAACAACTTGTAAGGCTAGAATTATCTTATAGATACAGGCTTTACACAGTTATCTGTATATTGTTCCCATTTCACAACTTCTACTTTGTGTATACTCTTGCATGTAGGAGGTAATTCTGCAAGCACTCCGTACATTCCGAGCTACATGGACTTGACTAACGGCCCCGAACCTTGCGTAGTGTGCGCTGACGCTGCCACAGGATACCACTACAGATGCATGACTTGTGAGGGCTGCAAGGTTTGCCTTCTCTTGTGACAATCATTGTATACAATACACACACACTGCTCTACTTCTGCACATAATACTTTCTACTCATGATGGTTTCTGCACATAATACTTTCTGCACATGAAACTGGTATGCATTAGTCTACTTCCTTCTGCAGGGATTCTTCCGAAGAACAATCCAGAAGAGCCTGAAGTACCACTGCAAGTGGAGTGGACAGTGTGTGATAGACAAGAACACGAGGAACCAGTGTCAGCAGTGTCGCTTCAACAAGTGCATCTCCGTCGGCATGGCAACCGACTGTATGCTTTCTCATAGTTACCTTTGTCTGTCACACAACTGCATACGTCTGCAGCTGTGTGACGTCTGCAGTTGTGTGATGTTTGCACCTGTGTGACGTCTGCAGCTGTGTGACGTCTGCAGGGTTTCTAATATTATATAACTGTGTTTTTTATATACTAATATTATTTTATGACATTATTGACGCTATATTATTGTCGGTATTATTACATGGCATTGTTATTAATATTATATTGTTCTTCTTTGAAGTGGTACTAAATGAAAAGCAAAGAATTGCAAAAAGGAAGTTGATTGAAGAGAACAGAGAGAGACGGAAGAGAGATATTGAGGTGCAGTGAGATAGCCTAAATTCTTTAGAGATATTTATATGATGAAGTAACGCTACAAATTCTCCACACTTATTTTGTATAGACAACTCCTTAGTATTGAGTGCCCACTTGAACATTGCTTGAAAACCTTTCTTATGACAGAGAGGTAAATCCTTTGGTTGCTCATTAAGACATGCAACACACTATATATGAGATAATATGATGTCATATATATTATATAATATATGACACAATATGATGTCATATATTATATAATATATGAGACATTAGGATGTCATATATATTACACGGGCTGATATACTAAGCCCTGTTTCTCTACTTGTGAAGGTAGTAAAAGTAAACAACAGCCACCCAGACATCTCACAAGTTCCACTCGCTATTGGCATATCGGGAAGGGGCGTTCTCAAGCGTCCCTCAATGTCTCCAAGTGAGAGTGTCTGCAGCATGCAGTCTACCAGCAGCTCTCCCGCCTCCTCCCTCAAAGAAGTGGATCATTACCTCATCAACGCCATTGTGCAGGCGTTTGAGAAGAGCTCCGTCAAAAACAAAGACTCCACTTCCGTGAGAGAACTCATTTACTTCCTCTTTTAAATATTCATTTTCCTTAAATTGAAATTTATGCACATTTGTTTTATGTAACCTGAGCAAGATTATGTTTTATTATAATACTTCAATGTGTGTTAAGGTGCTAGGTGCTCTCTATAGTCTATAGTCTATAGTGTAGTGTATTATATACAGTATAGTATACGGAGTATAGTATATAGAGTATATAGTAGAAAGTGTATAGAGTGCATAGAATTCAGAGTATAGTATACAGAGTATATAATAGAAAGTGTATATATTGCATAGAATATAGAGTATAGTATATAGAGTATATATAGAAAGTGTATAGAGTGCATAGAATATAATAGACTATAAAGTAAATAGACATACTCTCTACTCCTCTGCAGCCACCCTTACCCTTTGACTCTGAAGATGGTAACAGCAGCAGGATGTGGCAGCAACTGGCAGAGGTCATCACTCCTTCAATAATCAAAGTAGTAGATTTTGCTAAAAATGTGCCCGGATTTGAAACAGTGAGTCAACTTTATACCTTTCTCATGTTTGCTTGTCTCTACTACTATACTATATATGAGCCAAATATTCTATGAATCTCTGGAGTTATATTCTCGCAAATACTCTCTAAATATTTAGAGTTATGTTCTCCCAGATACTATAGATATTCAGAGTTATGTTCTCCCAGATACTCTAGATATTTAGAGTTATGCTCTCCTAAGTCTTGGTTGGAATGTAGATTGACCTTAATGACCGGGTGCTGCTGCTGAGGTCATGCTGCATGGAGATCATGTGCCTCAGAGCTGCGTGCAGGTACAACAACTCCGAGCGCTCCCTCACCCTCTCCAACGGAGTCAAGCTCTACCAGGACCAGCTCCACGAGATCTCCCACCACGGCATCAGTCTGCTGCTCGCACCAATCTTCGAGTTTGCTAAAAGCATTTCTAAACTCAATTTGGATCGTAACGAAGTAGCTCTGCTTGCTGCCTTACTTCTCATGCAGACCGGTAGGTCAGCGTCTCAAGTTTGTAGGTCAGCGTCTCAAGTTTGTAGGGAAATGAAATATTATGTGTATTTTGTTGAATTTTTAAAAAATTTGGACTCGAAGTACTGCAATTATTTCTATGTTTTCTGATTTCTTTAAATACAGGGAGATATCGTTACGGTAATTAGTCAAAGTTTGTGAAATGAGCAGGGAAAATAACTCTATAGTAATTTGTCCTATAAATACAGACAACTCCAAAGTTATGTTGTTTATCAGATAGGACGGGTTTGAAGAACCCGGATGCTATTGAGAGGTTACAAGATCCAATCATTGGAGCTTTCAGTCGCTACGTCTGCGAACAGCCAGGGCCGAGTTTGAGTCGGTGGGGCACCATCTTGATTAAGGTTTGGAGCAGGAATTTATAGCTTCAGTTCTTACTTTTAGCTTCCAAAGTAATTGTTTATTAAGTGAATTATAAAACTTTTAGTTGGTTAAAATTTGATAAAAGCTGTTTAGTTTATTCAATGGTGTCTGAAATAGAAAACTGATTTAATATTTGAAACTCTCCATCTTCACACTGATGAGTGCAGAGCTGTGTTTACCAGGTAACAGATCTGCGTACTATCTCTACTCGACACGCAGAGAGAGTTCTGGCTGTGAAGCTTGACAAACCGACAGAGATACCTGCCTTTGTCGCGGAGATATTTGACGAGGGAGACAACAACCAAATGCTCATGTCTAGCCTGAGTCCCTCAGAGGAAATGCCGCCTCTGCTCACCCCCAGCGTCCTGAAACCCTCTTCAACCTCCGTCTGCTCCTCCTTCCCCTACCAGACCCCTGCCGCTCCCAGTGAACACCCAGATATAACTTCGCCTCTTCTCAGAACCCCCAACCTGGTCGCCCCAGTTGCCCCGTTCTGGTCAAATAGTAGCTTAGGGTTGAGCAGTGTCCCGCCCACCCCTAAATTCTCCTTCACATTCAATAATATTACAGAAGAACAGGCTGACGAGAATTATGTTAGCAGCAGTATGCCCAACCTACCAGCTAGTCACCTCTGACCTTAGTTGTGACCTCTGTGACCTCTGACCTCTGTGACCTCTGACCTTAGCCACCAGCTACTCTGTAACTTGGCTTCTTTCAAGATTGTTATTTCTGCTGGAAAGTCTTGTATGAAAGTAGAAATATTTTTCAATGAAATTCTAGAATATTTGATATAATATTTACTAATGGAAACAAATTATACTCTATAAACTTATATCTATACTCTTTCAGTACATCTATACTCTAACAGTATATCTATACTTGCCATGTTCTATTATTACTAGTCTTAAAAAATACATATTACAAAAATATGGCGGTACATTATAATAGATATTATAAATATATGACAGCATATTGTTATATAGATGGCTTCAAAACCAGTCTAGTATTTATATTATGCAAGCAGTAGCTATAAAATCATAAGTCATTTTCTTGTTATATATTTATTCATGTCTCACATATCCATACTGTTGGGTGTAGGAGCAACTAATGATAAACTAGTCCTAGAACAACCCGGTGATCCTAGTCAGACGTACACTAGCAATCACCTATTTCTCAGCCTATCTCTTCATAAAGCTGTAACTGGTTACAACATGTATAACTAAATATTTATTTTACACCTGTTATGTTAACCATTCAATATGTTTTTTTACAATATATTACTTAAAGCACCATATTATGTACTTTATTACTCTGCTGTGGTATGCGTTGGGATTATGATATGAATAAACAATGTTTTGGAATGATGGAAATTCCCATATTGTGTTTATCTGTGGCAACTAACAAACCATATAATATTCATTGATAAATATAAGGGTTGGCCACTGATACTGGACTATATTAGCTGGTATAGACTTAGCTCTTAACCTCTAGATCATGTAATTCACTATTCCAAGAGCACACAACTACTGAAAGTCAATATCAGACTAAATCACAAGATATAGTACAAGTAATGTACTACAACTCATAGCAAATGAGCCACTCATTTCACTTCTTCTCAACAATGGAGTAATCAACTATATAATATCCTGAGTCAGCTGCAAGCTCAACAATACATGTGAAATCTTTTTCAGCTTTCCTGATTGTTGGTAGAATATTTCGAATATATTTCATTCAACAGTGGAACTAGTGGTCATCATTTAACACATGTTGCTCAAACATTAGCATGAATATAATTGGAACTTACTACAAATACAAATGTATTCATATTGAGGTAGAAAAGAAACCTAATTGAATGAAACTTCTTGCCTTCCTATAACTGCTGCCAAGGAGTGCTGCCGCAATGACTTACTCATCATCTAGAGCACAGACACTGCGGTACTCAGATCTGTCCTCTGGAGGCAGCGCTGACGACATGCGTGCACAGTCAGCACGTGGCTACTCTGGTCACCAGAGTCCTTCAAAGAGAGTTACTATCAAGTGAGTCTACCACACTATCCCTACTAACTGCTCTACCACACTATCCCTACTAACTGCTCTACCACACTATCCCTACTAACTGCTCTACCAAACTATCCCTACTAACTGCTCTACCACACTATCCCTACTAACTGCTCTACCACACTATCCCTACTAACTGCTCTACCACACTATCCCTACTAACTGCTCTAGCATACTATCCCTACTAGCTACTCTACCACACTATCCCTACTAACTGCTCTACCACACTATCCCTACTAACTGCTCTACCACACTATCCCTACTAACTGCTCTACCACACTATCCCTACTACCTGCTCTAGCATATTATCACTACTAACTGCTCTACCACACTATCCCTACTAACTGCTCTACCACACTATCCCTACTAACTGCTCTACCACACTATCCCTACTAACTGCTCTACCACACTATCCCTACTAACTGCTCTACCACACTATCCCTACTAACTGCTCTAGCATACTATCCCTACTAGCTACTCTACCACACTATCCCTACTAACTGCTCTACCACACTATCCCTACTAACTGCTCTACCACACTATCCCTACTAACTGCTCTACCACACTATCCCTACTAGCTGCTCTACCACACTATCCCTTCCTCTATAACACAGAGATGCATGTTTGTAGTGACAGACGACAGACACACTCTGGAGATGACTCTCTATACCGACTGAGGAGCGAGAATATTTACCTGAGCAGAGAGAACGAGTTGCTGAAGGATCAACTCAGCCTGAAGGAAGAGGCACTGAGATTTCACGGTCTAACATTGATGTCTGATGTAATACACCTCTTGGATCAGCATCACATCAACTGCGACAGGCATAGAGGTAAATGCACAAAGAATGTTGCACTTGTGAAATCTACCTGTATACTTTATGAACACACTATATATAAGTATACTCTGTGAGTTTACCCTGAATGTATATTGACTGTATATTGACAGCTCCTGACCTAGCCTCAGAACCTGTGTATAAAGAGCAGCACGGATACGGAGACTTTGACTCTCGGGTAAATATTTTACAAAAAATTAAAAAAGAAAGAAAATTATATGTTTAGTATGATTGATGCCTTAAAACTATGTTCTTTATTTTGCAGTCAAGAAGTAGGAATTTCAACTCTCCTTATGAAAGAGAATTAACTGAAGATCACAAGCTACTAGCACAGATGGGTAGGGGAGACAACTCTCGTGACAGGTACACTTTTATCTTCTCAGTGACATCAGTCACATGACACGAGTGTATGCTGGTCACATGACACAGGTGTATGCTGGTCACATGACACAAGTGTATGCTGGTCACATGACATAAGTGTATGTTGGTCACATGACACAAGTGTATTCCGCAGACAAAGAGAAACCAGCCGACTCAGAAGTCCTTCCATGGACAGCACAGAGCTGGAGGACATCTTGGAGAGGAGTTGTGCCCCCAGAAAAGCTGCTCCAAAAACCAAGTCTAAACAGAAAGACTCTACCAGAGGAAACTTGCGAGCATCATCACGTGAGTAGAGCTGTGTGAGTAGCGCAGAGGGTAACACTGAAAGTAGTACTGGTAGTAGTATTGTGAGTATAGTACTGTGAGTAGTACTGGTAGTAGTACTGGTAGTAGTACTGTGAGTAGTAGGGGTAACGGGGGGGGGGGGGGGGGCACAACGGTCATAGGGGTACAAAAAGCCGGCCAAATTGTGAGAGAACTTATTGACTTAGAGTTGTGATTGTTTTTCATAAAAGGTATTGACATAAATATTCAGCCTTTGTAGTTTCAACACTTGCAGAACATACTTGTTGAAAAGGCAAGTCAAAAACTGCTTTTACCTACTTTTTGTAAAATTTTTAAGATGGTGTTAAAGCTTTAGAACTTTTTACACTCAAAGGCAACAAGCCTAGATTTTACTGATATTGTTTCCATTGCTTGTCTCTACACTGCTTAACTAGTATAACAGCAAACTCTAAAATAAATTTTCCTTGAGGCACATTTATGTTCAATTTGGCCATCAGGGGCACAATGGGCCACGCTGACTGGGGTACAATGGGCCACCTGATTATTGCACCCTGATCACTGTTATTAGTTTGTTTGCCCAAAAAGTTGGTTGAAATGTTACTAAAATCTATAGATATAGCCATTTCTGACCTTTTTGTAAATCATCAAAGACATCATGGTAAGACTACAAAACTACAAAGTGAAGTTCCCCTAATATATACATCTGGTGAGGTTAAAGCTTTGCCATTTTATACATAATACAAAATACTCTGCTGTTGCTACTAGTAGATAGTCATGATATTCATTATACATTATATCATTGAGGGAATATACATGTATTTGACCAAAATAAATTGTGATCTGCTCATTTCCTCCCCCGGCCTCTCCCTTCCGCACTTCAGCCACAAACTGGAGCCATGCACCTTAGCTACAGTTTATAGAAAAAAGTCCACTCAAAATTTTGTAGCACATGTTACTAAAGTTTTTTTTTCTAATAAAAGTTCCTCTGAAGTGAAAATAAAAAACATTTTTAGTTCTGAACGGTAATGATAATGGCACCGTAGAACCTAGTGATGTGCGTTTGATTTTGCCTTCCTCTGCTATCCGTGGTGGCACAAACTGTATACAGCTAAAACATGAATTTTGTTTTAGGTCTGAAAGAATATTTTTATTTATTTGTAATAATAAATAAATAAAGATCAAATGCAACAAAATCTGCAAAGTTTCAATATATTTGTTGTGTCCCATTGTACCCCGGTACCGGGGCACAATGGGCCGATTTTTTCGTCATGAAAATTTCATTATTCTGAAAGTTGTGAGAGAGATAGAAACAACAAACTGATACCTGTAATAGACAACAGATGCAGCATTAAGACTAGAGATTATTGAACTAGTAACTTGAAAAACAGACGAATGAGAGCGAAAAATGCAAAACTCGGCCCGCCGTTACCCCTACTGTAGGTGTAACACTGAACATATCCATCAAATGAGAAGTTTAAATTCATGTGCATATTGCAATAAATCTATAATAAATATTCTCTACTAACAGGTGCGAGGGGAAAGTCAGCATCTAGAAAACCAAAGTCAGCAAACTGCAATGTCAACAACAAGCAACAGGGACTGACTGACTGGGAGAGTGAGTCAGATGCTGAGAGTACGTACTGAGTTAATATTCTCTAGGAATTAGTACGTACTGAGTTTAGATTCTCTCGGAATTAATACGTACTGAGTTTATATTCTCTAGGAATCAGTACGTACTGAGTTTATATTCTCTAGGAATTAGTACGTACAGAGTTTATATTTTCTAGAAATCAGTACTTACTGAGTTTATATTCTCTAGGAATTAGTACGTACTGAGTTTGGTGATTCACTGAGTTTATATTATGTGTAAGCTAACCTTCTCCCCAGACAGTTATAACTGAAGGAGTATTATCACGAGTCAGCGACTGATAACTCACATGCACAGTTCTAAATCAAAATAATTTAATTCAAAGTAGCAACTGGTTCATCACTAATAAAACTCAAAATAGTAAATGGTCCAGCACTTGTATGTTCATGCATCAAAATAGAGATTGCCCATGACCCAGTAACTAGGGAGTTATTGGAGGAAATGGTGAACAGCAGACATATTACAGTGTTGTACACAGTATAAGATAATGTCTACAGAACATTATATAGTATAATATGATGACATACTTTGCCACAAACAGTACTGAGAGAATATGTTTCATGTGAACGCCTTGACTTGACTATTGTTTTATTAACTAAATTTTTAGGTCTGAATTTGAATTCTACTGACAATGCACAGTCCAATTACTTTCCACGAACGACTTCCAAGGTCAAGGAATTCTTGGCTAAATCAGACCGAGGAAAAGCGAAAGAGATGAGTCATAGAAATCTAGTGCATCATTGGAAACATTGCGAACATAGAGGACTCCATGTCGCCCCCTCAAACCCGGCAGAACTTAAACATAAAAAGCTAGTGGCAAAGGTTATTAAAATACTTTAGAACGTGGTAAAATAATTGCCCATAACTTCAGGTCTATGAATGCATAACATCAAATGTTTGAACAGCTGGGTACGGTTTTAGGAGAACAGAAGAAATTTGTTGGGTAAAGTAGATCTAAACAAGACGTACACTTTGCAGAGAGGTAGTGGGAAAACTGTGAGTGGAGTGAGCTCTATAGAAGGTGCACCTCCAAGAGTTATGTGTGCAGGTTGGTGTGGGTTTAAACATCATTATATTATGATGTATTGTGGGTAAATATAAACAAAAGATAGATATGGCATATGATTTATTTTAGGTAAATATAAACAGAAACAGCCGCCACTCAAGTGCAACAGAAGATCAGAGGCAGCGCTACCGATAAACTTTGGTGAAGCCAGACAGCCGAAGGAGCAGCAATGCTCCCCCACAAAGTCTTTCAGGGGGTTACCAGAGACACCCATGTTGGTGGAAGCCAAGGGAAGTGCTGGTGACAACGGACATCACAATCTGGACAAAATAAGTTTGCTGGAATCCAACCACCAGAGGGTGTTGGGAGAAATAGCATTCCAGCTTGACAAACGCATTCTTAGCTTTGTGCTGAACGGCAAGTTCAACAAGCAGTGCAAGTACAAGAGTTTCTACGGGTACAACGTAGTCAACCTACAACAGAATATTATCGAGAGAGAGACCGGAGAGATCAAGGAAGTGATGATAGACAGATATGCTTTTGTTATGAGGTCTCTACATTCAGCAGGCTACGTATTCCCGTACCACGCAAACTTCGCGTCTTCGCTGGTCAACAAATATGGCGTTATGAAGCAGAGCAAATCAGACGTGCAGCACGTTGTGGTCACGGTTCATGAAGAGGGCTTGCTGAGGGAACTCGTGCGAAGGTTCGCGACCGCGCAAGAGGTCAATGACATTCTTATACTACTTCAGTGTCTTGCAATGATGTCTGCTGATGATGGCATGCCTCTGTTTATTTGGTGACACATGTTTTATAATTTACACAATGAATAAAAATATTGCTATAACATCCACTAATTAAGGTTGTTTATTTCTGTATACGAGTAAAACTTTGCATGGAACATCAGCGATTGACTCCGAACAATGTATCAAATATAAAACAGAGCAAGTTTATATTTGTGATAAAAAATGATTCACCAAAAAATAAATAAAAAGTGCAAATAAAAGTGAGCTTTACTTTCAAAGTACAATAATTGAAACCGACTCGATTATTATAAATAGAACAGTAGATTATAAATAGAACAAAAGGTAGCAATACACTCACTGGGTGTACATTTAAATTCAAAACTTAACCATAAACTGATAGGCATCTTTAAATAGCTATACTTGGAAAACCCAACTTCCACTTGGTAGGAGCTAACAGCTAAAGAGGAGACAAATCCAGTAAATACTCAAATGGTTTGTTAGTTTCTACTTGTAACAACATTACTTTCAGGAAACAATTAAAACCACAAATACTTTATTGGCTAATAAAATCAGCTAATGGTTTGTTTTAGCTAAATACTACATTACTGCACATAGTAAATAGTTTCACTGTTAGTCCTACCCTGAACCTACTACTCTGAACTAACAGTTAGTAGCACTCCTAAGACGGATGTAGATTCATGTACCATGTCGCGATTTCTAGTCATTTAGCCTCAGCTCCCTCAAACTGACACAGTGTAGTCTTGGCACTGAAACACCAACAGACATGTATTAGATGCTATGCGGCTATGGTATGATGGAATAGTGCATTGTTAGAACTAGCAATTAGAAGTCTTCCTTTTATAAAATGTTCCATTATTTAGTAGTACACTTTGGTGACTTTAGGTTTATCCTAACTCGTAATTATTGAGTCAACAGGCTGTGCCCCAGGGTCTTGAGAACTGGCCTAAGGTCAGTGTCTCACAGTGACAGCTGCCAGTCAGTGTCTACACTCACATGTCAGCTAGTGTCTATACTCACCTGTCAGCTAGTGTCTACACTCACCTGTCAGCTAGTGCCTACACTCACCTGTCAGCCAGTGTCTACACTCACCTGTCAGCCAGTGCCACCTGTCAGCCAGTGCCACCTGTCAGCTAGTGCCACCTGTCAGCTAGTGTCTGCACTCACCTGTCAGCCAGTGTCTACACTCACCTTTCAGCTAGTGCCACCTGTCAGCCAATGTCTACACTCACCTGTCAGCTAGTGCCACCTGTCAGCTAGTGCCACCTTTCAGCTAGTGCCACCTGTCAGCTAGTGCCACCTGTCAGCTAGTGTCTATACTCACCTGTCACCCAGTGTCTACACTCACCTGTCACCCAGTGTCTACACTCACCTGTCACCCAGTGTCTACACTCACCTGTCACCTAGTGCCACCTGTCAGCTAGTGCCACCTGTCAGCTAGTGTCTATACTCACCTGTCAGCCAGTGTCTACACTCACTTGTCAGCTAGTGTCTACACTCACCTGTCAGCTAGTGCCTTGTCCTTCGAGTGCTCCAGCTGCTCTATGATCTTACAGACGCCTATGGACTGCAGCTTGTGTTTCCTGTCCTGGTGGCCGCTGTCGGTGCTCCATATCAGGTTGTTGACACAAATAAGGGCAGCCGTCTGCAGCTTTACGCTCGTGTGTTGCTGCCGAACATTTGAATTGAGATGAATTTATAACAAAACTACAGGTTGGAGGTACATAATACAGGGTCAGCAATTGGATATGAAATGAGCACGTGCTCTTTACACACCATCACACAGTATTATATAATACACTACAGGATACACACAGTATTATATAATACACTACAGGATACACACAGTATTATATAACACACTACAGGATACACACAATATTATATAACACACTACAGGATACACACAGTATTATATAATACACTGCAGGACACACACAGTATTATATAACACACTACAGGATACACACAGTATTATATAACACACTACAGGATACACACAGTATTATATGACACACTACAGGATACACACAGTATTATATGACACACTACAGGATACACACAGTATTATATGACACACTACAGGATACACACAGTATTATATGACACACTACATGATACACACAGTATTATATGACACACTACAGGACACACACAGTATTATATAACACACTGCAGGATACACACAGTATTATATAACACACTACAGGACACACACAGTATTATATAACACACTGCAGGATACACACAGTATTATATAACACACTACAGGACACACACAGTATTATATAACACACTACAGGATACACACAGTATTATATAATACACTACAGGATACACACAGTATTATATGACACACTACAGGATACACACAGTATTATATGACACACTACAGGATACACACAGTATTATATAACACACTACAGGACACACACAGTATTATATGACACACTACAGGATACACACAGTATTATATGACACACTACAGGATACACACAGTATTATATGACACACTACAGGATACACACAGTATTATATAACACACTACAGGATACACACCATGTAGTCTAGAACCTTCTTTAGAATGTCATCATTGTTCATTATGTAATCCTTAGAGGAGTCTCCGTCAGCTACGTTACCCAGAATGCACAGCGTCTGTAACATCCAATCACAGAGGAGTATATGACAGAGTATATACTGTACATGAAAGAGTATATGCTGTATATGACAGAGTATATTTTGTATATGACAGAGTATATACTGTATATGACAGAGTATATGCTGTATATGACAGAGTATATACTGTATATGACAGAGTATATACTGTATATGACAGAGTATATACTGTATATGACAGACTATGTGCTGTATAAATCTAAACAACAAAGTTAAATATTCTCAGATAGCCAACTGCACCTGTTCCTTAATCTCAGCAGTATGATCGCTCTCCAGTATCATCACCACAGCCTGTATGACCTGCAACACAGAACCCAGGCTATTTCACAAACTACATGGGAAAACAACTCTATTCACATGAGTTTATCATTAACCCCTCATTCACACTTACCGTACTGTAGGCCGTAACGTAAAATATCAGCCGTTTTTAATGTGTTTGGGCTGGAATTTTTTAAGTCCGCTATTAGGTACGATCTATGACGCTTCATTGGACAATTATATCCAATGAGTTAACGCAAAAGTTTTTCTGTCCAACAGGAGTCCGTCACAACATTTTTGAATTAAGCAGTGCTTGATCCTAACGTACCAAAACGCCGTACAGGAAGCTCAGACATTGTAAAAATGGCCGATATTTGCTGTTACGGCCTACGGTACAGTAAGTGTGAATGAGGGGTTAATGATATCTCTTAAAACAAATAGAATACAGTCGATAAAATATAGACGACTAAAATGTTTCAGTCGTCAAAATTTCTTTTGTTACTTTCTTGTCTCATTAGACTGACTACGCCTACAGGAGTGGCAGGTGTCATACTAGTGGAGTGACAGGTGTCATACTAGAGGAGTGACAGGTGTCATACTACAGGAGTGACAGGTGTCATACTAGTGGAGTGACAGGTGTCATACAAGAGGAGTGAAAGGTGTCATACTATAAGAGTGACAGCTGTCATACTAAGGGAGTGACAGGTGTCATACTATAAGAGTGACAGGTATCATACTAGAGGAGTGACAGGTGTCATACTAGAGGAGTGACAGGTATCATACTAAGGGCGTGACAGGTGTCATACTAGAGGAGTGACAGGTGTCATACTAGAGGAGTGACAGGTGTCATACTAGAGGAGTGACAGGTGTCATACTAAGGGAGTGACAGGTGTCATACTAAGGGCGTAACAGGTGTCATACTAAGGGTGTAACAGGTGTCATACTATATGAGTGACAGGTGTCATACTAGAGGAATGACAGGTGTCATACTAGAGGAATGACATGTGATGTCATACTAAGGGCGTGACAGGTGTCATACTAAAAGAGTGACAGGTGTCATACTGAAGGAGTGACAGGTGTCATACTAAGGGAGTGACAGGTGTCATACTAGAGGAGTGACAGGTGTCATACTACAGGAGTAACAGGTGTCATACAAGAGGAGTGCCAGGTGTCATACTAGTGGAGTGACAGGTGTCATACTAGAGGAGTGACAGGTGTCATACTAGAGGAGTGACAGGTGTCATACTGGAGGAGTGACAGGTGTCATACTGAAGGAAAGGCGGCAAGAGAGAGTACCTGTTCGCCACTCTGTCGCATGATGTCATCGATATCCCGTTTAGGCGACAGCAGGTTACGCAGAAGTCCGAGAGTTTTCATCACGATGTCTGGAATCGGGTCACGGAGGAGACAGAACAGCTGGTCACTCCCCAGCTTGGTGATGAGCTGACCTTTGACCTTCTGGTCAGCTTGGAACATCATGTTCTAGCAAAGAAGTCACATGACACATAGAACAGGCAACTTCAATCAGCTGGAAGTGAAGAGAATTTCTAACATGTTGATTGACTAACAGAACACAACACAGTCCTTTACTGCCAGTTTACATATCATATCATACCATATATCACATCATAACATATGATATATCACATTATATCATATCATAAACATATCATAAAATATCACATGTTGACTCACCATCAGACCCCAGACTGCATTCAGGCGTAGCGACGTCCTGCTGCTGAAGGTCAAGGACACGAGCAGCTCCATGGCACCAAGGTCAAGTATTTGCTACAGTGAAGTATAAACTGCACAGTTAAATAATATAATAGAAACATACCCCTTCACAGGAAGTGGGAGTGGATAGCTACCCCTTCACAAGAAGTGGGGTGGATAGTTACCCCTTCACAAGAAGTGGGGTGGATAGCTACCCCTTCACAAGAAGTGGGGTGGATAGCTACCCCTTCACTTTGCAGAAAGTGGGAGTGGATAATTACCCCTTCGCAGAAAGTGGGGGTGGATAATTACCCCTTCGCAGGAAGAGGGAGTGGATAGTTACCTCTTTACTAGGGGAGAACTCGAGGAGGAGGTTGCAGAGAGTAGAAGAAGCTACACTCATCAGTTCCTCACATTCTTCTCTTCTCAGAATCTATAGACACATATTCTATAGACACACATTCTATAGACACATATTCTATAGACACATATTCTATAGACACGTATTCTAGAGATACATATTATATAGATACATATTCTATGGACATATATTCTATAGATACATATTCTATACACATATTCTATAGACATATATTCTATAGATACATATTCTATAGACATATACTATATAGACATATATTCTATAGATACATATTCTATAGACACATATTCTATAGACACATATTCTATAGACACATATTCTATAGACGCATATTCTATAGACACATATTCTATAGACACATATTCTATAGACATATATTCTATAGATACATATTCTATAGATACATATTCTATAGACACATATTCTATAGACACATATTCTATAGACACGTACACTCATCAGAGGTTTCCACACTGCATGGTCCTGAAAGATTGTCCTCAGCTGCTGCACAGATCTGGAGAGAGAGTGGAGGCAGCGCAGTGCTGCCAGCTGCAACTCGTCTGATTGGCTGCTCAAACCTCTGCTGATTTCATCCATTATGTTATCCGTCTCGATAATCTGCAAAATAGAAGATGATCTACACAATATATTGGAATATATATATAACTGTACATGATATCATATCATCTGTATATATCATATCATCTGTATATATCATATCATCTGTATATATCATATCATCTGTATATATCATATCATCTGTATATATCATATCGCATCATCTGTATATATCTTAGCAGCATTCACTAAAGGAAATGACTCACTCGTTTGCGTATCTCTTCGTCATTGGCTGAGAGAGAGGCAAACGCGCTCAGACATGCCCGACGGAGTCGATTCTGCTGGAAGTCCTACAAGATACAACATAGATGTCTAACTACACTGTCTATTAGTATCTACACTACAATATAGATGTCTAACTACACTGTCTATTAGTATCTACACTACAACATATATATCTAACTACACTGTCTATTAGTATCTACACTACAACATAGATGTCTAACTACACTGTCTATTAGTATCTACACTACAACATAGATGTCTAACTACACTGTCTATTAGTATCTACACTACAACATAGATGTCTAACTACACTGTCTATTAGTATATACACTACAACATAGATGTCTAACTACACTGTCTATTAGTATCTACACTACAATATAGATGTCTAACTACACTGTCTATTAGTATATACACTACAACATAGATGTCTAACTACACTGTATATTAGTATCTACACTACAACATAGATGTCTAACTACACTGTCTATTAGTATCTACACTACAACATAGATGTCTAACTACACTGTCTATTAGTATCTACACTACAACATAGATGTCTAACTACACTGTCTATTAGTATCTACACTACAACATATATATCTAACTACACTGTCTATTAGTATCTACACTACAACATATATATCTAACTACACTGTCTATTAGTATCTACACTACAATATAGATGTCTAACTACACTGTCTATTAGTATCTACACTACAACATATATATCTAACTACACTGTCTATTAGTATCTACACTACAACATAGATGTCTAACTACACTGTCTATTAGTATATACACTACAACATAGATGTCTAACTACACTGTCTATTAGTATCTACACTACAATATAGATGTCTAACTACACTGTCTATTAGTATATACACTACAACATAGATGTCTAACTACACTGTATATTAGTATCTACACTACAACATAGATGTCTAACTACACTGTCTATTAGTATCTACACTACAACATATATATCTAACTACACTGTCTATTAGTATCTACACTACAACATATATATCTAACTACACTGTCTATTAGTATCTACACTACAACATAGATGTCTAACTACACTGTCTATTAGTATCTACACTACAACATAGATGTCTAACTACACTGTCTATTAGTATATATTAACATATAAACATTACACATATGTATTGATCAAGATGCAAATTTATTTCATTTTCATTCATGATTAAACTGATAGAGATTGAAAACACAATACAGTAAACAGAGGTGATAGTTTTTGTTACATAATAAATACTAATGAGTAATAAATAAATATAATAATAGCTAATGCTTTGTAAGCATTTCAGTTATGTTGAAATATTGTTCACTAGCTAACAAAGACGACAACTCTATGAAAGAGAACAAAGTTTCACTCACCTTGACAGGAGAGCCAACAGGAGTTGTCTTCACCTTGAGATAAGTAGCCAACACAGGTATGCAGTGGTCCGTGATGCTAGCCTGCTTCTGAAGGTCAACATCCAGCTCGGTAAGGTACGCTATCATCTCCGCCCCCTCCAGTCTCTCGTTGATGGACCTGTCTGCCTTACACAACGTCACCAGAGTGGGCAGCACCTGCCGTAAATATTAAACATTCATCTGTCAACTTGTGTCAGCATGTGTCCACTTGTGTCAAAATGTGTCAACTTGTGTCAAAACCAGTGACCTTTTGTATCATCAGGGAGTAACGAGATTGTCATAAAGGTATCCATGTTGAATATTATTTCCGAACAGACGGGACTAAAATACTCACGCGTAGAGTGATGCAAGGGTCGGAGCTGACAAGGGATTCTGATCTGTACATGTTTACCAGGCTACAACACAAGGGGATGACAATTCCTAAATACTGGCATTTTAACACTAAGAAGAGTAAATACTAGCAGTTTAACACTAAGAAGAGTGAATACTGACAGTTTAACACTAAGAAGAGTGAATATTAACAGTTTAACACTAAGAAGAGTGAATACTAACAGTTTAACACTAAGAAGAGTAAATACTGACAGTTTAACACTAAGAAGAGTAAATACTGACAGTTTAACACTAAGAAGAGTGAATACTAGCAGTTTAACACTAAGAAGAGTAAATACTGACAGTTTAACACTAAGAAGAGTGAATACTAGCAGTTTAACACTAAGAAGAGTAAATACTAACAGTTTAACACTAAGAAGAGTAAATACTGACAGTTTAACACTAAGAAGAGTAAATACTGACAGTTTAACACTAAGAAGAGTGAATACTAACAGTTTAACACTAAGAAGAGTGAATACTAATAGTTTAACACTAAGAAGAGTAAATACTAACAGTTTAACACTAAGAAGAGTAAATACTGACAGTTTAACACTAAGAAGAGTGAATACTAGCAGTTTAACACTAAGAAGAGTAAATACTAACAGTTTAACACTAAGAAGAGTAAATACTGACAGTTTAACACTAAGAAGAGTAAATACGAACAGTTTAACACTAAGAAGAGTGAATACTAACAGCATTTAACTTTTAACATGGATATGTCTATGTAGAAAATCAAAATGCTTTATTTTCTCATAGCTTTACACATACACCTACACACCATACTTACACTATACACTTACACTCTATACACTATATACACTTACACTATACACTTACATTACTCCCACTTACACTCTATACATTTACACGACACACATTATACACACTTACACTCTATACACTTACACTCTATACACTTACACTCTATACTTACACTATATACACACTATACACTTACATGCTGACTCACCACTTAGCAGCCAACAAGCGTGTAGACAGAGGTCTGTCCCTGTCCAAGTGACGCAGTATGGAGCGCTTGAGGTCCACCCCGTTTAGAGTAGCGGTTAGCATCTGAGTGGAGACTATTCTATTCTGATAACTGAGTCGGGTGTAGAGCTGGAGGATGGCGTGCTCCGTCTAGACAGAGAGACAGACAGACAGTACATACTATGACATCACCTAGTAGCTAGGACTGAGCAGGATTAGAGTACAGGGAGTTGTGTGCCCTACCTTGAGAATGCCGCTATATAATAGACCAGGATACAAGATCTCCACAGTACGTCTGCTGTGTAGGTAATTCTGCTGCTCCACTTTCTAAAAGAGGAAGCAACTCCCATCACAGAGGGGTGAACCTGAGGGTGTAGAGTATGTAGAGTATGTATACATCAGCTCTCAGCTACAGCACATGACTCACCTGGCAGCACTCAGCTAAGATGGTGGCGACACAGGTCTGAGAGGTGATGGAGATGTCGACTAGAGACAGCAGGTGAGGTACGGTGGCCGGGTCAGAGTAGATGAAGTCTTTAGGGCAGACGGGTGACTGAACTAAGGATCTGAGGCAACATAGACACAGTTCCACATACTTTGTGTTGGCGTATCCCAGCCCTAGGGTGAACAGAATAGACAGCATTATTCTACAATGGCATCTGAACAAAAGTCAAACTGATTGAATAAAGCAAAATCAGCCACTAGAACTATCAGTGCACATAGTTAGGCTCCACAGGAAAATAACTTCAGGTGATTGTCCAGACACAAGCCTTGGTATGAGATCACACTTTGATAGCCGCATATTTCTACCTTTAATGAGAGTTTCGATGGCGCCGGAAGACAAGATGGAGAAAACGTGTTCATCGGGTCCCTTGGAGAGACTACCCAAAACTATAACGCTATGAATTCTAACAGAATCTGTTTGCTCTTCATCATTCAGTATAGATAGAAGTCGATGGACAATTCCCTGGTTTATCAGAGACATCTTTTGCCTCTTGTTTCCTATCACTCTGTTCTTGATAGCTCTGCAATGCGAAGTGGCACTTTTATAGTAAATACATACGATACATGTGTGATTTTCAGCGATGCTTGTACTAACCATTTATAACACGCTTCTTTCTGGTCATAAAGATGTCAGCATTAAACAACTACACGAAGTAGACACTCTGCTTTTCTACAGCACAAAACTCATTTGTCTAATAAGACTTTCTAACAATAGATACAAAGTAGCAGGTGAAAGTTTCTTGTAACTCACATAACTTGTTGCAATAACTGTTCCTCAGTCTTAGCTTCTAATAAGGGTACATCAGTTGCATCCACATCCTTTAAATGAAGTTAATAAATAGACTATTCGAGCAAAAATGAACATTTTTACGACTTCAGTATAACTATAAACATAGTCTATAAGTAAACGTGTTCAAACTTTGAAGTATAACTCTATAATTTATAAATAAAAAGTGTAACTATAAGTATGAGACTGAGTCTAAATTCAAATAACAATATGAATAATATTATAAACATCTTAATATAGTTATAATTATAGTTATAATTATAGGTATGAAATTTAACATCAATATGATATCAATAAAAATATGAGTATCAGTATCAGTACGACTATGAGTATGCTAATACTACTAGCACTAGTACCAAGCCCAAACAGCAACAGTAGCTACAAGTACAACGCAAACTGAAACTGTAAATTTAAGTGTAACTCTAAGTCTAACTCTCTAAGTAAAATTCATAAATTAAGAGTAATACTAATACTAATAGTAAAACTAAATGCAATACTAAAACTAATACTAATTGTAATACACGAATAGTAATAGTAATACTAATAGTAATAGTAATACTAATAGTAAACTAAAAGTAAAAGTAAATGTGATCACTGATCAGTAATGAAGTAATCAGTAATGACAAATGAGTAATCACTGTAAGTGTAACTGTGTATGTTAAAGTGTAATGTAATACTAATAGACGATTAGAAACAGTAATACAAATACTAATATTAATGCTAAGGTCTAGTAGTAATAGTAAATGTAATGCTGTAGTGCAAGTGTAATCAGTAAATGACTAAATCACTAAAAGTAAAACTAAAAGTACAAGTATTTCAGTAAAATGAGTAATGCATTTACACATACCATTGTCATGATGATTGAAAGCAAGCAATCTGAGTAATTTTAGGGTTTAAGTTCCGATGAACTAAAAGTTAAAAGTTGAAATATATATTAATATTATTTTTAAGAGTAACTTCAAAGCCCCAAAGCAAGAAGTAATTGTAAAACCTAACTTTTTTATGTGGTTGACCTTGACATGAATGTTGTAATTCAGAGTTGTCTCTTTCAGTAGCAGTGCAAAGTGTCCTGTAATGTCAACCTGTGTATTTTGAAATCACAAAAATACATGTTTTGAATGTTTATTATTTCAAATAATTAACACAAAAATTAAAATAATTATATATAAAAAACACAAAAATAGGTTATATTATCAAGTTGATTGATTGCGGGTAAGTTAAATTAAATTATGCGTTCGCAGGTAAAAAACCTTATGATCCAGCATAGTTAAGATGTATGACTATCTGATATAGTTTACCGGACTCAATGTTCTTGAAAAAAGAAAGTCCATAAAATATACTTCGGTTATATTACTTAAACCTTATGTTTAACATTATCATTAATAATTATTATGATTTAGATTACTATTGCAGTTACTTAATATTATAGTTATTACTATTAGTAATAGTAGGCATTACTATTAGTATTACTATTAGTATTAGGTTTAGGCTAAAACTTAGGATTACCAATAGAGTATCACTATCAGTATGAGTATAGACAATAATTCACACAATATCAATTATCAATATGAATATGATTTATTATGAATATCTTGATCATCATTATCATTATGATTGAATTATGAATATCAAATTCAATATCATCATAATCTTAATGCCATATTAAATTTAATGGTAATCAAATCATTATCATTATGATTATCATTATTCATTATCAGTTATTATGGTAGTTTAAGTTTAACCTTATGATGGTCATTATGATTATCATTATGACTATGATGATAATAATACTAATACAGTAATAGTAATAGTCACACTGACTGTGGTAGTCATGGTGATGGGCGATGGCTGATGTTCATAGTCAGTGTAAGTGTGATGCTATCATACTCAATGTTATACTTATACTAATAATAATTATAACATAAATATTAAGGACTAGTGAGAAATTGCTAATCACCAATTTAATAATTGAATACTTACTATTGTGATAATGGGTAACTAAAGGTAAAAGTAACGCTAGTAGTAAATGTATTACTTATAATAAGATCAAGTTGAAGCATTAACTGTAAGTTAGTGATTGTAAGTGTAAGTAAAAACTAAATTATTAAGTTTAATGATCAAATGCAAAGTGAGTAATAAAAGTATCAATAAATAACAGTAACTTCTCTTCTCCACTCAAAGTTAATGCTATTACTTTATATTATTATATTTTTGTTTTCTCGTTTTTCCTGATGTAGTTCTTATGTGTAATTTTTTTATAATTTATTTTCGGTTACAGAGTTTTGCCTTACATTAGTATTACTTGTTTCAAACCTTTGCCGTCATTATTTTGGATTTAATAACTAATAACTATGAGTGATTACTAATGCTAGTTACTCACAGTTATGTTAGTAATTATTGGTATAAAAATATGCCAAATGATACTCACCAATTGTTATTACGCATTACTCAAATACATTTGATTTTTACACTAATTGATGCTAAGTAAGTGTATAGAGAAAACCAGTTCACAAGCAAACAAAATTTAATTGCCTAATCTCTTTCATTTATGTATCACTAAACCTAATTTGAAATGAATCTGAAGTTATTTTGGACATTTGTGCTGGCAGTGGTAATAATAATATATTTCAACAAGTAACAGTGCCGTAGTGTGGCTCAGATGTAGTACTTGAATACAGTATAATCTTTGAGTTGACATTCCAAGTATTAATCCTCTACCTCATATCAGAAACACGTTGTTTCATCATTAGTTCAGTTGAGGTACACTATAACTTATATACTGCATGACAAATACCCTGGTGTTGTTTTAAAACAATTAGTAAAGGTAGTGATCTTACAACAAATTGAGATTGCATTTATTGTATTATGGTAACTCTTTCAGGTTTTTTGCTCATCAGTTTAAACTGACATTTATATGATGCAGGTATCAGTAGATAGGCAGCGACTCTGCTGCCAGTCAGTGATGTCATCATCTGAGGACAGTGCACGCATGATGACTGCCCCTGCCCCCACCCCTGCATATCAGGATGAGAATGTAGCAAAACTACAGCAGGTAAGGGAGCCCTTCATCTCTCCTCTCTGTATCCTCTCTCTGTGTCCTCTCTCTCTCTCTGTGTCCTCTCTCTCTCTCTGTATCCTCTCTCTCTCTGTATCCTCTCTCTGTATCCTCTCTCTCTGTATCCTCTCCTCTCTGTATCCTCTCTCTCTGTATCCTCTCTCTGTATCCCCTCTCTCTGTATCCTCTCTCTGTATCCTCTCTCTCTGTATCCTCTCTCTCTGTATCCTCTCTCTCTGTATCCTCTCTCTCTGTATCCTCTCTCTCCGTATCCTCTCTCTCTCTCTGTATCCTCTCTCTCTCTGTTTCCTCTCTCTCTGTATCCTCTCTTTCTGTACCCTCTCTCTGTATCCTCTCTCTCTGTATCCTCTCTCTGTATCCTCTCTCTGTATCCTCTCTCTGTATCCTCTCTCTCTGTATCCTCTCTCTCTCTGTATCCTCTCTCTCTGTATCCTCTCTCTCTCTGTATCCTCTCTCTCTCTGTTTCCTCTCTCTCTGTATCCTCTCTCTCTCTGTATCCCCCCCTCTACACTCTCTATTCCATGTTGCAGGCTATACACACAATGGAACAGCGTGGAATGCACAACGACTCCAGATACCAGCAGCTGATGGCCCTGGCCCAGCAACAGGGAATCTCCACCACCCAACCTGGTGGTCCGCAGCAGCCGAACATGCCCCCGTCCAGCCAGCCCAGTGGCTATCACGGAGCCATGCAGGGTCAGGGCGGCTGGCACAACGTCCCTCCCTCCCAGATGCAAGGGGCTCAGCACCCTACCTCTGGTCAGATGATGGGTGCTGCCGGAGGTCAATCTCCCCACCCCATGATGCCTCAGCAGCACCCCATGATGAGAGGACCCCAGTCCTCCTCTGGTCTCCAGGGCAACCACATGCCCTACCCCGGACCACCGAGGATGTCCACCGCACCCGGCCACATGCAGCAGAGCTACCAGTCGGGACCCGCTGCCGGGCAGCATATGATGATGCCGAGTCAGCAGACCCCTCACATGATGCCCGGCAGCCAGTATGGCATGATGCCACCCCAGCAGGGGTCTCACCCCTCCCCTCTTCACCCCAACCAAGGAGCTAACTCCACACAGCAGCCCCAGCCTGCCTCTGCTGCTACTCAGTCTACGCTGATGCCACCAGGAGGGGCGGCCAGCAACCAGACCCCGCCCTACCAGCAGCCCATGAGCTCAGGCGCAGTGCCACAGCAGCAGCAGCAGCAGCAGCAAGGCATGTATAGTCAGCCTCAGCAGAGCTTCCCTCCTGGTCACCCTATGGGGGGTGGTCCTCCCCTCCCTAATCAGCAAGTCCCAGGTACTTAGGCTAAGTATAATACTGTGTATAACATATACTGTGTAATAGTAAGTATATATATAATACAGTGTATAACATATACTGTGTAATAGTAAGTATATATATAATACAGTGTATAACATATACTGTGTAATAGTAAGTATGTATAATACAGTGTATAACATATACTGTGTAATAGTAAGTATATATAATACAGTGTATAACATATACTGTGTAATAGTAAGTATGTATAATACAGTGTATAACATATACTGTGTAATAGTAAGTATATATAATACAGTGTATAACATATACTGTGTAATAGTAAGTATGTATAATACTGTGTATAACATATACTGTGTAATAGTAAGTATATATATTACTGTGTATAACATATACTGTGTAATAGTAAGTATGTATAATACAGTGTATAACATATACTGTGGTATATATCAGCAGGTGGACAGCCGCGACCAGCTTTTCTCGGATCACCAGCCATACCACCAGGGGGCGCTGCAGGAGGACCTGCTGACGGCAGTCAGGTGACTCAGCAGCCGCTGCCTGACTCCGCCTCCTGTGAGTTATTCTCTACTATAGTGATGACAACTCCCTACTACTCAGTATATTCTCTACTATAGTGATGACAACTCCCTACTACTCAGTATATTATCTACTATAGTGATGACAACTCCCTACTACTCAGTATATTATCTACTATAGTGATGACAACTCCCTACTACTCAGTATATTCTCTACTATAGTGATGACAACTCCCTACTACTCAGTATATTATCTACTATAGTGATGACAACTCCCTACTACTCAGTATATTCTCTACTATAGTGATGACAACTCCCTACTACTCAGTATATTCTCTACTATAGTGATGACAACTCCCTACTACTCAGTATATTCTCTACTATAGTGATGACAACTCCCTACTACTCAGTATATTCTCTACTATAGTGATGACAACTCCCTACTACTCAGTATATTCTCTACTATAGTGATGACAACTCCCTACTACTCAGTATATTATCTACTATAGTGATGACAACTCCCTACTACTCAGTATATTCTCTACTATAGTGATGACAACTCCCTACTACTCAGTATATTATCTACTATAGTGATGACAACTCCCTACTACTCAGTATATTCTCTACTATAGTGATGACAACTCCCTACTACTCAGTATATTCTCTACTATAGTGATGACAACTCCCTACTACTCAGTATATTCTCTACTGTAGTGATGACAACTCCCTACTACTCAGTATATTCTCTACTATAGTGATGACAACTCCCTATTACTCAGTATATTCTCTACTATAGTGAAGACAACTCCCTACTACTCAGTATATTCTCTACTATAGTGATGACAACTCCCTACTACTCAGTATATTCTCTACTATAGTGATGACAACTCCCTACTACTCAGTATATTCTCTACTATAGTGATGACAACTCCCTACTACTCAGTATATTCTCTACTATAGTGATGACAACTCCCTACTACTCAGTATATTCTCTACTATAGTGATGACAACTCCCTACTACTCAGTATATTCTCTACTATAGTGATGACAACTCCCTACTACTCAGTATATTCTCTACTATAGTGATGACAACTCCCTACTACTCAGTATATTCTCTACTATAGTGATGACAACTCCCTACTACTCAGTATATTCTCTACTATAGTGATGACAACTCTCTACTACTCAGTATATTCTCCACTATAGTGATGACAACTCCCTATTACTCAGTATATTCTCTACTATAGTGATGACAACTCCCTACTACTCAGTATATTCTCTACTGTAGTGTCAGGAGACAACAAAGCTATGAGTCATCAACAGCTGCAGCAGCTGAGGGCGCAGATCATGGCATACAAGTTGATATCCAGAGGCCAGCCGGTCAACGACACACTAATGATGGCCGTGCAAGGCAAACTCCAGCGTCAGTATCACCCTATATCATACTATATCGTACTGTATCATACTATATCATACTATATCACCCTATATCATACTATATCGTACTATATCATACTATATCACCCTATATCATACTATATCGTACTATATCATACTATATCATACTGTATCATACTATATCGTACTGTATCATACTATATCGTACTGTATCGTACTGTATCATACTATATCGTACTGTATCATACTGTATCATACGGTATCACCCAATATCATACTATATCGTACTGTATCATACTATATCGTACTATATCACACTAGTAGTTAGTGTCTAGTAACTCATGCTATGGTTTGCTCAGTCATGACTATTTCCATTCTTTGTTGTAGAAATGAAGAGTCAAGTCTCCCCCAGATCTCAGTCTATTATGCAGGCAAAAGCCAACAGGTTAGCCCCAGTTCCCAAACCCCCTGGCATTGACCCTGCAGATCTCATCCAAGAGCGTGAGAACAGGTAGTCACACTATTTATATTAGAGATTCTCTCTCTCTCTCTCTCTGTCATGTGACATACTCTCTGTGTTTGTCATGTGACATACTCTCTGTGTCATGTGACATACTCTCTCTGTGTCATGTGACATACTCTCTCTGTGTCATGTGACATACTCTCTGTGTCATGTGACATACTCTCTGTGTCATGTGACATACTCTCTGTGTAATTTAGATTAGCCAATAGAATACAGCTGAGACTGAAAGCCTTGGAGAACCTCCCATCAAACCTTCCCCAAGATTTGCAGACTAAGGCTACAATTGAGCTGAAGGCCCTGAGGCTACTTGACTTCCAGAGAAAGGTAATGCAACTCCTAAGTTATGCTGACTGTTCAGTGTATAGACTGTGTATGGACTCTATATAAACTGTATGTAGACTGAGAGAGTATAGACTGAGAGAGTGTAGACTGAGAGAGTGTAGACTGAGAGTATAGACTGAGAGAGTATAGACTGAGAGTGTAGACTGAGAGTGTATAGACTGAGAGAGTGTAGACTGAGAGAGTATAGACTGAGAGAGTATAGACTGAGAGTGTATAGACTGAGAGAGTATAGACTGAGAGAGTATAGACTGAGAGAGTAGACTGAGAGAGTATAGACTGAGGGAGTATAGACTGAGAGAGTATAGACTGAGAGGGTATAGACTGAGAGTGTAGACTGAGAGTGTAGACTGAGAGAGTAGCTCTGTGTTACAGCTGAGGGGGGAGATCGTGAGACAAATGAAGAAGGACACGACTCTGGAGACGTCGCTGCTGGTGCCGGCCTACAAGAGGGTGAAGAGACAGACCCTGAGAGAGGCGAGGGTGACGGAGAAGTTGGAGAAGCAGCAGAAGATCGAGCAGGAGAGGAAGCGACGGCAGCGACATCAGGAGTACCTGGCAGCGGTGCTCCACCACTACAAGGAGTTCAAGGACTTCCACCGGAACAACCAGGGCAAGACGAGTCGACTGACAAAGGCGGTGATCACGTGGCACGCCAACAGCGAGAGGGAGCAGAAGAAGGAGCAGGAGAGGATCGAGAAGGAGAGAATGCGGCGTCTCATGGTGAGTTGTTTACTCTGTTGTCTGTATGTGACCTTGACACCTCTAGTCTGTATGTGACCTTGACACCTCTAGTCTGTATGTGACCTTGACCTGACTTGACCTTGACACGTGCTGTCTCCAGGCGGAGGATGAGGAAGGCTACAGGAAGCTGATTGACCAGAAGAAGGACAAACGTCTGGCGTACCTCCTCTCACAGACAGACGAGTTCATTTCCAGTCTCACCACTCTGGTGCAGGAGCACAAGGCAGAGACTAAGAAGAAACAGCGCAAGAAGAGGGGGGAGCCCACCGACCAGCCCGACCTCCGGGTGAGTGGATCTCAGTCTTGTCTGCTGATGGAACTAGTTGAGTTTAAACTGTGTTCTCTGAGTCGTCCATCACTTGCACCAGTAATGTGTTAGATAGTTCTCTACGTCTGCTAGGCGCATGCAGTACGTCTGAGAAGTATCTGTTGTGATGCATTGTGGGATGTTACATGCAGGTGGCGGTGGTGAATACGGAGACGGGACAGAAGCTGGTCGGGGAGGACGCACCCCTCGCTAGTCAGCTGGAGGCGTGGCTAGAGGCTCACCCAGGCTATGAGGTGGCCACTCAGGAGGAGTCGGGAGACGAGGATAATGATGAGGTAACTCCCACATTCTCTACACACAATGACTAATACTAATACTAATACTAATACAGTGATGACACGAATATCTTCTCTTTCTCTGTTAGAAAGAAGATAAAAAGGATGAGAAGATTGATCCAGAAGAAAATCCTGATGCCATCATTGAGAAGTAAGATATGAGTCTCACAAGTATAGCATTGTCTACTATAGCGTAGAATGTAGAGTATAGCATATTTACTATAGTTTATAATATAGAGTATAGCATTGTCTACTATAGTGTAGAATACAGAGTACAATATAGAATATAGTGTAGAATATACAGTATAGCATATTCACTATAGTTTAGAATATAGAGTATAGCATGTATACTATAGTGTAGAATATAGAGTACAATATAGAATATAGTGTGGAATATAGGGTACAGAGGGTGGAGTGTATTTGTAGAGCCAAGTCTAAGCATGATGATGATGACTACAAGGTAACCAACCTGGTGGGAGGTGAAGAGGCCAACTACTACATGCAGGCTCACTCTATCAGGGAGGTCGTCACCGAGCAGGCCTCCATCCTGGTCAACGGCAAACTCAAGGAGTACCAAGTGAGTCACTGTTACCAGCTAACACTCTGTACACTTATTCCTACTCTCTGTAACTTCAGTATTGCATGGTAGCATTTGCTCTGTTGGGTGAGTCCTTATTCACACATGTCAGTCATGTCAGTGTGTGTACAGTGACACATCATGTCAGTATGTGTTTACTGTGTGACAGATCAAAGGTCTCCAGTGGCTTGTGTCACTGTGGAATAACAACCTTAATGGTATTCTGGCCGATGAGATGGGACTGGGTAAGACTATACAGACCATAGGCCTAATAACCTACCTCATGGAGAAGAAGAGGGTGAACGGCCCGTTCCTCATCATCGTACCTCTGTCGTAAGTCTCTCCGCTACTCCACACATCACTTGCCTTCTCTTCAGGCTCTCAACTAGCTGATAGCTTTTATTTCCTGTAAACATATCTTGTTACTACTGATACTCTATTAGAGCAGATATAGCCTCATAGTAACTGTAAACACACCCCTCTGAGAAACATATAGACTGTGCTCCATCAGAGACTGTATATACCTCACCCCATACTGTTATCACTTTCCCACAGAACTCTAGCTAACTGGGTGCTGGAGTTTGAGAAGTGGGCGCCGGCGGTTGTCAAGTTTGCCTACAAAGGATCTCCTAACAACCGGCGGGAGATTCAGGCTCAGATGAGAGGCACCAAGTTCAACGTGCTGGTCACCACCTACGAGTACGTCATCAAGGACAAGAACATCCTGGCCAAGGTAAGTGTCTAGACGTGTTAGGAAAACAAGGTAGGTGTCTAGACCTGTTAGGAAGACAAGATACGTGTCTAGACGTGTTAGGAAGACAAGGTACGTGTCTAGACCTGTTAGGAAGTGTCTCGTGTGGCCACACTCTGGAAATGCCGTAACATGTATAATACGTGGAGTTGACAGTAGAGCCAGTGTTGTGGTTTCTTTTCTCCTTCACAATACTTGTGTCTTGTGTGATAACTCTGCAAGTTGTATAAGTGTGACTAACTGCTGCTGTAACCCCAACTCTCTCATCTGCGTGTAGATCAGGTGGAGGCTGATGGTGATAGACGAAGGCCACCGCATGAAGAACCACCACTGCAAGCTCACCCAGACCCTCAACCAGTTCTACATCGCGCCACACCGCGTCCTGCTCACCGGGACTCCTCTACAGAACAAGCTGCCGGAGTTGTGGGCTCTACTCAACTTCCTGCTGCCCAGCATCTTCAAATCTGTCACCACCTTTGAGCAGTGGTTCAACGCTCCCTTTGCTCTCACTGGCGAGAAGGTAAGAAACACAGCTTAGAGAAGAAATACAGGTGTACTAATATATTATATCGTATTACTGATATATCATATCATATTACTGACAGGTGGAATTGAACCAGGAAGAGACGCTGCTGATCATACGTCGTCTCCACAAAGTGCTCCGCCCCTTCCTGCTGCGCCGTCTGAAGAAGGAGGTGGAGTCTCAGCTGCCGGACAAGGTGGAGTACGTCGTCAAGTGTGACATGTCCACTCTGCAGAAGGTGCTCTACCAGCACATGAAGAAGAGGGGAATACTCCTAACTGACGGCTCTGAGAAGGGAAAACAGGTGAGCATCTCTCCTTGTACCGCCTCTCCTTGTACCGCCTCTCCTTGTACCACCTCTCAGTCACATCTTATACCTGCCGGAGATTGTTCCAGCTGTCAAATATCCTCTAGTGAAGCAAGGGGTCGGCTGCTATAAGATCCTCTAAGTATTTGTGTTGTTCTGCAGGGGAGGGGAGGTACAAAGGCGCTGCTAAACACCATCATGCAGCTGAGGAAACTGGCTAACCATCCTCTGCTTTTCGCTCACATTGAAGAGGCTTTGGCTGAGCACAAGGGACTGGCTAATGGTGTGATACAAGGGTAGGTAGTGGTAACAGTGTGGTAGGTAGTAGTAACACTGTGTTAGGTAGTGGTAACAGTGTGGTGGGTAGTGGTAACACTGTGGTGGGTAGTAGTAACAATATGGTGGTTGTACTCGCAGGGCTGACTTGTATCGTACGTCCGGCAAGTTTGAGCTGCTGGACAGAATTCTACCAAAGTTGAAGGCCACAGGTCACCGAGTGCTTCTTTTCTGTCAGATGACAGCCGTTATGACCATCCTGGAGGATTACTTTAACTACAGAGGTGCGTAATACTCTCTGTATACTCTTTATGCTCTACTCTGTATACTCTGTATACTCTACTCTGTATACTCTGTATACTCTGTGTACTCTGTGTACTCTGTGTACTCTGTGTACTCTGTATACTCTGTATACTCTGTATACTCTGTATACTCTACTCTGTATACTCTGTATACTCTGTATACTCTGTATACTCTGTATACTCTGTATACTCTGTATACTCTGTATACTCTGTATACTCTGTATACTCTGTATACTCTGTATACTCTGTATACTCTGTATACTCTGTATACTCTGTATACTCTGTATACTCTCCTCTGTATACTCTGTATACTCTGTATACTCTGTATACTCTGTGTACTCTGTATACTCTGTATACTCTGTATACTATACTCTGTATACTCTGTGTACTCTGTATACTCTGTATACTCTGTATACTCTGTATACTCTGTATACTCTGTATACTCTGTATACTCTGTGTACTCTGTGTACTCTGTGTACTCTGTATACTCTGTGTACTCTGTATACTCTGTATACTCTGTATACTCACTACTCTGTATACTCACTACTCTGTATACTCTGTATACTCTGTACACTCTGTATACTCTGTACACTCTGTACACTCTGTACACTCTGTACACTCTGTTTACTCTGTATACTCTGTATACTCTGTATACTCTGTATACTCTACTCTGTACACTCTGTACACTCTGTATACTCTACTCTGTATACTCTGTGTACTCTGTATACTCTGTATACTCTGTATACTCTGTATACTCTGTATACTCTGTATACTCTGTATACTCTGTATACTCTACTCTGTACACTCTGTATACTCTGTATACTCTGCATACTCTGTATACCCAGGTTATGGCTATTTACGTCTGGATGGATCTACCAAGGCTGATGACAGAGGATTACTCTTAGCTCAGTACAATGCCAAGGACTCTGAATATTTTATCTTCCTCCTGAGTACAAGAGCTGGAGGTCTCGGCCTGAATCTCCAGTCAGCTGACACTGTCATTATATACGACTCGGACTGGAACCCCCACCAGGTGGGTGCAGCATGTGTTGAGTCGACTGACTGAGAGAGTGAGTGACTGTAAGAGAGTGACTGAGAGAGTGTGACTGAGAGAGAGTGAGTGACTAAGAGAGAGAGTGAGACTGACTGAGAGAGTGAGACTGACTGAGAGAGTGACTGAGAGAGTGAGTGACTGAGAGAGAGTGACTGAGAGTGAGTGACTGAGAGAGAGTGAGTGACTAAGAGAGAGAGAGTGAGACTGACTGAGAGAGTGAGACTGACTGAGAGAGTGACTGAGAGAGTGAGTGACTGAGAGAGAGTGACTGAGAGTGAGTGACTGAGAGAGAGTGAGTGGCTAAGAGAGAGAGAGTGAGACTGACTGAGAGAGTGAGACTGACTGAGAGAGTGACTGAGAGAGTGAGTGACTGAGAGAGAGTGACTGAGAGTGAGTGACTGAGAGAGAGTGACTGAGAGTGAGTGACTGAGAGAGTGTGACTGAGAGAAAGAGTGAGTGACTAAGAGAGAGAGAGAGTGACTGAGAGAGAGTGACTGAGAGAGAGAGTGACTGAAGTCAGTGTACTGCCACATGTTGATAAACCTAACCAACTCTCTTCATAACCTCAGGACCAGCAAGCTCAGGACAGAGCCCATCGTATCGGACAGAAGAATGAGGTGAGAGTTCTGAGGCTGCTGACTGTTGGCACCGTAGAGGAGAGGATACTAGCTGCCGCTCGGTGAGTGCTGCCTCTGTGTGTAGAGCTCAGTGTAGACTGTGTGTAGAGCTCAGTGTAGACTGTGTGTAGAGCTCAGTGTAGACTGTGTGTAGAGCTCAGTGTAGACTGTGTGTAGAGCTCAGTGTAGACTGTGTGTAGAGCTCAGTGTAGACTGTGTGTAGAGCTCAGTGTAGACTGTGTGTAGAGCTCAGTGTAGACTGTGTGTAGAGCTCAGTGTAGACTGTGTGTAGAGGTCGTGTCGTGTAGAGTATTGATTCTTCCCAGGTACAAGCTGAATGTCGACGAGAAAGTCATCCAGGCTGGAAAGTTTGACATGAAGACGTCTGCTTCTGAGAGAAGACAACTCCTGCAGGCTATTCTCACTCAGAATGAGAATGACGAGGCAGATGTGAGACTTTCTTATCTCTCTCTCTCTCTCTCTCTCTTTGCTCTGTGGATATATAAATAGTATATAGTACAGTGTATATAGTATAGTATATATAGCATAATATATAGTATATTATAGCAATAGTATATACTAGATAGTATATATAGTAAATAGTAAATAGTATATATAGTAAATAGTATATATAGTAAATAGTATATAGTATAGCAATAGTATATACCAGATAGTATATATAGTAAATAGTAAATAGTATATAGTATATAGTATAGTATAGCAATAGTACATACCAGATATATGATCGTAAGGTCATATCTCACCAGGACGAGGACGAGGTACCGGATGACGAGACCATCAACCAGATGTTGGCCCGCACTGAGGAGGAGTTTGAGGCTATGCAGGGCATGGACCTGGAGAGGAGAAGGGTGGAGGCGCGGGAGGTGAAGAGACTGCCCCGACTTATAGAGGAGAGCGAGCTGCCTCAGTGGCTGGTCAAAAACGAGGAGGAGGTAACTTCTACGGTGTCTCTTCTGTTATATTATATGTGCTGCCGTGAGTCATGAGTGTGGCGCTGCCTCACCAAGTGTGCTCTGCAATGCAGGTGGAGCGGCTGGCATTTGAAGAGGAAGAAGACAAGATCTTTGGTAGAGGAAGTCGGCAGCGAAAGGAAATAGATTACTCAGATCAGCTGACTGACAGGGAGTTTATGGAGGTGAGACTCTGTAGTATACTGTGTGACACTCTGTAGTATATTGTGTGACACTCTGTAGTTTACTGTGTGACACTCTGTAGTTTACTATGTGACACTCTGTAGTATACTGTGTGACACTCTGTAGTATACTGTGTGACACTCTGTAGTATACTGTGTGACACTTTGTAGTATACTCTGTGACACTCTGTAGTATACTCTGTGACACTCTGTAGTATACTGTGTGACACTCTGTAGTATACTGTGTGACACTCTGTAGTATACTGTGTGACACTCTGTAGTATACTGTGTGACACTCTGTAGTATACTGTGTGACACTCTGTAGTATACTCTGTGACACTCTGTAGTATACTGTGTGACACTCTGTAGTATACTCTGTGACACTCTGTAGTATACTGTGTGACACTTTGTAGTATACTCTGTGACACTCTGTTGTATACTGTGTGACACTCTGTAGTATACTGTGTGACACTCTGTAGTATACTGTGTGACACTCTGTAGTATACTGTGTGACACTCTGTAGTATACTGTGTGACACTCTGTAGTATACTCTGTGACACTCTGTAGTATACTGTGTGACACTCTGTAGTATACTCTGTGACACTCTGTAGTATACTGTGTGACACTTTGTAGTATACTCTGTGACACTCTGTTGTATACTGTGTGACACTCTGTAGTATACTGTGTGACACTCTGTAGTATACTGTGTGACACTCTGTAGTATACTGTGTGACACTCTGTAGTATACTCTGTGACAGGCCATAGAGGAAGGAGGTCTGGAAGAGTATGATGACCAGAGGAGGAGAAAAGCCGGGAAGCTGAAGCTAGAGGAGGCCTTTGACACACCCCCCGGCACACCCGGCGGGGGTGGAGACAAGAAGAAGAGACCCCGTAACGCTACTCAACTGGACAAGAACGTGCCAAACCCACCCGAGCTCACCAAACAGTTCAAGAAACTGCTGCACACTGTCCTACAACACGAGGACAGGTCGGTAACCTTCACCTTGTCTGTCAGCTGTTTGCCTTCACTGTGTCTGTCAGCTGTTAGCTACTTGTACAGACTATGGTATCATGTATAGCCTGGGGTCTCATGATGGTCTGGTGTTTCAGTGAGGGACGGGTGCTGAGTGAACCTTTCTACCAGCTGCCCAGCAAAAGAGAACTGCCAGACTACTACGAGGTGATCAGAAAGCCGATGGACTTCAAGAAGATCAGGAAGAATGTGAAGATCAACAAGTACCGCTGCCTGGATGACATAGACGCTGACATGACTCTGCTGTGTAAGAACGCTCAGGCGTACAACATGGAGGGCTCACTGGTGCGTGACTTTACATATCTCTCTCCTCTCTCCTCTCTCTCCTGAGATATGCTGTGTGCACATAATGTGGTGATGTCATCAATACTTGTAGTACTTCCTGTACTCACGGCTGCCATATTGTCTGCCTCTAGATCTTTGAAGACTCCATCAAACTGCAGTCCATATGGACCAACGCCAGAGAGCAGCTGGAGAAGGGAGAGCTCGCCACTCCGGAACATTCTAGTGAAGACGAAGAGGAGGAGAAGTCGGCCCCCGTCAAACCCCAGTCCTCAAAGTCGTCCTCCAAGAAAAAGAAGTCCAAGAAAGATGGAGAGAGTGAACGTGAGTGCCTGTGCCATACAGACACGCTGTGACACACACTGTACTGTGCAGACACGCTGTGACACACACTGTACTCTACAGACATGCTGTGACACACACTGTACTCTACAGACATGCTGTGACACACACTGTACTATACAGACATACTGTGACACACACTGTACTATACAGACATGCTGTGACACACACTGTACTCTACAGACATGCTGTGACACACACTGTACTCTACAGACATGCTGTGACACACACTGTACTCTACAGACATGCTGTGACACACACTGTACTATACAGACATGCTGTGACACACACTGTACTATACAGACATGCTGTGACACACACTGTACTGTACAGACATGCTGTGACACACACTCTACTGTACAGACATGCTGTGACACACACTGTACTGTACAGACATGCTGTGACACACACTGTACTATACAGACATGCTGTGACACACACTGTACTATACAGACATGCTGTGACACACACTGTACTCTACAGACATGCTGTGACACACACTGTACTATACAGACATGCTGTGACACACACTGTACTATACAGACATGCTGTGACACACACTGTACTGTACAGACACACACACTGTACTCTACAGATAGTAATATTTCAGGCAACAGCAAGAAGCCAGGCAGACCCCGCAAGCAGAAGGTGCTGATAGAGTCAGACGAGGAGGAAGAAGGAGGGCAGCAGCCGTCTGGTCAGACCTACACATCTCTGGAAGCTGCCGACAACGCTGCCGAGGCGACACCAATGGATTATGAAGCAGCGCCTCCTTTGGCTGTGCCTTTCTCTGAGACAGCACAACCTCCACTAGACGCAGTAGCTGAGGTATACCATGGTGTATATACCATACAGTATACAGTATACAGTATACAGTATATAGTATAATAATGTATACTCACTGAATATTTGTGCTAGAATTCTCCTCCATATTTGCTCTGATGGAATTCTTAGTCTAACTCATTCTGATATACTTTACAGGGCAGCAGCTTGTACCCGCAAGCTGAGCCTATGGACCAGTGAGGCTATGCCAAGGTCGTCTTGTATATAAAAGGGTTTTGTATTCTGCTAGCGTCACCGAAGGCAGCAATGTGTAGCGGCAGCTGTTGGAGTTGTCCTCTATGATTATATATATAATTTCTCACTGTTGTATATGTTATGCTTCAATCACTCTGATGTTTAGTAATTACTTACATATTTTAGTTAGTCTTTCTCTATTCTATTATTATATTATATTGTTACACCGTACTGTAGCCTTATTTTCTCTCTCCTTCCTATACACATATATCTACTCTGTGTCGCTATTTTCTATTGTATTATATTGTGTAGTCATCATAATACAGTTATTCCAGCATCAAACACAACTCTCTTCGTCATTTACTAAGTTCATGTGAAAGTTGAAATACAAGTAATGGGACTAGAATACAATAGGCTAATGTAGAAAAGTTAACATTGTATATGCATCTTAGTCTCAGTTCTACACTGCATTATTGTTCATAAAATTGTACTATCTTGGAGCGGGAAGGCTGTAACAAAGTGACATCACACTTAATAAGATGACCTGCTAGAACTCATGCTAGTCAAACCTGTATTTCTAGAAGTTTGCTAGAAGCAGCATCGAGTTGGTAGTCACTGGGCATTGGCTAAGGAATTCAATTCGAGGGCGTTGAGTTGGGACTATGTGTATGCAAAATACTGTACTCAGTCACCCCTAACTTGGTGCTGCTTCTAGCAATATTCGTAGTTTTTTGTGCACCTTTCCGAATCATAGTCCATGAAGTGGCCACTCATTTTTGATGGAGATAGCTATAAAGACTTGGGATTGTCTGCGTGTATAATTCGTGTTACAAATTCAAATTGCATATAGTTATTATTATCGCTGGTCTGTTGTACATCTGTTGACATTCATCACCAGTAAACATTGTCAACTACAAATTTTTGGCTGGTTGATGACCAAATGTTATCTTTAAACTAGAACGTTGACCGATCATAGTATCAAAAAGCATACTTCACTAGAATAATTAATATGATTATTCCGTATGTGAACATCTATCGGCATTATCAAAAGCGCAAGGTCATTTATCTTTGCGGAAACTAGTCACATGATCATAACAACACTTTCTTTCGCACAGTCGTAGTATTTACAATTACTGGTACGTACCGAGAAATGTGTTCAACAGAAGAAGACATCATGGAGAGAAGCCACTTACTTTCTAAGTCGTAGTAAGAAGGTAATGAAGCAAGTTTATATGATATACTTAAAGTTAATACTAATAATACATAACGTATGCTGGTGGTATAGAATATCTCAACTCACTCATTCAGTCATTCGCAGTGATTTCATTTGAATTCACTTCGTCTGTAGGTAGTTATTAATAAGTATAATTATAAATATAACAACAACATAAATATAAGTATAACAGTTCAAAAACTAAAAATAAGTTTAATATTATCTCTAACTGACTAGTAGTGCCAGTGGTAAGTCATTAGTCAAAAAATAATGTCTAGGAGTAGCAATTCAATGTAAAGCTGTTGGTGGCAAAATTAAAATACTAATCGTCACTGCTAGTGGAAGCTACAGACGTCTTCGCATATCGATATCGATTACAGACGTCTGCTGGAACAGGCTGTTGTGAGAAAGGATTTTTATTTTACAGTATTTACAGCATAATGATAATTATACCTCTCAACTAAAATTTTCGTTTTGTTGCTTGTAGATGTTTCTGTTATGACTTAACAACAGAGAAGTGCAGAATAATAGGCCATCACAATTGTTCATTGCTATGTGCAAAGTGTATGGAGCTATTATTCACAGTTGATAGTTACTCTCTACTAATACTATACAGTAAGTCAAAATGATTATTAATTGGTTTATTTTTTATAGATTATGTAACTAAACAGTAAATCAAAGTTATTTGTAATATCATACTCTATTATTAATAATATTATACATAACTTGGAATTAATTTAGAGCATACCTATATAAACATATTGCATAACATTTGAAATAAGTTGACATTTATGTTGCATTGTTTTAAACTGCCAATGTAAATTTGATAAACTCATGTACTTATGCCAACCACTCAAATAATAATTTGTATGGTATTTAAATTTTGTGACAAGAGCTCATGTATTATCTAGTAGATCGTTTAGATTAGTTGGTTTAGTTTAACTGACTGACCTGGTTGTTACAGGAAAGAAAAAGGCTAGTAAATACAACTACAGCTCTAACCAGTGAACACACAATGAGTCAAAGTGAGTTAATTTAGCAAATCATATAAATCCATATACTGTAACTAGTAACTGAACAGCAGATCAAATTAACTCTGTAGCGGACTGTGCAAAAAGTTAGTAAATATAAATACCGAGTGAGTTTCAATGGTAAGTTTCATAGTAACCAAAGTTTCTGTCATCTCACAGCTACAGTACATCTTCTGTTTATAGAATAGTGAACAGTTTGTGGTGTGAGTTAATGTTGTAAACAGAGGTGAAGGACAAGTTGATATTCATGTCCTTCTTCCATTCAACTAGTCAGGTTCTCAGAGAGATAGAGGAGCTGAGTCTAGGATTATGCCAAGTCTTGTAAGTATTTATAAACTGGTGAATATTTTATAGAGAAGTACAGGGTGTGGTTCAACACATCCAGTATAGATGGAGCTGATGATAAGTGGATGAAGAATAGAACTAGACCCTACACTATAGAAGAGATCAATGAAATAAGTAGACATCATACAGTTACTCATGTTGTACTGGAGGATGACATTCTTCCAAATATCAACACACTGTTTCCTCATCTCACACATCTGAGGCTCATTAATGTAGACCGAGACCCTGACTGGACCAGGTATGCTATGATGTTAATGTTATATTAATTTTAATATGTAATAATGCGTTAATATTTTTATGTAATGTTACATTAGTATTTTAGTAAATATTACTAGGTTGTGATTTGGTTTAATGTTAGTAAATTTCACTGAATTGAGCTAGTTAATTTGACAAGCCTTAGTGGCTTGGAATTTCCGACTTTGAACTTTCAAGCCAGCTGAGTGATGAGGCTGGGTGCTGCCGCAGCTAGAATAGAATGTTACTAGAGTTAGCTAGTATAGCTAGCTATAATTACTGCTGTGTAGAAGTTTCCCCGAGACACACTTTGCCGCACTATACGCTGCAATAGCCAATGTCAACTGTTCTAAAGATGTTCAAGGATCAAGCTCTATTTAATTCGAAAATATTGCGGTGGGATCCTATTGGACAGAAATTCATTGGATATAAATGTCCAATGAGATGCAATAGATCGTACCCAATAGCGTACTTTGAGAACTTCAATTTTTGTGTCAGGCCAGAAATATTCACGAATAATACTCCTGATATCTGTAAGTCCATTTGGTGTAAATATGAGCAAAATCTGTGCCGCAAAGGCGTGAGACCACTTAAAATTTGGCTGACTTGGCATGGAATGACCCTATAGTATCACTGTTGAGAACAAAGGAGGTTCACCACTGTCAACATTGCCCCTGGTATTTGGACCCTAGAAGTGACATTGTATAACTTCTATTTATCTCTTAAGAGAACAAAAGTAATTGTAATTGTAATTAATTACACTAATTTTTAACTTACATTAACAATTACACTTACATGTAATTGACCCCAAACCTGCTATCACTATGACCACCCAGGTGTCCAGTTATAACTACTATTGAGAGATCATAAATAATTTCACATCTATATGTTATGTTACAGCATATCTCCACTGAAGAATCTTGAGGTATTGGATATATCAGCGAATAACTTATCTGAAGGTCTACCTGACAATATATTCACATCCTTACTATCATTGAGAGAGTTGAACATGTGGTACTGTTCTCTGTCAACTCTACCAAACAGGTGTGTATTATATTATAGTGTAGAATGATACTGTAGTATATATAATATCTCATCAGTAACTCAGCAACTGTCTCCTTATTATTCACGGCCTAATACTTATCTCTTGTCTCAGAGGCGCACCCTTAGATGCAGTAACATAAGAATGTTGGTGCGGAGGGTCAACTCTTCATTCCACATAAAGTTCATAGAACTAATTAAAGAACTTGAGCTATTGTAGTTTAGCTACTATTAGATGTAAATGATTTGTAGAGTTTTAGTTATATATAGTATTATACAACATTCCATACCTGTACGCTATGTTACAGCATATCTTCACTGAAGAATCTTGAGGTATTGAATATATCAAATGGTAACTTCATTAAAGGTCTACCTGACAATATATTCACATCTACACTAACATCATTGAGAGAGTTAGATATCTGTCAAAGTCAACTGCCAACTCTACCAAACAGGTGTGTATTGTATTGTATTACAGTTTAGAATTATGCTGTAATAGCACTAAATGTAGGGCCACACGACGCGTTTTTACACGTTTGTGACGTTCGAGAATACACGCTAGTGACCTGCCACACACAGTGCGTATGTTGCGAGTGCAAAAATTTATTAGCCAATGATGTTAGCGTTAAACTTTACTGCTTGCCTATAGGCGTTTGCTTTTTTAAATTATTGCCCATAACACACTACAGTCGAAACGCGACTGTGGCGGCCATTTTGAAGCTGCTTGCGCATGCCTTCAACGTCACGTCCTACTTTTTGCTGGTCACACTACAGTTCACTACGAACGATGAAAGCTAACTGTCTCTAGTCTCGCAGTAAACTTTTAAACCAATAGGAATGCCATAGACCAGTTTCTGCAGTATCCACAGTAACCAACAATTAATCTTAGCGCAATTTTTTAAGATTTACTAGCATAATTTAATAAGATTTTCTAGTTATTTTTATTCTAATTTACTAGCTTCAATTATTCAAAATTACTAGCTTCATTTAATGATATATTTACTTAGCTTTATTCAAGCTCATTCACTAGCCTAAAGAACTAAATAGTTATAGTACGCTAATAAAATTCAACCAAATTAGAAAAACTAAATATGCAGATAAAATTTAACAAAATCTATCTAATGAATACTTATTTTCATGATTTATTGAAATTTTCATACATAACTTCATCATAATTATTTTAAAAGTAAATTAATATAATTTTCGAAGAACCAAATCAAATAATAATGCTCGCTAGTAGCACGTGGAAAAAGTAAAAGCACTTAACCAATCAGGGTTTACCTGGCCAGTCAGTGATTGGCTGATCGCTCAACTTCAGCGATGACAGTTGAACATGTTGAACTTTCATCGCATCGCTAAAAACTGACAGTTGCGTTCAGTTGTGACGTCACAGAGGTCAACGCTTAGCCTCGAAAACGCGTTCAAGATGGCCGTTTTGACTGTAGTGTGGCAGCCCCATAAGTCATCGGCAAAGTGATTTGGATATTATAAAAGTGGAAAGGCAAACTATATAAAATTGTTTTAATTCAGCTCGCTAGAAGTTAAATCATAAATTAAAATAAAAAAGTGCGCTCGCTAATTATTACATGGTAATAAGCCAATTAGATCAAACACGCACGAGCGTGCCGCTGCGCTTTCTCAGCATGCTAGACGCATGAAAATCCCGCTCATGATGTCCAATTTCTCGAGCAAAACGAGTCGTGTGGCCCTACACTAACACTGCTGCTAGCCATTTAGCCATTTAGTCAAGTCAGTTCTTGGTCTATTATTTACAAGATGTGAGGCTATGATATATAGACGAGCTGGTTCACACTCCTTGTACTTGCCACCTTCCATTTCCTGTTACTGTCATAAGGCTATGAATCCATCATTAATTATACAATTATAGTCATAAACTGTTATATTATACATTATTTCATATCTGTACGCTATGTTACAGCATATCTTCACTGAAGAATCTTGAGGTATTGAATATATCAATGAATAACTTATCTGAAGGTCTACCTGACAATATAATACACTACTATTATTGAGTAGAGTTGACA